>JBAMBO010000463.1:0-45250 GCA_037044535.1 Lordiphosa magnipectinata
TCTCTGCGTTTTCCCCCGCACCTCTTCTCCCGTGTCCTGTTCCCAGATTGTTCTCATCGTACAAGGTATTCGGCAACCGCGGCTCCCTTCCTTGTACGAGAAACGCTGGTGTGTATCCTGTGGATTCCGCAACACTGGAATTGACTGCTAACGTTAGCTCCGGTAGTAGCTCATCCCAACTCCTTTGATCACAGCCTGCAAACTGGGCTATCATCGTCTTCACTGTTCTGTTTGCCCTCTCCGTTGGGTTCTCCTGAGGCGTATAAGGTGCTGTAAATTGATGGGATACCCCCATCTCCTCCAAGAATCGATTAAACGCCTTGCTCGTGAACTGTGCTCCATTGTCCGTTATAAGTACTTTTGGTACTCCGACCCGAGCCAAGATTCGTTCCCTGAACGCTTTCTGCAAGGCCGCCGCCGTTGCTTTTCTTAGCGCTACCTGTTGGAAGCTGCCGAGCTTTTTCGACAACTTTAAATAAAAAGAAAGGTCCGAGAAGTTTCTCTTCATTAATTACATTTATTTTATTAAGGGCGTGGCCGTGGATAAATTGGCATATGCAAAAATGTTCTTTCGCGAAGGTGCTGCTGCACTCGATGGCTCTCAAATTACAACTAACATAACAAAGGCAAAGATTTAGGCACTCAAGCTTAGCATGCTTGAGTTGAGCGTATGGAGAGTAAGATAACAGCAAATGATTGAACATAGATAATTAGCGAGGGGTGTAACAAGAGTTGTGGAGGCTACTTAAAATTAGCTGCTGCGCCGAACATACTCCCCCCCGTTGAAAGTGCAGGGCTTTCAACAGAATCTTCAACGGGAAGGACGCACAGCTTATTGACTGCCCGTCTAATGGTTCCAGTGGTTGTGCGTAGGTCAGCGACTCTGATGACACCGTCAGCTCCAGAGATGGTTTTAATGACCCGTGCTAGTGGCCATTTTAAAGGTGGCAAGTTCTCGTCCTTAACACACACCATGTCGTTGACCCGGATTGAACGTTGAGGAGTGCGCCACTTTGCGCGCTGCTGGAGAAGTGTTAGGTACTCTTCACTCCAGCGCTTCCAGAAAAGTTGCTGAACCAAGGTGGCGCGTTGCCAGCGATCGAGACGATTGAAGTTAAGTGGCGCCAAGTCGGGTTCGGGAAACGCCATAGGTGGACGACCAGTAAGGAAGTGGCCTGGTGTGAGAACTCCAAGATCTTCGGGATTTTCTGAAAGGGATACAAGAGGACGAGAATTGATTATGGCTTGAATTTGGCAAACCAACGTTCGCAGCTCGTCAAAGCCAAGAAGAGACGATGCCATCGAGCGGTATAAGTGTTGTTTAGCCATCTTCACCGCTGCTTCCCATAAACCGCCGAAGTGGGGTGATCGAGGAGGGATAAATCGCCAGTCGAATCCATTGTTGAGGCAGTGAGCATGAACTTCATCCCGATGTTTTTCGCTCAAAAATAAGAGCCGAAGTTCCTCTAGCTCGTTCTTCGCGCCAACAAAATTAGTTGCATTGTCCGACCAAATGCATCTTGGTATGCCTCGAGTAGCTACAAAACGCTTCAGAGCGCTTAGAAAGGCTGCAGTAGAAAGATCCTTTACCAGTTCCATCCAAACGGCTTTGGTGGCGAAACAGATAAAAACGCTGATGTAGCATTTCTGCGGCGCCTTGTTGCGCACCTCTGACTTATAGTAAAAGGGCCCGCAATAATCAACGCCAGTAACGGTGAAAGCCTGCGAATCTTGGATGCGCTCTTTGGGCAGGTCAGCCATGATGTGTTCAACAAGACGAGGTCGGGATCTGCAGCATATAACACACTTGCGCAGCACACGCGCAACAGTTTTCATACCACCTATGGGCCAGAATTGCAAACGAATAGAGCCCAGCAGTGACTGTGGACCAGCGTGGTGATGCTTGCGATGCAGATGCGTGATGATAGCGAACGTCAATGGGTGCTCCTTTGGCAAAATGATTGGGTGGCGTGCGTCAAAGTCAAGGGTTGAGTGACGTAGCCGTCCACCAACACGTATCAAGCCAAGCTCATCCAAAAATGGTGAAAGGGAAACCATATTGCTTGAAGAGTCAACGCATCTCCTCTTTTCCAGTGAATGGTATTCAGGATACAATTGAGCTCTTTGAATGATCCGAATCAGCAAGTGAAGTCCTCCTCGAATGTTCTCAGATGTCAGCTGAGGCGACTTAATTTTGTTGATGAACTTGTGCACATATCCAAAAATGCGCTGCATCATGCCAAATGAGTTTATGTATTTGAAATACAACGATATGTCGACCCGATCTGATGACAGCATGACCTTGTGGCGAATCTCTGGAAGTTTGCTTTCAGGCAGGCAATGTTCTGGCCATCCGCATCTTGGCTGTTGCAAAAATGATGGCCCGTTCATCCAAAGTGTTGAATGCAAAAGCTCCTTCGGTGCAGCTCCCTTTGACAGTATGTCGGCCGGATTCATAGCTGTTGGAACATAATGCCATTTCATGCCCTCAGTCAGCTGTTGTATAGCACAGATCCTATTGGCCACGAAAATGTTGAATTTGGATGGTTCCTCCTGCAACCAAGAAAGGACAACGGATGAGTCTGACCAACAATGGAACTCACAGTCAAACGGCTCCATTTTTGAGATTTCGGATACTAAGTGTGCGAGCAGAACGGCAGCACAAAGCTCAAGCTTAGGTACTGTAAGCGTTTTCAGAGGGGCAACTCGCGCCTTTGAGCAAAGTAGGTGCACTTGAACACTATTTTCCGCCAGAGATCGAACATAAATACAAGCTCCGTAGGCCTCCAGACTGGCATCACAAAAGGCATGTATCTCGAAGCTACCTTTGGACTGCAGTACGTAGCGAGGAAATGTGGCGTGTTCTACATTAGCAAAATCTTTGCAAAATCCGGTCCAAGACGCTTCCAAGGACTGAGGCAAGCTTTCATCCCATTGCAACTTGTCTCTCCACATGCGTTGCAAGATGATTTTCGCTCTGGTCAAGGTAGGTCCTATGAGCCCAAGTGGATCATAGCATCGTGCAATAGTGGCCAATACAGAACGCTTAGTGTGCTTGCCAGAGCCTATCTGTGGAGCAAAAGTGAGAAAGAACATGTCGTTATGCGGCGCCCAGGCCAAACCAAGCGCCTTGGTCACATCGCTGCCGTCATCAAATTTGAGGAAGCTTTCCTTGTCCTTCTCTGGGACATCATGAAGTACATCCGGTGAGTTGGAGCACCATTTTCTTAAACGAAAGTGCCCCCGAGCAAGAAGCTGAGTGGTTTGATGCATGATGTCACGAACTTCTTCAGTAGAACTGCCTCCAGATATCATATCGTCAACGTAAAAGTTTCTTAAGACGACTTGCGAGCCCAAAGGGTATGATTCAGACTCATCCATGGCCAGTTGATGCATTGCGCGTATGGCAAGAAACGCGGCAGGCTTTGTCCCGTAGGTGACCGTGTCCAACTTATAGACTTGAATGTCTTCGTCAGGAGAGTTTCGCCACAAGATGCACTGAAGCATGTTGTCAGGAGCAGTGACCCGAATGCATCTGTACATCTTACAGATGTCACCTGTAAGAGCAATGGGAAATGTACGAAAGCGAATCAGTATATTGAAAAGATTGGCCTGAATTGTGGGTCCTGCCATAAGAAGCTCATTTAATGAGAGCCCAGAAGTTGTCGCTGCGGAGCCGTCGAATACAACTCTCAGACTTGTTGTAGTACTGTCTTCTTTAACTACGCAATGGTGCGGCAGGAAATATTTGCATTTGTGAACTTCTGCTTTAGGTACGATAGACATATGCTTGAGGGTCAGATATTCCTTAATAAATGCAGAGTATTTTGCCTTGAGATTCGGGTTGCGATTGAGTTTGCGCTCTAAGTTTTCAAATCGATGCTTGGCCTGTAAGTAGGAATCTCCCAGAGACTCTAATCCCCGCTTCATTGGCAAGCGAACAGAATATTCCCCAGAGGGCAATCGAGTGTAGTGGCTTTTGAAGTGCTCCTCACATTGAAGCTCTTCCGTTGTAGCTTTAGATATTGGCTCAAAGGTATGCTCCACTTCCCAGAAGCGACGCACCAAATCGTCCAGCCGAGTGCTGGTATTGGTGCCTTCCGATGACCTTTGGCTAACGACAAAAGATGACAGTTTTTGGGTCCTATGACCGCCACCAGAGAGGATCCAACCAAGATGGGTTTTTTGTAGCAATGGTAATCCAGGTGCAAGCTGAATCTGCCCCACGCACAACAACTCGAAAAACAGACCTGCTCCGATGAGCAAATCTATCCGTTGTGGCAAATGAAACGAGGGATCGGCCAGCTGAATATTTGAGGGAACGTTCCAATTGGTAGTGCTCACTGACATGCCTGGCTGATTGTCAGTAATCGTTTGCGCAATTATGGCAGTGAGGCTGGTAGTGAAATCTGAAGTCCGCGACTTCAGCACGAGGTCGACTGAGTATCCTTCGGTTGAGAAATTGGTATCTCCAATACCTGAGACTGCAGCCTGCGATTTAGTTTTGCGAAGTTGAAGTTGGTTTGCGAATCGAGTTGTAACGAAATGTATTTGAGACCCTGAGTCCAAAAGTGCACGGCAAGGTACGAGTGTGCCAGCACGGTTTTTTATTAGGACAACAGCAGTGGCTAATAGCACAACATCAGACGAAGAGTGAGATATAAAGGCTTGAGGCAAGGCTGGCGACATAGCGATCATGGCAGTAGATTGCGATGTGGTTGATTGGGCAGAATTTTGAGTGTTAGATTGAGTAGCAGGACGATTATAATGCAAAAGAGTGTGATGATTTAATTTGCAAGAACGACAGGAACCAGATTTGCAATCTCTCATTTGATGGCCTCTTTTTAAGCAGTTAAGGCACAATGAAAGCCTCTTAGCCTCTTTATGACGAGCGATTGGCGATAAGTTTTCGAATGTTTTGCAGTGGTAAATCTGGTGATCTGTGCCGTCACAAATTATGCACGTACCTGTCGAAGCATTTGCAGCTACAAACGACTTTCTCTGATGCGTACTCACAGTTTTTCCAGACTTGCCCACCTGACCATCCTGCTCTTGAATAGCGTGCTGCACATTCTCAAGCGTTCGGCATCGCTTCTCCAAGAAGGCTGATAATTTCTCCCAGGATGGCAGCTCGTTGCTCGGAGAACTTTCCTCCCATTTGGCCTGAGTAGTCTTGTCCAGCTTCTGAAGCAAAGTTTGCACGAGAATGCAGTCAGCCACTTCTTCCGTGGTGGCAAGCGATTCTAATGCCCGGAGGTGCGAAGTAACCTTGTCCGTCAGCTCTCGCAGCTTGCCCACAGATGCATCTGCCTTGCCCAGCCCAAATATCTCCCTGATGTGTGCCTGTAAAATGAGACGCTTATTATCAAATCGCTTTTTAAGAATATTAATTGCAATTGCGTAGTTAGCCTGATTAATTTCCAAAGAGCTGATTGCGTCGAGCGCAGTGCCAGTTAAACAGGATCGCAGATGTTGCAGCTTTTCTATAGGAGTGATCTCCGCCTCCTTGCCAATTACAGAAGTGAACATTGCGAAGAAACTTGCCCACTCTGTATATGCCCCATTGAATTTAGGCAGCTCCAACTGAGGCAAGCGGGATCGATTGGACATAACCACTAATGATTGGGACTCGTTCGTATTGACTCTGAAGGTGGAACAGTGTTGAGTCGGCTCACGTTTGCTAAGCTCACGCTGGAGAGTAGCTCTAAAACTCAACAGAGCAAGATCAAATTTGCCGGGCAGCTCACTAGATATGGAATCGAAATTCAGCTCCTCCAGGCCTGCATGCGCGATTATAAAATTAGACTCCAGCTTATTTAATGATTCCAGCAGTCCACTTAGAACGTATTCATCCATGCCTTTCAGCTTCTGATCATCCATCTCAGCACAAATAGATTTAAGCCGGTCAAATATAGCACTTGTTTTTTGCTGTAAAAACGCAATCCGGTCTACGGGTGTGCGTCCACTGGATGCAGCAGCAGAGCCGTACGATTCGTTAGGAGTAGAGTTGTTGGCTGAAGAATCATTAGGAGCCATGGTGTTATCTAATGAATCCTCCATGTCGATTAATTTTTAACAAAAAAATACCGATTGCACGTTGCAGTTTATGTTGGCTGTGAGCGCGCGTGTGTTCAGCCCCGAGAAAAATATATAACTATTTTTTGACTGCAGCTGCAACAACAACGAACACGAGATCACCGTTAGAATCGAAGCAAAGCGAATGACCGTTCAATTGCGAGACGTTTCTATGCAGGTGGCCAAAGCAAAGGGCGAAAGCAAAGACGAAAAATATAACAGATTCGCACACACAAGCACACGTACGCAGTTCTTATGTGTGTGTGAACATTTTTATCCACTGATATGAAACCGTTATTGTTTGCATGTGCACAGCGCAGACAATTCGAAAATTAAATTAATTATTTTTGGTAATTAGTTTTTAGTTAGTTTATGCACAATATTATTAACCACGATCACGTCGCGGGTCACCAAAATGTTGGAAGCTGCCGAGCTTTTTCGACAACTTTAAATAAAAAGAAAGGTCCGAGAAGTTTCTCTTCATTAATTACATTTATTTTATTAAGGGCGTGGCCGTGGATAAATTGGCATATGCAAAAATGTTCGTTCGCGAAGATGCTGCTGCACTCGATGGCTCTCAAATTACAACTAACATAACAAAGGCAAAGATTTAGGCACTCAAGCTTAGCATGCTTGAGTTGAGCGTATGGAGAGTAAGATAACAGCAAATGATTGAACATAGATAATTAGCGAGGGGTGTAACAAGAGTTGTGGAGGCTACTTAAAATTAGCTGCTGCGCCGAACACTACCATTTCTGTCCATTTTGAAAACCGATCAATCAGTACCAATAACACCGAATTCCCATGTTTCGATCGCGGCAATGGCCCTACGAAATCTGCACAAACCGTTGCCCACGGCTCTTCAGGAATCTGCGTAAGCATCTTTCCGGCCGTTTGTAGTTGGTGCGATTTGTATTTTTGGCATGTTTCGCATCTCCCTACATATTTCCGAATATCTCCTTGCATTCCGGGCCAGTAATACCTCGCGGCTACTCTCGCTATTGTTCGCCTCGTGCCTGTGTGACCTGCTGTGGCTGCATCGTGATTTTCGTGCAGTACCCTTTTCTGCTCGCTTTCTGGCACACACAATTTCCACGCAACCACTTCTTCATGTCCCGCTCGATGAGGTATGTGCCTATTATAATTGTCCCGACTCTTTTAAGTAATCGGGAAATTTTTGTGGATTCTTTCGAATCTTTTCCTCTATTCGTTGGATCCACCCGATCTTCTCCCCTTCATCGGCTAACATTACTCTTCCGCACTTTTCGGCCTCCATTGGTTGTCGTGAGAGTGCATCTGCTACCACATTGAGCTTGCCTTTCCTGTACACTACCTCGAAATCATATTGCTGCAATTCTAAAGCCCATCGTGCAACCCGCCCTGATGGACTCTCAATAGAATTCAGCCATTTTAGTGCCATGTGGTCCGTTATGACCTTGAAGCGATATCCTTCTATGTATTGTCGCAGTTTCCGTATTGCCCAAACTATCGCCAGGCACTCTTTCTCGGTTGCAGAGTAATTTTGCTCTGCTGCGTTAAGAGTTCTACTGGCATAAGAGATAATCCTCTCTCCTTCCTCTGACGACTGGGTCAATATAGCTCCCAAACCGTAATTGCTCGCATCCGTTTGCAATACAAATTCTTTTCCAAAATCAGGACACGCTAGTACGGGTACAGACGTAAGTCTTGCTCGAACTTCTTCGAATGCATTCCGTCTTTCCTCCGTCCACTCCCATTTAACTCCCTTTTTCAGTAGAGCGTTCAACGGTTGGACCGTAGACGCGAAGTCTGGGACGAATCGCCTATACCACGACGCTACTCCTAGATACTGTCTTAATTCTCTGACATTTGTGGGTGGCTTGAGTTCGGCTATGGCCGCAACTATATCTGGGTCGGTTTTAATACCTTCTTCCGTCACCATATGTCCCAAGTATCTTAACTCCTTCTTGAAAAACTCACACTTATCGACATTTATCTTCAGATTTGCCGCCTTCAATCTGCGAAACACCTCTGCCAAGTTTTTCATATGCTCCTCAAGCGTCCGCCCTATCACAATGATGTCGTCTAAATATGCGAAGGCGTGAGGCATCATTTCTGGACCAATGACCTGGTCCAGTGCCCTTTGGAATGTGGCTGGAGCTGATGCGAGGCCGAACGGCATTACTCGCCACTGGAACAGCCCCCTTCCTGGAACCGTAAAAGCTGTAAAGGGTCTGCTTTCCGGCTCCAACGGGATTTTCCAGTAGCCATCCTTCAAGTCGAGGCTACTAATATACTTTGCTTCCCTCAATTGTTCCAGAATATGGTTAACCCTAGGCAATGGATATGCGTCTTTTTCCGACCGTGCGTTCATGTCCTGAAAATCGTTACAGAACCTCCATTTGCCCGTCTTCTTTTTCACCATTACCACCGGTGCACTATGAGGACTTTTCGTCGGTTCAATGCCACCCTTTTCCAGCAATTCATCCACTTTGCTGTTTATCTCGGCCTGCATTTTCGGGTTCTTTGGGAAGTATCGCTGCTTCACTGGCCTGTCGCCCTTCATTGTTATCCTATGTTGGGTAATGTTTGACGGACCCATCATGTTCGCAAATTCAGACAATTCCTTTTGTAAAAATTTTTCCACGCGCATTTCCAGACTTTCCGTCTCGCTTTTTGCGTTTTGCTCTTCAGGACTGTTCTCCTCGATACCCACAACTGCCACTGATATCTTCTCCTCCAACCAGCCGTTTCTCCTTCCTCTCGGTGGGATCTTAATTTTCATCCCTGCACACTCTACTTTCAGACCAGCCTTTACTAGGAAATCCCATCCCAGCACCAATCCATCAATAACTCCTGGCAGGACCAGTAACTCCATCCCTAATTCCTTGTTTCCGAATCTTATCTTTGTGTCGAACTGCTCGCATACATTGTTACTTCTGCCATCTGCTAGTCTCACTTGTCTCTTCACCCGACTTAGCGATCCTTCCCCGCGCATCCTTTGCAACATTTCTTCGCTCACAAAGCTACTGGTAGCACCAGTGTCAACTGTGGCCTTGTACGCTGTCCTTCCGACCAGCACTGTTGCAGACAAGTGCGCTCCCTCGTCTTTTAAATTTCCTATTAATTCTGAGGGGCTGGTCCTAACGACTCCCGCACGTCCCTCGCAGGCCGGGGTCGACGATCGTTTCCCGACCGCCTGCAGCATTCCCAAGTCTTCACCCCTATCCGCCCGCACTGCCAACAATACTCTCTCCACACCCCTTGGCACTCTCGCGCAAAGTGTCCTACTTGCCCACACCGCCGGCATGCTTGTGAGGGGCTTTCTATGAAACCTTCCCCGCGCGGTTGAGCAACCGCCTGCGCATGTCCTTGGGGTGCTATTCTTGCACATCTGTGACACCCGTCATTCTGTCCGTGGTATTCTGTGCCGGCTGTACTCGGAGCGCTGACTGCCATGAATCGCGACCTATTCGGTCTGCTTTCCTGTCTCAAATTATATCTGTCCCGCTCCAATTCTTCAAATTCGTCCGCCAGCTTCATTAATTCCACCAGATTTCCACACACAAACGGCCGTACGAACGACCTTAAATCGGGTAGGCTGTTATTTATTATCATATTAAGCTGCCGGACCGGTTCATATCGCAGTGGACGCATCAATGTCTGCATTTCGACCATGTATACTTTAAACTTTTCGGACAACCCTTGTTTCCTTCTATGTACTTCGTTCTCCACCTTTGTGACGTAATCCCTTGGCAGAAAATACTCTTGGAAGCTCTCCAAAAACTCTGCCCATGTGGTCCATTGCTTGTTATTTGCCACATACCACTTTAAAGCTATCCCTTTTAATAACTCAGGCATTGTCCTGGGTAATAGATCTGGGTTTATTCCGTATGTGTCCGCGGACCACTCCACTTGTTCAATGAACTCTAGTGGTTTGCCTTGTCCATCGAAACTTATTCCCCATTCTCTCACCTGTTTGGCTACTTTTGCATATTCGCTTCTTGGTGGTTGCTCCGTCGCCGTCTGGACAATTCGTTGATTCTCAGACCCACTTTCATATCCGTTTCCATATTTTGAGCCCATTCACCGAACTGTTTCCTCATGTTTTCCACTGTTCCACTCACTTCCAACCCAAATTCGCTGGCATAATTCACCAATTCCTCCTTCTTGAGGGTATATACCCATGCTCGTACCATTTTTGTGCTGTTTTAAACTTCTTATTCTTGCAATACCACGTTGGGCGCCAGTTGTAACGAACCTTTGCAGCCGGGCGTCGCTCAGGGTGCTCGGGGATCGCTCCAACAAATTTATATTGTGGAGGATTGCCAGAAATAAGAAGACAACGGTTAAAATGTATTTTAGTCTGTATTTGGGGTTGGTTTCAATCACTTAGATGTTAGATTTATCCTAGGTTCACAATTCAGCGTTACACTTCAGGTTTTTATGACTAACGTTTCCCGTTCGCGCTCGCTCCCGTACCACACCGTGGACTCGCCAAGTTACCTAGTGCTCGTCGCGCTGCTTCCGTCGTGCTGTTCGCTCCGACCTTTCGCAGGATGCTTTCGCACTTTTCCCACTTGCTACCGCTGACCTCCTTGCAACTTATCGTCGAGCAGTATCGCTTCGACGACTCGCAATCCTCGGTCACTCTGCCGTCTCGGTTTCACGTTTACCTCTACTCACACTTGGGCTTACAATTTCGACTTCCGTTCGCGCACGCGTATATCACCGACTGTCCCCTCCTCTGGGCAGCCGCTCCTTTTATAGCCGCCGCGCAGGCCCCGTTCCATTGCTTCCAGCAGGGCCTGTGTGATCGCAGGCCCCGTTTCACTTCTCAAGCGGGGCCTGTCTCGCCTCTGTCGCTGGCCCGGGGCCTTGATCCCGTTCCAATTGGCCGTTGGCACCAATCACCGCTCGCCACCGTCATCCAGTTCGCTGCTCCGCTGCAGCAGGGCCTTTGCCTCTCTGGCCATGGCCCTTCCTCTCAAACTCTCCACTAATCATCTCTCTCGCTCACTCTCGTCGCTCTCAGTGAGAGAGCTTTCCTCAATTCGCCGCCATTAACCCTACCTTGCCCCCTTGTGAGGAATAACTCCTCACAATATATATTCTCGATTTTCATTTTTGCCATGACCCCTCCCGCCCCCGCAATTTGGAAAAAACGTCATATCTTCCACAGTTTTCATGATAGATGGTTCATACCTTCTAGAGATATCTAGTAATCAAAATTATTTATCGATTTGCTAAAGGAATGATAAAGATCGGATGAACGATACCCAAGTTATGAGCAAAAATGGCCAGTTAACACGACGAGCTGAGTCAACTATATCTTAAGGCTGCCATAAGACCGATCGGTCGGAAAATGAGTTTTAGTGAGAAAAACTTTTTTGTTTTCAATTTTATCGATCTTTACCTCGGCGATTGTTAATTTGATATGTTATCAAATCAGATGTTTATCTGTCGGAAAATGGGTTTTAGATAGAACCATTTTTGATTTTTATATCAGCGTTCTTAAACTTTGACATTTCAAAAACAGAATATGCAAATGTATAAAAACACGGCACAGACGAAGTTAGCTTGGCCTTCTCGTTTTTAGTATAGTTCGGAATGCTGAACTAGAAAATCGATTTTAAAAATTTTTTAATGGAAACGTTTTTTACACCCTGTTCTCATTAAAAATGTGGAAAACGCGATCATGACACAGCCACCCTATAAATTATATATTCTTGATCAGCATCAACAGCTGAGTCGATTTAGCCATGTCCGTTTGTCTGTATGAAAGCTTCGATAACAGAGACTATAAGAGATAGACACAATTTTTTGCATTCACATTGGTGTATACCGACATAGATCAAGTTTTTTTTTTCAGATTTCACCAATGCTCTAAAAATAAAAAATTGGGTCTTATGTTTCAACTACGAATGAAATTGAAACTTTAAAAGTACATTGTGGAGCCAATGTTATATCTAAAATTATAAGTTAAACAAATTTTTATGCAGAAATTAATCTATTTTGTCATGGTATCACTCAATAATTTCAAATCTAAACATTTTCTTGAATTAATCTACAGTTTAGGGGACAAATACACCACTGTGCGCTGGTATAAATTTAACTGGACTGGGTCCCTCCGTATACGTAAGGCAGATAAGGCAAACTACACAAATATATAAAGGAAAACAAGTAAGAGCGCTGTAGTCGAGTTTCCCGACTGCAAAATACCCTGTTCAATTGAGACACACATACAAACACACACACACACACACACAAGCACTCACACGCGGGCAGCTGCCTGCATGTAGTGGCCGCCCCACCCGCTCCCATAAGCAATATTGTTTAATAACTTTGGTGTTTTTGCTCGGATCTTATTTTTCTTTTGAGAGTAGTTAGGATAATATATATTAAGCCACGGGTTTTGTTTGACTAACTAGCTTTTTTGTTAGTTTTAGTTGCGATTAATTTCCAATAAGTTAGACGGTTTTTGTTTCAATTTTGGGTTTTTTATTTGTAGTTGAGCTTGGAGCAAAAGGTCCGCTTCGATGCTGAGATTGCGAAAGAGTGAGTGCGTGGGCAGCCAAAGCCAAACAGATAACCAAAATGCGGCTGCCCAAATGCACCGAGAGAGCGATAAAGAGAGTGAAGAGAGCACGTGCAGTTACGCGCTGCTTAAAGGCAATTATAACAGAGCGAGAGAATGCGATCAACACAAGGCTGAGCATACAGATTTACAATAGGTGTGTGTGTTTATGTCTAAGCGAAAACCATGGGCAACATCAAGTCAAAACAATGCATTTAGTTACGTTAAGTTGCACCATGGAACAAATCACAAAAATGAGTCACAGATTATCGGCTGCGTGACCCGACAGGTTTCTAACTTTAAAATTGTGGCTCTGACAGTTTTTTGCGGTTTAAGGGGGGAGGGGGGGGAAATTTTCCAAATCAGAAACAAACTTGATCTGGCTACGGTATACACCTATGTGCATGCATAAATTTGTGTCTCTATCTTTTATAGTCTCTGAGATAGACGCGTTCATACAGACAGACGGACAGACAGAAAGACGGACAGACAGACGGACTTGGCTATATCTACTCGGCTGTTGATGCTGATCAAGAATATATACTCTTTATAGGCTCGGAGAAGCTTCCTTCTGTCTGTTACATTCATTTGCACAACTTTATGAGCACCTTTTCCCGTCTTTAATGGGAACAGGGTATAATGAAATCAATTGCTTTTTCAAATATTCACTTGTAGATCATTGGCATTGATTATTTAAATTTAAATTTTTTAAAAAAAATTTTATTTTTGAACTTGGATCGCTTGGCTTAAATTCGAGAGTGCTATCCATTACCCCATTTAACCGAAACATTTATTTTATTTGTTGCATACTGTAATGAAGCTCCTTGGCCGGGGTATATATCTCAGTCGCACCTAGGGTCTTTTACACGTAAATTTGTAAAGAAAGTCTGAGACACCTGAGGGTTAGGGATCTCGGAATGTTATATACCGAGAGATATTGATAAAAAATAGAAAATACGATCTCACCAGCTTATTCCTAGCTCTGCCGCGGCCGCTTCTGTTCGGGAAGGGATACTCGTCCCAGATTTATAAACTACAGAGAACAGCACGGGAAGGAATTCTCGACTCCGTCTAGGTGACTACACGTAAAAGAGCGGGACGGAATCCACGTCACTGTTTAACTAGTTACGGGCGAAAAAGCGGGACGGAATCCACGTCACTGTTTAACTAGTTACGGACGAAAGAGCGGGAAGGAATCCACGTCTCTGTTAAACTAACTTTGGGTCAAAAGAACGGGAAGGAATCTACGCCTTTGTTTAACTAACAACGGGCAAAAGAGCGGGAAGGGATCCACGTCTCTGTTTAGCCACTGGTTGATGAAACGGGTTTAGTTTACTACGGGTTAGTAGAGCGGGAAGTAATCCACGACTCGGAAAATTAATTGTTAATAAAGGTTTAGGATAACTTATGGCAGCCACTTTGCATTAGAACAAAGCTCACTATTTAACTAACAAAGCTTCATTATCAAAGCTTCAAGCCAAAAGCTCTACTCTAAAGCCAAACTTCTTATCTAAGCTCTGGCCCATATAAGTAAAAGCAAGTAAGATATATTCCTAAGCACCGTAATTAGCATTAAGATCTCTTCTAACACATGTAAACATACTGTTGAGAGGCGAACCGAAAAGTGAATTTCGGTCCCAATTTTTCAAACTGTAATATTTGCGTGGTTGGCGAGGCAAACCAAATATTGTATTTTGTATCTAACCTAAATTGCAGCATTTGCTATGTTTTCGTTGCTTCCCTTTTGCTATTGGAAATGTACCGCTTCTTCAGCCTGCTTACGAATAGCTGCTGGCTGATCGCAGCCGGCTACATAATTTGCCTTTGCCTTGTCAATTAGTTTTAGTTCTCATGTGAAGCTGAGCAGAAGCAAAAAAAATTAGAGTTTGGACTATTGGCGTGTGTGGAGCACGAATGTAAGTTAAGTTATAACCAAAAAGGAATGTAATGAATTTAAAGGAAAAATTAAAGATTTCAGCAACTTGAACGATCAACCAATATAAATCAAAGGAGCGTTTTTATTTTGGTTGGTGGCTCGAAGTACCTGCCTCTAACACGCAACCGGCACAGGTCCAGTGCCAACACATACCTTGTCCATAAGAATCAATGTAAACAGATTGGTACAAATACTGGCGCATTGCGCCCTTAATAAACACTCAAGGTTAAAACCTCAAACCGCCTCTTACATTGCGATCC
Source organism: Lordiphosa magnipectinata (assembly GCA_037044535.1). Classification (NCBI taxonomy): domain Eukaryota; kingdom Metazoa; phylum Arthropoda; class Insecta; order Diptera; family Drosophilidae; genus Lordiphosa; species Lordiphosa magnipectinata. The sequence continues at coordinate 14,828 of JBAMBO010000463.1, forward strand.
TGGTTAAGGAACCCGGCAAACCAAAAAAAAATAAACCCTTCATTCCTGCCTATCCTTGGCACAAAAAAATCAGGGCTTAATACCGGAACCGGTACCGGAACCGTTAACCGAAATAAACCGATTCAAATCACGTACCGGAACCGGAACCCATACAAATATTTTTTTGAGAACCGAAAACCGTTTGCCATTATTAATGGAACCGATAGAACCGGAACGAAACCGAAACGTTGGTACCGGTACAGTTTCGGTTTTTTTTCGCCTTTCCATTTTTTCGCGCGCATCGTAGTTTTGGTCACGCGTTGGAGAACAACCTACAGGATGCTAAAATATTTGCAGGCGGAAAACATCTTCAACAATTGTTCCAGTTTTGCGGCTACAGATAGCGACTTTCGTCTGCACCGGAATGTGAGCGACTCAGTTCGTCAAATTGTACGCATACTAGAACCAGCGGAGGTTACCACAACTAAACTTCAGACCGAAAATCTAGTTTTGGGTTATTTATATTCCATTTGGCTACACAGCAAATTGGAAATATCAAAAAATTCGTCCTCTCTAACGAAAAAGTTTGTTCATAGAAAAACGAGGGAAATCCTTTTTTGATAACAGTGCTTTTTTATTCGGCATATTTTTGGACTCTAGATATAAAGTAACGCTAAGTACTGAGCAAAAAAATACTTGTATCAATCTTTTATAAAATATTTATGCACAAATTTCGTCGGTTGTTGATCAATCACTGCTTAATGATGAATGCAGTTCTAATACTAGTTCATCTGAAAGCGCCGACAAAGTTAAGGCATATATGATGAAGCAGGAAAAAACTTGGTGATAAAAACACTTCAATTGTGTGTTGTGGATTCCATTACGACTTTTCTCGCACTTAAACGTGTTCGAAACCATAAAAACATTCTTAACTGGTGGTCAAAATCCTCCAAAAAGTTCCCAGAATTGTATGGGAATTGTAATATACTTTAAATGTGAAGCCATTCATTTTGTGTTGAATTCTGATTCGTTTTGTTACACAGGAATAAAATGATTTAGATTTCTCTCAGAATTTAATTTTTCCAATATTAATAATAAGTAGTACTTATACCGGTATACCAAAATAAAAATCCGGGTACCGTATCGAAACCTAAAACCGAAATTAATTTCAATTAAACCGAAATAGAACCTTTAACCGAAACATCCATTTCGGTACGTACCGGAACCGGTACCGGAACCGAAATTCGTTTCGGGATTAAACTCTGAAAAAAACAAAATATATAAAAATCCTGCCAAACACAAATCGGCATAAGGAAATGAGCGACCAAAAAATCGCCTTAGAGGAGGATATCGCTGCATGCCCACAGGCTGGCGCAAAGCCTTTAACCCTGGAGGAGTACCGGGCACGCCAACCAGCACACCGAGCAGCAGAACATCGGAGAGCCAGGGAGGAAGAACTCCTCACCCAAATCCCGGTGGTGAAGACACCAAACCGGCGTGGCGGTATAAGCGCCAAACTGCGAAGACAACGGGCCGCACTACTGGCCAAGGTTAATTCAGACCCACCCCCACCGTGGAGAGAGGCGAGCTGCATATGGCAGAAGATCGACGCCCTTGAGCAGCAGCAGCAGAAAAAAAAGAGCAAACTCCATCCAGATGAAGCAACAACCACAATAACACAAAACAAAAATAAATAAGAGTGCCTAACGGCAACTTAGCGGTACGGCGATATTCGCCCTCGCATCATAAACAAAAAAAAAAAAAAGCACATAACAAAATAAAACAAGAAAGAAAGTCGGTCAAGCCCGACTATAACATACTCTGTACCCTTAACGTGCAGCTCGCATTTGCTCACGAGTTATACGCGCTCATCTCTAAGTTTCACTCTCTCTCTCTCTCACTAAGATTGCCGTTCAATAGAATGCTGTGGTGATGGGTGGGGGGTGGGGGTGTTTACTGGCCGTTTTTTGCTCATAACTTGAGTATCGTTCATCCGATCTTTATCATTCCTTCAGCAAATCGATAAATAATTTTGTTTACAAGGTATCTCTAGAAGTTACGAACGATCTATCTTCAGAACTGTAGGAGATATGACGTTTTTTCCAAATTGCGGGGGCGGGAGGGGGCGTGGCAAAAATTGAAAATAAACTTGATTTGCCTGCAAGTATAAGAAATATATGCCCCATACATGTCAAACCTCTATCTCTTACCATCTCTGAGATCTCTTCGTTCATACGGACGGACGGACAGACGGACATGGCTATATCGAATCGGCTGTTGATGCTGATCAAGAATATATATACTTTATAGGGTCGGAAACGGTTCCTTCTCCCTGTTACATACTTTTGCACAAACTTAATATACTCTATGTACCTTCGGTACAGAGTATAAACATATATGTACATACTGATGCACATACAAGCACTTATACACTGCTCACCACTTGAATAGGACACCCTGTATGCTCTCTTTTAAACTGCTCGTAACTAGAAACGAAATGGTAGAATATCGGTATTTTTTGCATATTATTTTTGTGCAAGCATTCTTCGCTCTTTCTGGTATATTCCAAGTTTTGGAATAGAACCGTTATAAAGTTGTTTGCACTTTATGTGAGCATTCGCAAAAATTCAATGGAATTTTTGCGCCACTTGAATAGAACATGCATTTTATTTGGTCGGTATCGTTGACACGTGCACACAAATTTTGGTTTACTTAAACTTTTTGCTTTAATTGAAGTGTATATAAAACTAAAAAAAATTTAAATGGGGCGTGGCACTTCATTATCTGAGTCGGAGAAAGGAAAAATCCAAGCTTACAAGGATTCTGGCCTTTCTATTGCCAAAATAGCAAAAAAAGTCGACAAGAGCCGTCACGCCATAAAAAATTTTTTTTAAATAATGAGGCTAATTATGGTAAAAACATGAAGGGCCGCACCCACAGTGTGCTTACCATCGCGGACAAGCGACTTATATTAAGAGAAGCTTCCAATTCGCACGACTCTTTGGCCAAGATAAGGGAAAAATGCAACGTTAAAGCAAGTTTGACAACTATGCGTCGTGTTATTAATAATGCTACACACCTGAAGAGATTAAAAATCAAGAAAAAGCCACCTCTTAACCCGGCTCGGAAGTTACAACGCCTTGATTTCGCGCGCGCACATGTCACCTGGACTTCGGAGTGGCAACGTGTTGTCTTTTCGGACAAAAAAAAGTTTAATTTGGAGGGCCCCGATGGCTACAGCTACTATTTTCATGATCTTCGAAAAGAACCACACCATCTTGATAAGTTGCACAGCAGTGCTGGAGGTATTATGGTATGGGGGGCCATTTCCTATTATGGCACCTGTGAGCTTAAATTTATTCCAACCACCATGAATGCGTTGTGTTAAAATGGTACATTGAAAGAGGCTTTTCCACACTTCCAAACTCTTTTTGCAAATCTAAAATGGATTTATCAACATGATAATGCCCCTATACATACGGCCCGGATTGTTAAATCGTATATAGCGAGCCAAAACGTGGAGTTATTAAACTGGCCACCCTATTCACCGGACTTGAATATCATTGAGAATGTGTGGGGATGGCTAACACGTGAAGTATATGGATCAGGTCAGCAATATTCGAGCGTTCCCGAACTAATTGCAGCTTTCAAATTAGCATGGCGCTCGATATCGTTGAATTATTTGGGAAAATTAATTTCTTATTTAAGTAATATTGTTATTTGAAAAGGATTGAAATATTCTTAAATGGTTTTTAGATAAAGTGTCCTATTCAAGTGGTGCAAAATGAAGACTCCAAAATTTGTTACTTATTGGTTAACAATGTTTTTTGTATACTTACAACTTTTGAATAATTTTGTAATTTTCGTCTAATTACTACATTTAAATAAACTTTATAAGAAAACAAAAATTATTTTCCTAGATGGCTTGGTTTAGCAGCAATTAACTATAGAAAATCGACTTTAGAGGTGTCCTATTCAAGTGGCGAGCAGTGTACATACATTTATACATAAGCACACTTACAAACGAATTTATACATTAATTATACACTTATAGACACACATGTAAATACATTCACACTTCTTACACTTGCATACATATATTAAAATGAATTGATTCATTAACAAAAACCAAAATTTAAAGAACCCCAAACAAAAATTTTCCATTCACAAAATTGCAGTAAGGGAACCAAAACAAAACAAAAACGAGAGCGTAAGTTAAAGTCGGCTCTAACCGACTTCGATATACCCGTTACTCATGGAAACAAATGTTTAATAGCCTTCCTGTATGCCTGAGGTGGGTCAGCCGAAAAGTATGCAACATTTTTTTGTCTCGGCTATTTATTATCCGATCTTGATGAAAATTGGAGGGCTTATAGATGTTGCGAATATAAATCTACGTTTTAAATTTTAGATCGATATCTCAAAAATTGTGGGAGTTATTCAACATTTTCTATTGTGGGAGCATGGGTGGGCGTGGCAAAAATTTGAAATAAACTTGATCTGCGTGCAGACAATAGGAGTCTACATTTCAAAATTGGTTGCTCTAGCTCTTCTAGTCTCTGAGATCTAGGTGTTCATACAGACAGACGGACAGACGGACGGACGGACGGACGGACGGACGGACGGACGGACGGACGGACAGACGGACAGACGGACATGGCTATATCGACTCGGCTGTTGATGCTGATCAAGAATATATATACTTTATATGGTCGGAAATGATTCCTTCTGCCTGTTACATACATTTGCACGACTTTAGTATACCCTTTTACTCTACGAGTAACGGGTATAAAAAGAGCTTTCAAACAGAGCTGCAGCTTGAGAAGCTTTCGGAGCTAAATGATCGGCGCACAGTGGTTAGCAGGCTAACTAAAATGAGTTGAAAAAATATTTCTATTTATAGTTAGAAGTCAATGTAAAAATAGTTCAAAAATTTTAGCACAGTGGCTTGAGGTCTAACTAAAAAGAGTTCCAAAATTTTTATACTCTGTACCGAAGGTACATAGAGTATATTAAGTTTGTGCAAAAGTATGTAACAGAGAGAAGGAATCGTTTCCGACCCTATAAAGTATATATATTCTTGATCAGCATTAACAGCCGAGTCGATATAGTCATGTCCGTCTGTCCGTCCGTCCGTATGAACGAAGAGATCTCAGAGATGGTAAGAGATAGAGTGTAACGAACACGATCAAGTGTGCAGCAAACTGGAGGCGTACTCTGCCTACGGGGTCGACTGTGCTCAGGGAAAGTGGGGTGGGTCTTTGGCCAACTAGTGAGCTGCCGTGTCACATAATAAAAGATAGTAAACAGAGTTAGATTAGGATGAGGGAACAACCAAACGGTTATACCAAGAGATTATACTAAGATAAGACATGAACACTATACTTATATTGAAGAACTAAGGTGGTGATGTTCTTCTTCTTATACCCGCCCAACCTGTAAAGACATATTCAACTATTAGCCTTTACCCGATACAGATGCAACAATATTTACTTCAGGTGCCCATTAAAAGTAACTTTAATTCATTTTACTTTATACTTCATAATCGTTATCGAATAAAGAAAATCCCTTGTGCTATAAAAATACACTGAGGTAGTATTAACATATCGTTAATACTAAAGCTGTCTCTATACATTTCAAGGCGAGAACAGCTTATATATTAAAGTTATAAAAACACAAATTAAACTTCAAAATTCAATCTTAAAGGCTTATGTACTGATAGAAAGTATAGGCGAGTTTGTTCCTTCAAATGGGTATATGTATAAGCAAAATATAGGTAGTATGTTGGATGGAACTATTAGCTGTTATATATATAGGATGTATTTAACTCACAATTCTCAGTGTGCGGCTATGCCGTACTTACTCACAAAGCAGCTGCATGTTTCATCGTAGTCGACAGGCCTGAAGACGGATGTGTGCTGTATGAACTTAAAAAGAATAAGGTAAAATAACAGCTAGCAATTCGCATACATACCATACCAAGAATGAGTTAAATAATGAAATGATTAATCCTACTTATCTGCTACTATAGATATATTTAGGAATATGGTAGAAAGAGGGTAAAGTTGAATGTCCAAAATTCTGCTACTGTATAGTGTCGTATAGACCAACGTGTTAAGCAGTGTAGTGTTAAGTGTACCAACTTGCAGTACAGTGTAACATTAGACCAATCCAGTGGCGAGTATATAACAGGGTGAAAACGTGACGTCCCGAGGCTGGGGAGTGGTGTGTACACTATCTGCTAACTCTTCCGATTCACATGTATAGGTGCACGTTGTGAGGACGGTTAATTTTCTAAGTCATTTGGATTTCATATTTTTGAATTTCAAATGCTCTGCCGCCCAACTGACTTCTTGTGTAAGCGAACCAGATCCGGGTTCATTACGAGACGATCTGGCAGCGCGGCGGGACTACGTCATGAAAGTATTAACGTCACTGATCGTGTCGTAAGCGCCACAATTTGGGATTTTGCGGAAAAAGGCGACGCAGTGTGCGACTTGTCAAAATTCGCAAGTTTGGTTTCCGGCTAGAAAGGCCAATTCTCTTGCCATCCAGACTTCGATCCATACGGTTGTAACCAGATTGCTGCTCTGCTATCACGTGCATAACACACGTGCCTCGTGCTGTTCCTACGCCACTGAAGCCTTGGATATATCGGGCAGCCCCAGCCAATCAGCCATTCTAAAGTTTTAACTGCCTCGGTGGCCGATATTGTTTGCAAGTGGCACGGGCTATGGCCAGTCGCCCAACCTCCCACAAGACTTAGCCACGGCAGTGGCCACCACACTCGTTGAGGATCGATCCGGCCACGGATGGTTGCCACGACATTAATTGAGGGTTGATCAGAGCCCAAGCGCAGGTGTGGCTTAGCTGTTTTTGTCATACACCAGGGAGATTGAGGTTATGTGAGGCCAACCAACACTATCGTTTGCCACCAACGGAGAGCTGCTCCGCACCCATGTGCCAATAAGCACCCGAGTCTGTTTACAACGTTCGAGGCTACAATTTGAGTGAGGCGATGGCGTCAGTATAGCCGGATCCTATACGTACCCTAAATCGGGAGATTTTCTGCGTGATTTCGCCCCCATGGAAATGTTCATAAGAACCTTTTGTTGAAGGATTGAGTATTCGTAGTTTGTAGTTATCTTTTCTTTTAGTCGTAACTTTTGTATCCATTACTTATTGCCGTAATCTTATTATAGCCCATGTACGGATTCAAGCGCACCTGATACTAGTTCCTCACTCCTCATGACAACTTAATTTCATCCTTAGACGCATCTATAGCTTCATCAGTCACCAGGCCTGCTGACGTCGATGGACCTTGTCGTAAGTACGGCATAGCCGTGATATCTTGGTAATTTAGGCCAAGATCCTTTATATGTAAATGAGTCTGTGAGAAATTATTATGGTGTGGTTGTGCTTTGATCCTTAATCGTATAATTGAATTAGTCGTTAGGTTTTCTATTTGCAAGTAATACCCCTTAGCGTTTTAAGCATTTTCATATTAATATTCCTCAATATTCTTAAGTCATAATGTTAGTATAATGCAATCCTCATCACCCCAATATATAGTTAAGCCATGAAGGCGATATTGAATTTGAAATGATTTAGTATATTTTTCTCCTTGGGGCACCAATGATCGGATCGCCGCTTCAACTATCACAAAAGGGTAAAAGCTCCAACTACAGGCTTTTACAGGCAGGGTGGGTAAAGAGAGAAGGACACAAGACCTCGTCCTTCGCGATGGTACACTAGCTCCCCTGGTTATTCCCCCAATGTCAATACCTTTAGCTCTGTCAACTCTTTAGTAAGGTGACACTTGCGTGCTCCAGAAGCAAAAACCCACGCCCAGGCCCTGAGCACAGCCGCCAAGCTTAGACAGAGCTGCTTCTGAGCCGTAAACCAGCTTGATCGCGTTCGTCACATACTAAATGGCGCCCAACATGCGGGGCTCCCGCAGAGACAATTATTAGGTTGTAATTGTCTGCCCGTGCTTCCCAAAATACCCGTCCATCCTTATATCCCATAACCATTTACATCCACATCTTTAAAGTAGACAGTGCAATATAAATTGAAGATCTTGGAATTGCTGGTATATGCGGCGCAGTTGCAACCAGACCAGACCACAATTTATATTGACATATCAAAGCTATTATATCAAATGAGTAGTTTTGGCAGTATACCTCAAGTTATTTTCATTATTTATTTTAATACGGAATTGATAGTCTTGAATTCCATTTTGATTCTATACCTATTAAGATATAACGTCAATGCTTGTGGATAAATTTGGCTTTATGGAATTGAGAATTGTTCTGATTGGATTACTTCGATCAGATCCTCTTTCATACAAGACAGAAAATTCAATCTTAAATTTGTTTTGTTAGTTTCAGCTTATAAAAGCAATGTGTACTACTCGTCGGAAATAAAAATTGAAGCGGTGAATCGATCAAAGGTTAAGACCCCCAAAATGAAGTATTTGAACTATAAATCTATCTTATTTTGCCTTATCTATCTAGTTAATATTATCGCTACTGTCTAAATTCTGAACAATTATTATGGCTGTCAGACGTAGTCAAGAAAATTTAAGAGAGCAAGCAGGGACGTGCATCATATGCTAAGACGCAACTGCACCAGATTCAATTTGCACGGAGACCCCATGCAAACACAAATTTCACAAAGAATGTCTCGAAGTTTGGTTACAATCCAACACAACTTTTCCAACATGCCGACAGCCATGTCCAATAATGGCTAACGCTGAGCAGCGCGAAAGCTTAACTATGACCCACAGTGTCCAGCCTCCAAGATCCAATCGGGGCGCGGCAAATTCCTCCACGTCAAGAGGTCGCCCTAACACCAGAGCCGGTAACCGTAATGCTCCAGCTCCTAGCTCCCAACGATCTAGTGCAGGGCAACACAATGCTCCTAACCGGAACAATAATGCGGACATTGTGGAAACTCCAAATAATAGCCTCAGCGAACAACGTGTGGTTACTTTGATTACCGCCTCCTTAGAGAATTTTCGATCCACTATGGCCACAGCTATGGCTGAGCAGATTTCTACAGCAATGCGAAATCTTCAACTAGCTCCACCACGCCTAGAGGCGCGAGAGGAGATTCAATTGGAGTGGGAAAATGAAATCCCAGAAGTTCTAGGGTCAGAGCGTAGTGAGCCATTCGGAAATAGGCAGCATATTCCAAATGTATTCCCTTTGAGAAGAGATGAAAGCTCAATAGAGCGCCCTGATAAAGTATCCAGTGTGATTTCTAACTGGCATCTTAAATTCAGTGGCACACCAAATGATATCCCTATTGAGGAATTTATTTATAGAGTAAATTGTTTAACAACAAGATGCCTGGGCGGCGATTTTGATACGTTATATCATTTTGCAAATTTGCTATTTTCTGGTTCTGCCTTAACATTTTATTGGCGCTTCCATCGAAACGAATCCCACCAAACTTGGTATCATCTTTGCACACGATTATGTGAAAGATACCAAAGTGATCGTTCGGATGAAGACATTAAAGACTCAATGCGTAGGCGAAAGCAGAGAGCAAATGAATCCTTTGACGATTTCCTTGACGCAATGTTATCGATAGCAGACATGTTGAGAGTAAGGCCTTCCAGTGGCGAGCTGGTTGCATACGTCAAACGAAATCTTAAGCCTGAACTGAGGCACGAGCTATTGCATGTGGACATACCAAATGTTGCCACTTTGCGTCGCGAGTGCCATAAACACGAAGATTTTTATAATAATGCTTATGCCAAGCCAATTTCTAAGCCGTTTCAGCCAAGGCGCATGGTACAAGAAATATATGCCGAGAACGCCGAAGAGCAATTACTTAGGCAAGACGAGGACGAGGTCGAGATTAATGCGATCCGTTCTGCGGAAAGGACAAAATGCTGGAATTGCGATGAAATTGGTCACCGCTATCAGGTTTGCCTCCAACCGCGGCGCATTTTCTGTTATGGTTGCGGTCAGCTTGACATGTACAAGCCCAATTGCTCTAACTGCAAACAAGCGCCGGAAAACTCTCAGCAGGGTATCCGCCCCAAACCGAAAGCGGATATCCGCAAACCGAACCAAAACTAACCTTGTCCGCTGCTTCTGATTCTAAGGAGGTCTCGGATAGCCTTATCAACCCACTAGAGAGTATACAAAAAACAGATTTCCAACCTTATCATATTCGACTAGAAAACTATTTAAAACGTAGATCAGAGATTTTTAATGCCGCTGTTGATTCGGTGCATACTGCCCGTTCAACAAGGCGTATGAAAAATTTTTGGAAGCTGCGGGATGCCTCAAAGACAGTAACAATTTTAAGTATTGTTCAAAAAGGTCCTGATATACGTCCGTTTACCAAAATCGAGATTCTTGGTCAACAATATCTAGCCCTCTTAGATAGTGGGGCTAATAAAAGTGTCATTGGAGGAGAGTTAGCAACACGCATATTAAAAGCGAGTGTTAATATCAAAAAGTCTTACGGAGCTGTACGAACAGCCGATGGACAAAAGCAACAAGTGGCTGGAACACTCGTCATTCCAATTGCTTACAATTCGATTCATAAGGACTTTGAATTTTTAATTGTAAAATCAATAGCGCAAGATGTGATTTGCGGTGTAGATTTTTGGCACAGTTTTGGTATTTCCCTCAATTTAGTTTGCTCAGTTAACGAAATAAATGTTAACGCTGACTAATCTGACAAACTACAGCTTAACTCTGTACAACAAGCTAAGCTACAATCGGTCATTGATCATTTTCCATCTTGCGAGAGAGATGGACTTGGCAAGACAAATTTAATCGAACATTCAATCGACACTGGGGAGGCTAAGCCAATCAAGCAAAGGCATTACCCAATCTCGCCCGCAAAAGAAAAACGATTATGTGCCGAGATCGATAGAATGCTGAGCTTAGGTGTTATTGAGGAAGCACCCAACTCTGCTTGGTCTTCGCCATCAGTGCTGATAGTAAAGCCTGGAAAGGATCGTTTCTGTCTCGATTCACGTAGGGTGAACGAGGTCACCAAAAAAGACGCCTATCCCATGCCGAGTTTGGAAGGATTGCTAAGTAGATTACCTCCTGTTCACTGCATATCTAAAATAGATCTAAAAGACGCCTTCTGGCAAATCTGTTTAGATGCACAATCCCGTCCAAAAACGGCCTTCACCATACCGAACCGACCACTCTATCAATTCACTCGGATGCCATTCGGCCTATGTAACTCTCCGCACACCATGTGTCGCCTAATGGATCTAGTTATTCCGTATGAATTGAAATCACACGTTTTCGTGTATTTAGATGACTTGTTAGTCATGTCATCAAATTTGGAAGATCATCTTGTCCATCTATCAGAAGTTGCTACTCGATTGCGGAAAGCAGGGCTCACTATAAATGTGCGCAAAAGCCAGTTTGGTCTCACTAGAGTCGAATACTTGGGCCATGTGGTGGGTGAGGGCACTCTGCAAGTAAACCCTGATAAAGTTCGAGCAGTGGCAGAATTCCCGGTACCAAAAACACGGCGCCAGCTGAGACGATTCCTTGGCATGACCGGCTGGTACCAGCGGTTCATTCCACAGTACTCAAGCATTACGTTTGCACTAACAGAGTTGCTGCGCGGCAAAGACTATGAGTGGAATGATTCAGCTCAACAGGCGTTTAACGAAATTAAAAATAGGCTTGTTCCGCTCCCTTTCTGCGCCATCCCAATTATGATAAGCCGTTTATTGTGCAGTGCGATGCCTCGATAAATGGCATAGGTGCGCTATTAGCCCAAGTAGATGACGCCGGAGATGAGCGCCCAATAGCGTATATGTCTAAAAAGCTCAATAAGGCACAACGAAATTATTCCACCACAGAACTTGAGTGTCTTGCGGTAGTGCTAGCGCTAAAAAAGTTTAGAATGTACATAGAAGGACAGGCCTTCAAAGTAGTGACGGATCACGCCAGCCTGAAGTGGCTGATGAGTCAAAAAGACCTAAGTGGCAGATTAGCCAGATGGGCGATCAAAATACAAGGCTTCAATTTTGAGATTGAACATCGTAAGGGCAGCCAAAATGTAGTGGCTGACGCGTTGTCTCGTGCGTTTGAAGAAGAGATAGCCTCTGTAACAGTAGATGTTTATCCTGAGATTGACATTAATTCTGAAGCCTTCGATTCGGAGCAGTATGTTCAGCTAAAGGATGACCTGCTAAAATCAAATTTGCCAGATTTTCAAATCGTGGATAAGTATATCTATTATCGAGCCTGCACCTCAGCTGATAGCCTTGAAGACGCTTCCAGTAGTTGGAAATTGATGGTTCCCACTCAGCTGCGTAATCAAGTGATTGCAGCGGCACACAACCAGCCAAGTTCGGCTCACTGTGGTGCTGCCAAGTGTCTCGAGCGTATCCGCCGACACTTCTATTGGCCAAATATGGTTGTGGAGGTACGCGAGTATATCCGAAAATGCGAGATTTGCCAAACAACCAAACATCCCACACGCACCCTTAAGCCACCTATGGGCTCTCAATCGTTCAGCGAGAGGCCCTTTCAAAAACTTTATGTGGATTTTATTGGTCCATTTCCACGAACCAAACAGGGCAACGTAGGGATATTTATCATACTGGATCATTTTTCGAAATTTACGTTTCTCAAACCTGTTAAGCGTTTCACATCGAAAATTATTGTCGAGCTGCTGAGAGACAATATTTTTAAATGCTTTGGAGTGCCAGAGACTCTAATTAGTGATAATGGGACACAATTTAAGAGTCATGAATTTTCTGAATTTTTATCCACGTATGGTGTCACTCATTTGTTCACGGGAGCATATTCTCCTCAGTCTAACGCGGCAGAACGCGTTAACAGATCAATTAATGCTGCTCTGAGGGCATATGTGCGTTCAGATCAGCGCAACTGGGATTTGTTTATAAGCAGCATAAACTGTTCTTTAAGGAATACAGTGCATCAGTCAATTGGAACTGCGCCATATCTCGCTGTTTTTGGACAGCATATGATAACGCATGGTAGTGATTATAAGGTCCTAAGAAATTTAGATATGCTAACTGATAGCTCATCCAGGCTCTCAAGAGCAGACGAGTTTCCAATGATTCGATCGGCTATAGCAAATCACATAAAAAAAGCGTATAAAACAAACCAAAAGACGTATGATTTGCGCACTCGCCCAAGAACCTTTAAAATTGGACAAGAAGTGGTAAAACGTAACTTTTCATTGAGTAATCAAGCTGCCAATTTCAACGCTAAGCTGGCACCTGTTGGTGTGAAGGCGCGCGTTAAGCGAAAAATTGGCAATGCACTATATTTACTTGAAGACCTTACTGGTAAAGAACTTGGTACCTTTCATGCTAAGGATTTATGGGAGTATAGGAATTAACCCCCTTTTTCAGTTTTAAGCATTAGTCACGTTGACTATGGTTAAATCTGTGTTGTGAGGACGGTTAATTTTCTAAGTCATTTGGATTTCATATTTTTGAATTTCAAATGCTCTGCCGCCCAACTGACTTCTTGTGTAAGCGAACCAGATCCGGGTTCATCACGAGACGATCTGGCAGCGCGGCGAGACTACGTCATGAAAGTATTAACGTCACTGATCGTGTCGTAAGCGCCACAATTTGGGATTTTGCGGAAAAGGGCGACGCAGTGTGCGACTTGTCAAAATTCGCAAGTTTGGTTTCCGGCTAGAATGGCCAATCTCTCTTGCCATCCAGACTTCGATCCCTACGGTTGTAACCAGATTGCTGCTCTGCTATCACGTGCATAACACACGTGCCTCGTGCTGTTCCTACGCCACTGAAGCCTTGGATATATCGGGCAGCCCCAGCCAATCAGCCATTCTGAAGTTTTAACTGCCTTGGTGGCCGATATTGTTTGCAAGCGGCACGGGCTATGGCCAGTCGCCCAACCTCCCACAAGACTTAGCCCCGGCAGTGGGCACCACCCTCGTTGAGGATCGATCCGGCCACGGATAGTTGCCACGACATTAATTGAGGGTTGATCAGAGCCCAAGCGGCTTAGCTGTTTTTGTCATACACCGGGGAGAGTGAGGTTATGTGAGGCCAACCAACACTATCGTTTGCCACCAACGGAGAGCTGCTCCGCACCCATGTGCCAATAAGCACCCGAGTCTGTTTACAACGTTCGAGGCTACAATTTGAGTGAAGCGATGGCGTCCCTTAATTCTTGTGCGATAATGGAAGGAGCGTCAGTATAGCCGGATCCTATACGTACCCTAAATCGGGAGATTTTCTGCGTGATTTCGCCCCCATGGAAATGTTCATAAGAACCTTTTGTTGAAGGATTGAGTATTCGTAGTTTGTAGTTATCTTTTCTTTTAGTCGTAACTTTTGTATCCATTACTTATTGCCGTAATCTTATTATAGCCCATGTACGGATTCAAGCGCACCTGATTCTAGTTCCTCACTCCTCATGACAACTTAATTTCATCCTTAGACGCCTCTATAGCTTCATCAGTCACCAGGCCTGCTGACGTCGATGGACCTTGTCGTAAGTACGGCATAGCCGTGATATCTTGGTAATTTTGGCCAAGATCCTTTATATGTAAATGAGTCTGTGAGAAATTATTATGGTGTGGTTGTGCTTTGATCCTTAATCGTATAATTGAATTAGTCGTTAGGTTTTCTATTTGCAAGTAATACCCCTTAGTGTTTTAAGCCTTTTCATATCAATATTCCTCAATATTCTTAAGTCATAATGTTAGTATAATGCAATCCTCATCACCCCAATATATAGTTAAGCCATGAAGGCGATATTGAATTTGAAATGATTTAGTATATTTTTCTACTGGGGGCACCAATGATCTGATCGCCGCTTCAACTATCACAAAAGGGTAAAAGCTCCAACTACAGGCTTTTACAGGCAGGGTGGGTAAAGAGAGAAGGACACAAGACCTCGTCCTTCGCGATAGTACACTAGCTCCCCTGGTTATTCCCCCAATGTCAATACCTTTAGCTCTGTCAACTCTTTAGTAAGGTGACGCTTGCGTTGCTCCAGAAGCAAAAACCCACGCCCAGGCCCTGAGCACAGCCGCCAAGCTTAGACAGAGCTGCTTCTGAGCCGTAAACCAGCTTGATCGCGTTCGTCACACCCTTCTGCGAAGTTGCTCTGCTGGAAGTTTCGCTTAAATACTTCTTGTCCTGGATTAAACGATACTTCGCGACTACGTAAGTTATACGCCTTTTCGTTACGTTGGCGTTGCGCTGCTATGGTATCTTTAGCTCTCTCTACCGAATTGAATGGTGCGATCGTCAAGTAGACCTAAAGTTCTCATCAATTTATAACTGGAGCCATCTGTTACCATGTGCTGACCGAAAGCGACTCGATAAGGACTAGTATTAATAGCGGAGTGATGACTTGAGCGCAATGCACATATATTACTTAATTGCTCATCCCAGTTTTTCTGGTCCGGGCGAATGTATGCTTTAATAGCAGAAAGTACAGATCTGTTGACCCTTTCTGACGCGTTGGCCTGGGGAGAGTAAAAAGCTGTATCGTTATGGACAATGTTATATTTGGCCAACAGGGAATTGAAAGCGGATGATTTGAACTGTACACCGTTCTGGTATCCCGAAACAATGGAATAGATCCTCTTCCAGGAAGGGATTAATGGTAGCAGCAGTGAATTCCTTAACAGGCTTAAGAAATGGGAATTTCGACATATGGTCGAGCACCACAACAATTCCCACATTTCCCGATCTGCTACGTGGGTATGGACCCAAAAAGTCCACGTATAGCTTTTGGAAAAAACGCATGGTCTGGCCTGTATTACCATCGGTAATTGACATACTTTTTTACATCCGTTACCATATTTGGCCAGAAATAAAATCGCCTAAGTCGCTCCAAGGTCCGTCTGTGCATTGAATTTCCCTTTTAATTCTTAATTCGTACTTTGTCTTTTATACACACACGTACAGATGCTGTCGTTGGCTAATTTTAATTTGTTAAAATAATTTGTCCGTCCGTTTAATTCATTTGCCTTTAATTATTATATTTATTTATATTATTATATTTTTTTTTTATATTTATATACACACACACACATGCTTTCGATGGCTAGTTTTATTTGTTAAAAGAATTTGTCCGTCTGTTTAATTAACTTCTTTACCTTGCCTAGCGTATATATTTTTGCACACACATACATTTCTACTAATTTCCTCTGGCTTTTATTAGCACTTGTATTTATTCTTTGATTTTGTCCTGCCATTTCACTTCACTAGTTATCACTTTAATTTACATTAGTACCAATACTAGAATCCTGATCATGGTTCTTCTCCTGATTTACCACAGGTTCCAGGAGAGTGCCGACTGCGCCAGTTAACATCGGTGCCTAACGGGGGAGGTGATCAATAGGGGGCCAACCTTGTGGACGTTCAACCGTGGGTGGTTTTTGGGTGTAAATGTGTGCTGTGGAAATCTGTTTGCCAATAAAGCCGCAAGACGTTCGGTTCTAAGTCTGGTTGTCAGAAGACTGAAGTTTATTTCACAAAAAGGCTTATATATTCTAGCTTACTTATCAACATGTTGCTAAAGAACTGCTGAGGCATTCAGAGACGGTTTTCAGCGTGGGTGTTTATTTTCAATTTGGAGCACCACATCCTGACAAAATGCTGACTGTCGTTTTGGCAGGTCGATGACTGCAACAAAGTGTGGTGGTGTCCGGTGATCGCAACAAAGTGTGGTTTATGATGAGCGGGGAGGTTTTGGAGGTGGGGTAGGGGGTCGATGTGCTGATGTGGTAGCTCCTCCCCCCCTGGCTTGTAGTGAGGGCCAAAACGAAGGATTGGTCTGAACGGAAATTGATCGTGTGTCTTCGGGGATGTAGGTGGTAGTCGTCTTCCTCTTGTACAGATACACCAACAGTGTTATGGAGGTTACGAATGACAACAGTGAATATATCGCTGCCAAATGAGATTTTGATTGTTTCGCCATTTGCCAAATTTGTGTTTGGTGATTTAGAGCTTGCAGGTGTAGCTGGTGTAAGTTGATTTCTTCAAACGCTAAACCTCTAGCTCCGATTTGTGGTACATTAAAATCTTTCTTGTCTTTAAAAACTGTGGCTGAATCGTCGTAGATTATATCATTGATTTTGACAGTACAATTGGAGTATTTCACTATTAGAGACCCGTTGGTTGTTCTTCGTTCTCCACAATCCGAGTCGACGCTTAACGTAGGGGCATTGAATATGAATATTAATCCTTTTTCTGGCTCGAAAATTTGTTGACTTTTTCCCAGTTCTCGAGTGTTGCAGGTGCTGGTTTTTTGCTGTAGTATGTTTCCCAAACATTCTCCATTTACAACCGTTTCTTCGACGTCTGAAGCCTCGCAGATGTTTAACCGGTGTATTTTTTGACACGGTGAACTAATCTGTCTTACGGTTACTGAGTTAACAAGTATATATTTAGCTGTAATTACAAATTGGGTTTGGTTGATTGGTAAAGAAATTATACGAATTAATTGAAAATTTTCCTTAGTAAATATAGGGATTTTGAATAAAAATACAATGGATTTCCCTTTCTCTGAAATTTCTAAAGTTAATAGTCTATACAACTGTTCCGTTGTTTCTATTCTTACATTTTGATCTTGCAAAACCTGTGTAATTTTTTCAATTTCTTCATTATTTAGTATAAACTTAGGTGGCCAGTTAACATCCGTGCCTAACGGGGGAGGTGATCAATAGGGGGCCAACCTGGTGGACGTTCAACCGTGGGTGGTTTTTGGGTGTAAATGTGTGCTGTGGAAATCTGTTTGCCAATAAAGCCGCAAGACGTTCGGTTCTAAGTCTTGTAGCATGCAACGTACACGGGTATACGCGGCAATGTTGTAGAGCAGATGTGGGTGTAGGAGCGATTACGGAGCACGCGCTAGCTTCCGGCTTGTTCTGGTCGGCAACGGGGGGGTGCGACAGGAGAAAACCGGTGCTCTCTACGAGCTCTCGTTTAGGCTGAATTTTAATTTTGATTCGCCTGCTACTGGTTCAGTTTCAGCGGCAGATCAGAAGATCGACCTCCTTTCAACGATTGTTACACAAAGGACAGGGAAAGAGAGAGAAATGGAGAGCCAAATTCGAGGAAGATATAGAGAAAGAGAAATATAGAACGAGAGAAGGAGATTGCTAGATAGCCAGAGAAAGTTGAAGGGAAAGTTCTGAGAAACTCGAATAAGGCGAAGAAAACAAAAATTGGATGACATCTCCGGATGTGTTGGCTAGCGCAGTCAGGTGTTATGCGTCGCTAGCTATCCCCACCCAACCATGGTCGTCGAGTTGCACGTTGTGAAAAAGAACGACCCCTTTAATATCCAGAAACGATCATCACATTGGTTTACTAGGGCGAGGCATGGCTTCCACAAAACAGACACTTTAGTTCATCTTCAAGGTTCTAATATTTATTCACAATTTTAACGATAGGTAACCTATTTTCTACTTTCATGATTATATGCTCAAACCGAAAACTAAATTTTTTTTATCCCGCGAAATATTCAAAATTTACAATAAAAAGAATAACTGAAAAATTAACATTAAAAGTGATATGTAAAATGTAGATAATATAAGTAAATTAATGTAGATAGTGTATGTAAATAATTTAGCTCAGCATGTATCTAAACTGGCGTATGTAAATAATAAGGGTATAGAACTTCAATGATATTATTTGTATATTATTTAGACAAGAATATGTAATAGTTTCAAATGCTTAAGAATGTTATATGGAAGTTTCTCTCAGTGTAAGGCAAACAGAGTTTAAGTAGTTAATCATACTTCTTCTTTATACTAATGTTTTCTTTTCAACAAGTACCAAAATTTACTAACGGACCAGCAATGCCAAATCAATAATAGTGATTTCGCCAACAAACACATTTATTTTCATTTTAATTATGGGTTTATATCCATGACTAGATCCGCAGTCGATCGCTGCTTAGGCAATGCGTTTGCTTATCAGTGGTTGGGACAGGCAAAGCGAAGCAAATGGAAACCAAAACAAATAGCTGAAAAAAGCCATAAAAGCTTAACACACATACCACTATCCAATTCCCACGCCGAAAGTACTTTCGCTGGAGGCACTGGAACGTAGCTTGAAGGTTTAGAATTATATTAAATAATGTTCACAACTAATATTGGCTTACTCGCCCCTCATTCTCGATCCGAATTTTAAATCTTTTTCAGGTTGGCAGGCATTTTCCTCTTGAGTTCTGATTTTGCTTTGTTTCGCTTTGCTGTATGTTTGTCACTTGATTGTTGTTGGAAGGGCTGCCGCATTTGACCAAACAAAAATTGATCGCAAGGTTTTTATCTCCACTTCACTTCCATTTTCACATATGCCTCAATTCTAATTCTTTTCGAACACATAAAATTAGCAAACAAAATCAAAAAAAAATTCTATTAATAATTCTGCTGCATTTCGGCTTCGCTACTCGCGAGACTTCGCGTCTGATAAACTGAAACAGCGTGGAGATCAGAACGAAAACGAAGTGGCCGGAGCTTGCCTTTGCACTTCTCAATGGGGCTGGGATTGAAAGCTTGATCTGGAGCTTTTTCGTTTGGTCGTATGGCTGATCACCATCGAGGCGTCACCTGGACGTTTGGGGAGGTCAGCTGCGCTCACCCCAGCGGCCACTCCCTACAAAAAAAAATGCGAGAGCACAACATGAGAGTCTGCTGCTAAACCACAACGACCTCTATGGTGGAAATTTATCCTTTTATATTCGGGGATTGGCACTATCCATATATCGGTGAACTCCAAGTGCCGATCGAACACAAAAAAAATATAAAAATTACTCCGTCGCCGTTCTTCTTCTGCTTCGTTTTAATACATTCTATTTGGAGTATGCAATTACACTGATTTTAAGAAGCTTTGGCTATTTGTATAGCAACAAGAAAACTGCACAAAGACTTTTGTTCCACTTTTCACTATTTTTGTGTTCTGGAGCTGCTGGACGATGATGTGTTCGCACTGACCGTTCAAATAGAAGAGACGGAAGCGGAATTTGGCCACAGCCACCTAACCTTAAGCTGGAAATCTATGGCACATGAGATTGACATCCCTCTGTCACTAACTATCGAGTTATTTGCGAAACTCCTCTGATGAGCACTAATACTTATCGATATAAACTTTAGTATTTTTATTTAATTTTATAATTTAAACTTTATTTAATTAACACAGCTTCATCCATATGTTTCTTCATGCTATTTTCACTCTTTAAGTTACTGCAATGGTTTTGTTCTTTTATTTCTACTTTTTCTGGTTTTTTTACTTCTACTCTAGATTCTATTATTTAGCATCAGTGTGGTCTGCTTTTAGGCTTAATAGTTTTTTTTAAATTTTGGTCGGACCAAGCGCCACTACATTTCCCCCCCGGCAAAATCACACTTGGTGTTGAACAAGGGTGATCCGCGCTTGGACAAGATATTTGCCGTTGAACTATATGCTTTATTGTTTTATGTCCTTAGCGTGAAACTTTCCCACATAATTCCCTTGCAAGTCCTCAACTTCATAATAGCAGTTACCGAGCCTTTTTACTATCCTTGCTTTGATAAATGTCGGTGCGAGTTTGGCATTAAAGCCCTTTGCGAAATTGCTCTGCTGGAAGTTCCGTCTGAACACTTCCTGACCAGGTTGAAAGGACACATCTCGACTTCTAAGGTTATACGCCTTTTCATTTCGCTCCTTTTTTCCGCAGTGCAGCTTTTTGAGACGATTTGCGAATCAAGTCGAATGAATCATCTCGATTGAAACTAGTTCTTCGATCCTCCAGCATTTCCAATTGCCTTAACAAATGGTACGTTGCTCCGCTAGTGATCATATTTTGACCAAAAGCCATGCGATACGGACTGCTGTTAATCGCCGAGTGCACACTCGCGCGTAAAGAGCTGGCTATATAATTCCTTTTTTTGAACCTCTGATAGGGGAAGATGTGACATATCGTCAACATCAATCATTGCTATTGTTGGACTGTTAGCTTTGTTTGCCAGAAACGCAGGCAACAAATTGTAGCTAGTCCAAAACTCAATTCCTAAATATAGGTATTGAGATAGTGCCGGAACGATATAGAATTTTAAACTTTTAATCTCTTCTCGGAACACAACGCTTGTGGTGATTTTGCCCACAATTGCTTGGCTCTTTCCATCTGCAGTTCGGACTGCAGATCGAATTGGTACTATATTTGTATTCTTTTCAACCAATTCTTTTGCCAGTGTTCCTCCAATGCAGTTAATGGACGCACCTGTATCGATCAATCCACTCAAAGTTCTTCCGAGCAAAGTGACTTCTGCGTAAGGCCTGTAATCTTTCGAATTATTGACTACAGAAGCAGCCACAGCTTCTTTATTTAATTTACATCTTTGTCTATAAACAATTCTTCGCTTTTGCCGACGCGTTACAACATTCTTTAAAGATCTGTCAGATACGTGTAGCAAGCGATCATGCAAAGGTATGTCCGGGAGTTTTAGTAAGTCTGGTTGGAGCGGAATTGACCCAAGGTCCGCTACTCGGTATTGGTCGCTTTCGAGACCATACGTTTGCGTGCATTGATCGGCAGTGCACGCCCTACGGAGTTTTTTGATGCATTACAGCTGCTACAGGAGGGTCTATATATATCGGGTTTGCCACATCCGTAGCAAAACACTCTGCGATCCCCCACACAGTCTTGGTATCGATGGCCGTGACCACCGCAGTTCCAGCATACAAGTGTTACTGCTGATACCTCTAAGTCTTCATCCCCCTCGGCTTCATACGATTCAGTACCGTCTAATGGAGGTGCTACCTCATGTACCATACGTCGGGGAGGTGCTCGCGGATTTACAGACATGGGTTTTACCACTGACTGCACAAACCGTTCGCGAGTACGAACTATGTTTCGTAATTCTGAAATGGTGCAAACAGGCACATACAGAATTTCATGCTGAATGTCAGGCAAAAGTTTTGCCCGCAGAACTTCTAAAATAGAAGTCTCTGATAGAGGTACAAGAAGCTTGTCTGCTAACGCCACTATAGCTTCATAAAAAGTGTCAAACGATTCGTTTGCCTTTTGCTTTCTTTGAGACATGGCCGAACGAATCTCCAATTCAGTTCTGCCGTCTTTGAAGTGACCCTTCAACGCGGCACTCAATCCTGTCCAAGTGACTTTTTGTACCGTTTTGTGATAGCGCCAGAACCATTCATTGGCACTGCCTTCAAACAAATTACTCGCATAGCAAGCCACTAATTCGAGGTCACCAATTGTTTGCTTGGTTAAAGCCTCGACTCGATAAATAAATTCATCCACTGCGATTGATGGATGTCCCGAGAACCTTAACTTCCAGTTCGCAATCACTTGGCTAATTCGATCTGACCTTAAATTTGAAGCTTGTGATCCAACTGAAGTTGTTGACGCCCCATTACTTGCGGATAAAGATTCGCGAATAGGCAACTGTAAAAATTGTTCAAAAGTCTGATTTTCTCCCGTTTGAGGCGGATTTGCAGCTGTATTCGCTAAAACAGGTCGACTTGCAATGCGTTGGAAACCTAGTTTTATAGTCTGGGCTAGTAGTTGGGTTTGCTCAGCTAACGCTCCTGCAATTGCAGTACCTATTACCTGCTGTAAGTTTGAGATAAGCGCTTCCTGCGGATCTCGATTAATTTGACCTTCGTTTACTACATTTTCCCTTTCGAGACTAGTGTGAGTATTCCCAGTTCTAGTGTTGGCTCTTGATCTGGATCGAGTCATGTTTGAATGTTGTGCCGACTGCGATGTTGAAGGGTGCCCACTGGCCGAGTCTTCAGTTAAGTTTGGTATCGAAGGTTGTAACGAGGTCTTGCAAACAGGACACACTTTCTTATTTCCAGCTCTCGTAGAAAAGCAAACGCGATGAATCGCGTGATTGCAACTGGTGACTAAGAGCTGCGCTTGGTATTCGATAGTTTGCGCGCAAATGCAACAAACCTGATTAGTATCATTAATTTGAACCAAATTTTCGCAACTGTGGCTCAAAGGCATGATAACAAATTTAAGCTACTAATATGTTCAGCCTAAGTTTAATAAAAATAACTTCAATAATATTCTTCAAAAAGAGCGAAAAACTAAATTCATAATAAAATTGGAAGCCATGCAACACCTTTGTAAAACCAATGTTGCCACCCAAAGACATTGACATCGTCCGTCTGGTGTCCGCAATACAAAAAGCATATCGATCGTATCGAATCAGTACAAAAGCAATTTTTGCTTTTTGCTCTTCGTGGACTAAATTGGGACCCTAACCTTCGTCTGCCATCGTACTCCAGTAGACTCTTGCTTATTAACCTTCCTTCGTTAGCTGATCGTAGAACAGTCCTAGGCGTTTCTTTTCTTCATAAGCTAATCATTAGTGATGTAGACTCTACCGAACTTTTGGGTCGCCTTAACTTTTCCTTTCCTTCTAGGCCAACTAGAAACTATTTACCTTTAATCTTGCCCAGATGCACAACTGATTATGCCCAGCACAGTCGTTTTCGGGTCTTATGTCAAAATTACAATGATCTCTATCACCTGCTCTCAACAGATCTCTCTCTCTTCTCTCTAAAAACGTCTCTCTATAATTATCTCCGGGGAAATCTCTGACCACTCCCAGCTGTGAGTAGGGGCATAGCTTGTCGGACTGGCTAGAAAATCCTCCCCCACCGGGTCAGAGATTTTCCGGTTATTTAGTTTTAAGTTTTTCGTATAAATTTTTTATTTTTAAAGTTTACTTTAAGATATTATTCTCTCGATCTCAGTTTTTTTTTTTTTTTTTTTTTTTAATTTAATATATTATCTTATTTTTTTCTCCTTTGTTCCTACTTAACTGTAGGTTTTGGTTTTTTTCTCTCTCTCTCTTTCTTCTCGATCTCTATATTATTAAAGTTTTTGTTAGCTCTAATAACGTCTACAATTGGCTGTGAATAGGGGCATAGCTGGCCGGACGGGCAAATAAAATTCCCCCACCGTGTCGGAGTCGTTATTAGTTTATTTTGTAATTTTATTAGATTTTCTTTGATAGGCTTCATTAGCTCATAAAAATTTTTGTAACGTATATAAATTTTCGTGTACAGCCTTTTTTTGTCAACTCTAAATAAATAAATAAAAATAAAAAAAAAAAAAAAAAACACATTCGATTTTTCACCAATAAAAATTCTCAGGCTACTCCTGGCAGTTCTTCACCACACCGTGTATCAACTGAAATCTTAATGATGCATTTATCGAGAAAAAAACAAGAAATTAGTCCAGCTTAAACTTTTGTTGACTTTATATTGGCCAGGATCTACAGACAATTATTATTATCCGGTTCCTAGTCCTCATTAAATCCTATTAAAGCTCTAACTGACCTAACTCAAACAAACACTGAAAGAAAATAATTAGCCTGGACTTCGGTACTATTGTAATCTGCAGCGAGCTAGGCCGTAGCTCTGGTCCACTTGATCACCTAATCTACTAGCTAAGATTCACCTAGTCCTTAGTCCAAGTCCTTTATCATGTTGCTTTTACTGTTGCTTCTTTAGCGCAAGTCGTAGATCTTGTCCACTTTAAACCTTTCTTCAGCTTCCGATAGCTAACAGTTAACTAGCTAACATTATCTCTGAAAATAGTTCAAATGAATACTGCTACTTTTGTCTAAATTATGTAATCAGCACCAAGGAGTAGAACTGGTCCACTAAACCTCTACTTCTTCTTACTAACTTAATGACAGGTGTCTTTGTACCATTTACTTGCCTTACTGATCAGCAAGGTCAATGTCACTATTCACTTTGAACTCGAGTTAAGGCTCTAATCTAACACTGAAACTGAAATTGAAAAAAAACGTGTCTTGCTGTTGTTGACGTTAATTATTTTTAGGATGGTTGGGCCAGCCGGAATTAGGCCTCACGGTTGGGCGCCAAAAATTAAAATTAACTGTAGCATGCAACGTACACGGGTGTACGCGGCAATGTTGTAGAGCAGATGTGGGTGTAGGAGCGATTACGGAGCACGCGCTAGCTTCCGGCTTGTTCTGGTCGGCAACGGGGGGGTGCGACAGGAGAAAACCGCTGCTCTCTACGAGCTCTCGTTTAGGCTGAACTTTAATTTTGATTCGCGTGCTACTGGTTCAGTTTCAGCGGCAGATCAGAAGATCGACCTCCTTTCAACGATTGTTACACAAAGGACAGGGAAAGAGAGAGAAATGGAGAGCCAAATTCGAGGAAGATTTAGAGAAAGAGAAATATAGAACGAGAGAAGGAGATTGCTAGATAGCCAGAGAAAGTTGAAGGGAAAGTTCTGAGAAACTCGAATAAGGCGAAGAAAACAAAAATTGGATGACATCTCCGGATGTGTTGGCTAGCGCAGTCAGGTGTTATGCGTCGCTAGCTATCCCCACCCAACCATGGTCGTCGAGTTGCATGTTGTGAAAAAGAAAGACCCCTTTAATATCCAGAAACGATCATCACATTGGTTTACTAGGGCGAGGCATGTCTTCCACAAAACAGACACTTTAGTTCATCTTCAAGGTTCTAATATTTATTCACAATTTTTACGATAGGTAACCTATTTTCTACTTTCATGATTATATGCTCAAACCGAAAACTAAATTTTTTTTATCCCGCGAAATATTCAAAAATTACAATAAAAAGAATAATTGAAAAAATAACATTAAAAGTGATATGTAAAATGTAGATAATATAAGTAAATTAATGTAAATAGTGATTGTAAATAATTTAGCTCAGCATGTAGCTAAACTGGCGTATGTAAATAATAAGGGTATAGAACTTCAATGGTATTATTTGTATATTATTTAGAGAAGAATATGTAATAGTTTCAAATGCTTAAGAATGTGATATGGAAGTTTCTCTCAGCATATGGGAACCAAAACAAATAGCTGAAAAAAGCCATAAAAGCTTAACACACTTACCACTATCCAATTCCCACGCCGAAAGTACTTTCGCTGGAGGCACTGGAACGTAGCTTGAAGGTTTAGGATTATATTAAATAATGCTCACAACTAATATTGGCTAACTCGCCCCTCATTCTCGATCCGAATTTTAAATCTTTTTCAGGTTGGCAGGCATTTTCCTCTTGAGTTCTGATTTTGCTTTGTTTCGCTTTGCTGTATGTTTGTCACTTGATTGTTGTTGGAAGGGCTGCCGCATTTGACCAAACAAAAATTGATCGCAAGGTTTTTATCTCCACTTCACTTCCATTTTCACATATGCCTCAATTCTAATTCTTTTCGAACACATAAAATTAGCAAACAAAAACAAAAAAAAATTCTATTAATAATTCTGCTGCATTTCGGCTTCGCTACTCGCGAGACTTCGGACACTTTTTTGGACAGGCCGTCCACCCTGTTGTTGTGCGCTCCAGGCAATGGAGCTTTTTCGTTTGGTCGTATGGCTGATCACCATCGAGGCGTCACCTGGACGTTTGGGGAGGTCAGCTGCGCTCACCCCAGGGGCCACTCCCTACAAAAAAAAATGCGAGAGCACAACATGAGAGTCTGCTGCTAAACCACAACGACCTCTATGGTGGAAATTTACCCTTTTATATTCGGGGATTGGCACTTTTCATATATCGGTGAACTCCAAGTGCCGATCGAACACAAAAAAAATATAAAAATTACTCCGTCGCCGTTCTTCTTCTGCTTCGTTTTAATAGTTTCTCTTTGGAGAAATTACAATTACACTGATTTTAAGAAGCTTTGGCTATTTGTATAGCAACAAGAAATCTGCACAAAGACTTTTGTTCCACTTTTCACTATTTTTGTGTTCTGGAGCTGCTGGACGATGATGTGTTCGCACTAACTGTTCAAATAGAAGAGACGGAAGCGGAATTTGGCCAAAGCCACCTAACCTTAAGCCGGAAATCTATGGCACATGAGATTGACATCCCTCTGTCACTAACTATCGAGTTATTTGCGAAACACCTCTGATGAGCACTAATACTTATCGATATAAACTTTAGTATTTTTATTTAATTTTATAACTTAAACTTTATTTAATTAACACAACTTCATCCATATGTTTCTTCATGCTATTTTCACTCTTTAAGTTACTGCAATGGTTTTGTTCTTTTGTTCTACTTTTTCTGGTTTTTTTACTTCTACTCTAGATTCTATTATTTAGCATCAGTGTGGTCTGCTTTTAGGCTTAATGGTTTTTCTAAATTTTGGTCGGACCAAGCGCCACTACAGTCTGGTAGTCAGAAGACTTCAGAGGTGTGCACTGGCAACTGAAGAACGGATGGCAAAGCAGATTTAATAGACGAGTCATGGAGTTAAGTTGACTCCTCCTTAGCGTCCTGTACATTCTTGCTATCCTCATCCAGGGATAATGGAAAGAGAAACAGAAGCTTGGGGTTTCTTCCGTGCTGACTAGTGGTACTCGATCGAGCGACATGTCCGTTTGTGTATGAACATCCGTTAGTGTGCTTGCTTCTTGATCAATCTGGAGCAATGAGTCCGTTTGAGTCATTGCATCATTAAATTTGAGATGCATCTCTATTAGCGCAACCACCTTCTCAGCTTGGGGCTGTTTCTCATAGTCCTTGTCCGCCAATTCAGAAATCCCTTTCTCATCACTGTCTGCTTTCTGTTCATTGCTCTTCACAGGCTCACCAGTTTCTAGAGTATCACTCTTACCATCTTCACTAAAGCTTCCTCTTGAATCCGTCACTTGTGGAACATTCCGTCTTCTCGTTCGTATCGAGCAAAAAGCTTTCCGTCTTTTCTATCGACTCCAAGTAAATATCATTTGCGAGCTTCTTAGAGCCATCCTCTGGTTTTGTCTTGTCCAAATCTGGAACTTGTGTTTCCTCGCATGGGTTTTTAATCAACTCTTCAGCTGATTCAACTGATTTATCAACCATCTTCCCATCAGCTTCCTCTCCCGACACCTCTTTGGAAACTGTCTCCAGAGCCTCTTTTCGGTTGTTGTTCGGCTTCTCGATGGGCTGCCCTTGCAAATCCGCGTCTGCTTTCTGTCCGTGGCACTTTAGCACACCAGTATCACTCTCATCATTCAGGTCCTCATCTGCGTCTTCTTTCGTATCGAGCAAAAAGCTTTCCGCCTTTTCTATTGGCTCCACGTAAATATCCTTTGCGAGCTGCCCTTGATCCAGCTTTTCTGAATTCTCGCATGATGTTTCAATAATCTCTTAAATTGATTTCACTGATCCCGACAACTCTTTACGCACCGTCTTTTGAGCCGTTGCTGGTTTCTGATTCGGCTTCTTTACAGGCTGCCCTTGCACAACATCTTTCTTTCCGGATTTGGATAGTGGCTCCACGTGAATATCCTTTGCGAGCTGCCCTTGACCCAGCACTTCTGAGTTCTCGCATGGAGTTTTAATAATCTTTTTTATTGATTTCACTGATCCCGACAACTCTTTACGCACCGTCTCCTGATCCTTTGCTGGATTCTGATTCGGCTTCTTTACAGGCTGCCCTTGCACAACATCTTTCTTTCCGGACTCCGATAGTGGCTCCACGTGAATATCCTTTGCGAGCTGCCCTTGATCCTCCGGTAGCTTCTCAAAGCCCTCTTCTGGTTTTGTTTGGTCCAAATCGGGAACTTGCACTTCCTCTGGGTTCTCGCATGGCGTTTTAATCAACTCTTCAATTGATTCCACTGATCCCGACACCTCTTTACGCAACGTCTCCTGCGCCTTTGCTGGTTTCTGATTCGGCTTCTTTACAGGCTGCCCTTGCATAACATCTTTCTTTGCGGACTCGGATAGTGGCTCCACGTGAATATCATTTGCAAGTTGCCCTTGATCCAGCACTTCTGGGTTCTCGCATGGTGTTTTAATCAACTCTTTAATTGATTTCACTGATCCCGACAACTCTTTACGCGCAGTCTTTTGAGCCGTTGCTGGTTTCTGATTCGGCTTCTTTACAGGCTGCCCTTGCACAACATCTTTCTTTCCGGACTCGGATAGTGTTTTCTTCCAAACTTGATTAACTGAACTTGTCGAGTTGAATGCTGTACTTGCTTTTCGACAAAGTAGACTATTTTTTGGGGTCGACCGACTGCCAATTCCAATCGTTGTATATTTTCGTTCCTTTGCGGCATTGTATGCTAGGTCTTTGCGTTCATTACTTCCAGACAACTTCATTAACCACTGTATAAACTCCAAGTTATCCTGAACATAACCCTTCACAAGCCGTTCAATTGGTACGACTTTCAAAACTCCTTCCTGGATGAACGCAGTTTGCAACAGCTTGAAATTTTGAATGTACTCGTGCTCCGCATTGCACATAAATTTAACGCGAAGCAAGTTGATGGAATTCGGTCGAATGATGTGGAACAGTTGGCAATATGCAGCTCCACTGCATAAGTCATTCAGTTTCTTGATATCGGAGTCCAATCGGCCATTGATCCATTGCAATATGTCATGGCGGGACACATTGTCCTCAGTTTTGTTGTTGCTGGTGTGCGTCACGTTGATGACAGGCATGATGATGGCGATGTACTTTCTTTATCCTTCCTTTTAGTTTTGGAGAGGTAGTTCAGTCGAGACTCACAATTATGCTATAAATAAATTCCATATTATTCATTAGGAAACTGGGACAGGAATTTGTAAAATAATATTTACCTTATTTTTTCGTTCTTTTTTTTGCTTTTAGCTTTAGAGATGTTTGGTTGAGACGCACAAATATACTAAAAACCATCTCCAAATTGTTCACTAGGTAACTGGGACAGGAGCTCGAGTGTAAAGGCACAGCCTACTGCTCGTTTTTTTATTATAAATAAGTATTTATTTGAATTTAGACAACCTATTACTATTAATACTCTTGTTCCACTGGCACATTCTAGAGGTCATCCGCTGGATGATCCAAATGACCTCATTTTTTCTGTGTATTTCCTCATAATAGATAAATGTCCATTCGGTAGATCATCCGCGACGGATGATCAAGTCACTGTCATGGATGACACCTAAGTCTATACAACTGTTCCGTTGTTTCTATTCTTACATTTTGATCTTGCAAAACCTGTGTAATTTTTTCAATTTCTTCATTATTTAGTATAAACTTAGGTACGATTTTAATTTTGGCCAGCAACATGCTCTCAGCTATGATGGTTAGGTGATTATATAATAGGTCTATATTTAAACTTATTCTATTAACGTATTGTATTAATAAGATTTGTTCGTTTTCCAAATTAATGCTTTTTGAAATCGTATTTTGATAATTCTTCATGAAGTTGTGTATAGTGTCTTGCTCCTCGTTTATATGCTTTGATATATTCGCAAATCGAATTACCACTTCATTGTTAAATGTTTCCTGTATTCTCGCGTTCTTGACATAATCCTGAGATTCCCTTTTTAATGCTTCTATACTTTGGTCTATTCTATTACTATCGTCTGAGTCCATATTTCCTGAAATCGACTTAATAATAGTACCTAAACTGTTTACAAGCCCTCTCTTATGTCTTTTGGCTGGTAGAAGACTGTTTAGTCTCGATTCAAGCTGTGTTAA
>JBAMBO010000465.1:0-32274 GCA_037044535.1 Lordiphosa magnipectinata
AAATCAGAAACAAACTTGATCTGGGTACGGTATACACCTATGTGCATGCCAAAATTTGTGTCTCTATCTCTTATAGTCTCTGAGATCGACGCGTTCATTCAGACAGACGGACAGACAGAAAGACGGACAGACAGACGGACTTGGGTATATCTACTCGGCTGTTGATGCTGATCAAGAATATATATACTTTATAGGCTCGGAGAAGCTTCCTTCTGTCTGTTACATTCATTTGCACAACTTTATGAGCACCTTTTCCCGTCTTTAATGGGAACAGGGTATAATGAAATCAATTGCTTTTTCAAATATTCACTTGTAGATCATTGGCATTGATTATTCAAATTTAATTTTTTTAAAAAAATTTTTATTTTTGAACTTGGATCGCTTGGCTCAAATTCTAGAGTGCTATCCATTACCCCATTTAACCAAAACATTTATTTTATTTGTTGCATACTGTAAGGAAGCTCCTTGGCCGGTGTATATATCTCAGTCGCACCTAGGGTCTTTTACACGTAAATTTGTAAAGAAAGTCTGAGACACCTGAGGGTTAGGGATCTCGGAATGTTATATACCGAGAGATATTGATAAAAGAAAGAAAATACGATCTCACCAGCTTATTCCTAGCTCTGCCGCGGCCGCTTCTGTTCGGGAAAGGATACTCGTCCCAGATTTATAAACTACAGAGAACAGCACGGGAAGGAATTCTCGACTCCGTCTAGGTGACTACACGTAAAAGAGCGGGACGGAATCCACGTCACTGTTTAACTAGTTACGGGCGAAAAAGCGGGACGGAATCCACTTCACTGTTTAACTAGTTACGGACGAAAGAGTGGGAAGGAATCCACGTCTCTGTTAAACTAACTTTGGGTAAAAGAACGGGAAGGAATCTACGCCTTTGTTTAACTAACAACGGGCAAAAGAGCGGGAAGGGATCCACGTCTCTGTTTAGCCACTGGTTGATGAAACGGGCTTAGTTTACTACGGGTTAGTAGAGCGGGAAGAAATCCACGACTCGGAAAATTAATTGTTAATAAAGGTTTAGGATAACTTATGGCAGCCACTTTGCATTAGAACAAAGCTCACTATTTAACTAACAAAGCTTCATTATCAAAGCTCAAGCCTTAAAAGCTTCAAGCCAAAAGCACTACTCTAAAGCCAAACTTCTTATCTAAGCTTTGGCCCATATAAGTAAAAGCAAGTAAGATATATTCCTAAGCACCGTAACTAGCATTAAGATCTCTTCTAACACATGTAAACATACTGTTGAGAGGCGAACCGAAAAGTGAATTTCGGTTCCAATTTTTCAAACTGTAATATTTGCGTGGTTGGCGAGGCAAACCAAATATTGTATTTTGTATCTAACCCAAATTGCAGCATTTGCTATGTTTTCGTTGCTTCCCTTTTGCTATTGGAAATGTACCGCTTCTTCAGCCTGCTTACGAATAGCTGCTGGCTGATCGCAGCCGGCTACATAATTTGCCTTTGCCTTGTCAATTAGTTTTAGTTCTCATGTGAAGCTGAGCAGAAGCGTGCAGACAATAGGAGTCTATATTTCAAAATTGGTTGCTCTAGCTCTTCTAGTCTCTGAGATGTAGGTGTTCATACAGACAGACGGACAGACGGACATGGCTATATCGACTCGGCTGTTGATGCTGATCAAGAATATATATACTTTATATGGTCGGAAATGATTCCTTCTGCCTGTTACATACATTTGCACGACTTTAGTATACCCTTTTACTCTACGAGTAACGGGTATAAAAATGATGCTGTTTCCATTGACAAATCGTCATCATTTTGATATTCGCAATGCCACGTTGACAAAAACAGCTGAATGGTTTGATTTAAAAAACAGGCGCCACTTTCAAACTCACGGGGACTTTTTGCAATATTTACCCAAAAAAAGACATACCCGGCAGGAAAGCAATTACCCTGGGCGAACGCATTGTTAACGCCCTAAACACACAACTTTTTTTTTACTAATTTTTAATTTAAACAAAATTGCGCCTACTTTTTAAATTCAAATCAACAGTTTATTGGTGATGACACTTTCTATTTCCAGAGAGTAACGAGTAGTGCAAGAGAGTAGCGAGTACTTTTTTAAAAAATACCAAATTCCTTCGTGGGGAATGTCATCATTTTTGAGAAATGAAAGAAATGAAGGGCAAAATGCAACAACAATTTGTATGGAAGAAATGATATCATTTTCTTCATTTCTTGTCATTTCAAGAAATGAAGCTTTATTTCTTTGGTGGAAATAGGCTATAACACGCAACCGGCACAGGTCCAGTGCCAACACATACCTTGTCCATAAGAATCAATGTAAACAGATTGGTACAAATACTGGGGCATTGCGCCCTTAATAAACACTCAAGGTTAAAACCTCAAACCGCCTCTTACATGGCGATCCTGGTTAAGGAACCCGGCAAACCAAAAAAAAATAAACCCTTCATTCCTGCCTATTCTTGGCACAAAAAAATCAGGGCTTAATACCGGAACCGTTAACCGAAATAAACCCATTCAAATCACGTACCGGAACCGGAACCCATACAAATATTTTTTTGAGAATCGAAAACCGTGTACCGTTATTAATGGAACCTATAGAACCGGAACGAACCC
The DNA here is from genome assembly GCA_037044535.1 of Lordiphosa magnipectinata. Taxonomy (NCBI): domain Eukaryota; kingdom Metazoa; phylum Arthropoda; class Insecta; order Diptera; family Drosophilidae; genus Lordiphosa; species Lordiphosa magnipectinata. Next base: position 2,617 of record JBAMBO010000465.1, read on the forward strand.
GAAACGTTGGTACCGGTACAGTTTCGGTTTTTTTTCGCCTTTCCACAGCGCATCGTAGTTTTGGTCACGCGTTGGAGAACAACCTACAGGATGCTAAAATATTTGCAGGCGGAAAACATCTTCAACAATTGTTCCTGTTTTGCGGCTACAGATAGCGACTTTCGTCTGCACCGGAATGTGAGGGACTCAGCTCGTCAAATTGTACGCATACTAGAACCAGCGGAGGTTACCACAACTAAACTTCAGACCGAAAATCTAGTTTTGGGTTATTTATATTCCATTTGGCTACACAGCAAATTGGAAATATCCAAAAATTCGTCCTCTCTAACGAAAAAGTTTGTTCATAGAAAAACGAGGGAAATCCTTTTTTGATAACAGTGCTTTTTTATTCGGCATATTTTTGGACTCTAGATATAAAGTAACGCTAAGTACTGAGCAAAAAAATACTTGTATCAATCTTTTATAAAATATTTATGCACAAATTTCGTCGGTTGTTGATCAATCACTGCTTAATGATGAATGCAGTTCTAATACTAGTTCATCTGAAAGCGCCGACAAAGTTAAGGCATATATGATGAAGCAGGAAAAAACTTGGTGATAAAAACACTTCAATTGTGTGTTGTGGATTCCATTACGACTTTTCTCGCACTTAAACGTGTTCGAAACCATAAAAACATTCTTAACTGGTGGTCAAAATCCTCCAAAAAGTTCCCAGAATTGTATGGGAATTCTAATATACTTTAAATGTGAAGCCATTCATTTTGTGTTGAATTCTGATTCGTTTTGTTACACAGGAATAAAATGATTTAGATTTCTCTCAGAATTTAATTTTTCCAATATTAATAATAAGTAGTACTTATACCGGTATACCAAAATAAAAATCCGGGTACCGTATCGAAACCGAAAACCGAAATTAATTGAAAACCGAAATAAAACCTTTAACCGAAACATCCATTTCGGTACGTACCGGAACCGGTACCGGAACCGAAATTCGTTTCGGGATTAAACTCTGAAAAAAATAAAATATATAAAAATCCTGCCAAACACAAATCGGCATAAGGAAATGAGCGACCAAAAAATCGCTCTAGAGGAGGATATCGCTGCATGCCCACAGGCTGGCCCAAAGCCTTTAACCCTGGAGGAGTACCGGGCACGCCAACCAGCACACCGAGCAGCAGAACATCGGAGAGCCAGGGAGGAAGAACTCCTCACCCAAATCCCGGTGGTGAAGACACCAAACCGGCGTGGCGGTATAAGCGCCAAACTGCGAAGACAACGGGCCGCACAACTGGCTAAGGTTAATTCAGACCCACCCCCACCGTGGAGAGAGGCGAGCTGCATATGGCAGAAGATCGACGCCCTTGAGCAGCAGCAGCAGAAAAAAAAGAGCAAACTCCATCCAGATGAAGCAACAACCACAATAACACAAAACATAAATAAATAAGAGTGCCTAACGGCAACTTAGCGGTACGGCGATATTCGCCCTCGCATCATAAGCAAAAAAAAAAAAAGCACATAACAAAATAAAACAAGAAAGAAAGTCGGTCAAGCCCGACTATAACATACTCTGTACCCTAGCAGCTCGCATTTGCTCACGAGTTATACGCGTTATAAGTTTCACTCTCTCTCTCTCTCTCTCTCTCTCTCTCTCTCTCTCTCTCTCCCTCTCTCTCTCTATAATATAAGATAAATAATTTTGTTTTCAAGGTATCTCTAGAAGTTACGAAGGATCTATCTTCGGAACTGTAGGAGATATGACGTTTTTTCCAAATTGCGGGGGCGGGAGGGGGCGTGGCAAAAATTGAAAATAAACTTCGATCTGCCTGCAAGTATAAGAAATATATGCCCCATACATGTCAAACCTCTATCTCTTACCATCTCTGAGATCTCTTCGTTCATACGGACGGACGGACGGTCAGACGGACATGGCTATATCGAATCGGCTGTTGATGCTGATCAAGATATATATACTTTATAGGGTCGGAAACGATTCCTTCTCCCTGTTACATACTTTTGCACAAACTTAATATACTCTATGTACCTTCGGAACAGAGTATAAACATATATGTACATACTGATGCACATACAAGCACTTATACACTGCTCACCACTTGAATAGGACACCCTGAATGCTCTCTTTAAAACTGCTCGTAACTCGAAAACGAAATGGTAGAATACCGGTATTTTTTGCATATTATCCTTGTGCAAGCATTCTTCGCTCTTTCTGGAATATTCCAAGTTTTGGAATAGAACTGTTATAAAGTTGAATTTTTGCGCCAGTTGAATAAAACATGCATTTTATTTGGTCGGTATCGTTGACACGTGCACACAAATTTTGGTTTACTTAAACTTTTTGCTTTAATTGAAGTGTATATAAAATTAAAACAAAATAAAATGGGGCGTGGCACTTCATTATCTGAGTCGGAGAAAGGAAAAATCCAAGCTTACAAGGATTCTGGCCTTTCTATTGCCAAAATAGCAAAAAAAAAGTCCACAGGAGCCGTCACGCCATACCAAATTTTTTTAAATAATGAGGCTAACTATGGTAAAAACATGAAGGGCCGCACCCACAGTGTGCTTACCATCGCGGACAAGCGACTTATATTAAGAGAAGCTTCCAATTCGCACCACTCTTTGGCCAAGATAAGGGAAAAATGCAACGTTAAAGCAAGTTTGACAACCATGCGTCGTGTTATTAATAATGCTAAACACCTGAAGAGACTAAAAATCAAGAAGAAGCCACCTCTTAACCCGGCTCGGAAGTTACAACGCCTTGATTTCGCTCGCGCACATGTCACCTGGACTTCGGAGTGGCAACGTGTTGTCTTTTCGGACGAAAAAAAGTTTAATTTGGAGGGCCCCGATGGCTACAGCTACTATTTTCATGATCTTCGAAAAGAACCACACCATCTTGATAAGTTGCACAGCAGTGCTGGAGGTATTATGGTATGGGGGGCCATTTCCTATTATGGCACCTGTGAGCTTAAATTTATTCCAACCACCATGAATGCGTTGTGTTATAATGGTATATTGAAAGAGGCCTTTCCACACTTCCAAACTCTTTTTGCAAATCTAAAATGGATTTATCAACATGATAATGCCCCTATACATACGGCCCGGATTGTTAAATCGTATATAGCGAGCCAAAACGTGGAGTTATTAAACTGGCCACCCTATTCACCGGACTTGAATATCATTGAGAATGTGTGGGGATGGCTAACACGTGAAGTATATGGATCAGGACAGCAATATTCGAGCGTTCCCGAACTAATTGCAGCTTTCAAATTAGCATGGCGCTCGATATCGTTGAATTATTTGGGAAAATTGTATGCATCCCTTCCAGACCGAATGTGTGAGGTTTTGGAGAAAAAAGGAGGCTCAACACACTATTAAAAACTTTTTTTGGTTTAAAAACATATTAGTAATTTCTTATTTAAGTAATATTGTTATTTGAAAAGGATTGAAATATTCTTAAATGGTTTTTAGATAAAGTGTCCTATTCAAGTGGTGCAAAATGAAGACTCCAAAATTTGTTACTTATTGGTTAACAATGTTTTTTGTATACTTACAACTTTTGAATAATTTTGTAATTTTCGTCTAATTACTACATTTAAATAAACTTTATAAGAAAACAAAAATTATTTTCCTAGATGGCTTGGTTTAGCAGCAATTAACTATAGAAAATCGACTTTAGAGGTGTCCTATTCAAGTGGCGAGCAGTGTACATATATTTATACATAAGCACACTTACAAACGAATTTATACATTAATTATACACTTATAGACACACATGTACATACATTCACACTTCTTACACTTACATACATATATTAAAATGAATTGATTCATTAACAAAAACCAAAATTTAAAGAACCCCAAACAAAAATTTTCCATTCACAAAATTGCAGTAAGGGAACCAAAACAAAACAAAAAAAAAGAGCTTTCAAACAGAGCTGCAGCTTGAGAAGCTTTCGGAGCTAAATGATCGGCGCACAGTGGTTAGCAGGCTAACTAAAATGAGTTGAAAAAATATTTCTATGTATAGTTAGAAGTCAATGTAAAAATAGTTCAAAAATGTTAGCACAGTGGCTTGAGGCCTAACTAAAAAGAGTTCCAAAATTTTTTTTTTCTCTCAAAAACTTTTTTTCTATATTGGATTGGACAATTACTAAAAATAAAATCAAACCTCACAAAGAACATTTTTATAAGTCTTGCAAATGCCTTAACAAAAATATACCAATTAGATCAATAACTATTGGAAAACATTAAGAAATATAATTGGAGAACTTTAACAATATTAGAGAAATATTAAGAGCAGACTATACTGAATTCAATACACTACAGGAACTACAGGCGAATGATACTTTCTTACTTTTTAGAAATAACTTAGAATATATTAAGAATAAACAACAAATAATAGCATTTTTGCCTAAGCAACTAGAGATCCCAGACAGTGATGAATTTAATCCTATGAAAGAGAAGCACAAAATAAAGCAAGGCTCATGCTAGAGAGATACAAGGAAAAACAAAAGAAAAATTATGATAGAAAAACAAATGAAGTAGCAATTCAAATAGGGCAATTAGTTCTGATCAAGAATGAGACAGGCCACAAATTGGACAATCAATTCTTAGGAAAATATAAGGTAGTAGGAATAGGGAAAAATAACAATATAACTATAAGTGATAATAAAAATAAAACACAAATTGTAAGCCTAGACAGAGTAAAATTATTAGACTTAGAACAAAACTGTGATAATATTAAGATCTCTTATCATCAAAAAAATAAATATAGATATATTTAGGGCAACAGAGCGTAACCCTTTGGGTCCGTGAATCCCAGCCTATGCTGAGATGTCGAATTCTGTATAAATACAGAAAAAAAGAACAATAAATTATTTTTTTGTTTTTGCGAAAAAAAGGAGATGTAGGATAACTAATGGCAGCCACTATGCATTAGAACAAAGCTCACTATTTAACTAACAAAGCTTCATTATCAAAGCTCAAGCCAAAAGCTCTACTCTAAAGCCAAACTTCTTATCTAAGCTTTGGCCCATATAAGTAATATAGAATATATCTGCCATACAAAAGTTATGCCTGAAAAAAAGTCTTAGTAGGAAAAACTTTCGTTCCCAAACTTGTTACTGATCAATATTTTATGCAACCACACAATTATGCCAAGATTGATCCAAATCGGATGACTATGGACTATAGCTGCCATAGGAACGATCGGTGGAAAAAGTCTTTCTAGTGAGAAAAACTTGTTTGCTTTCAATGGTAGCGTCTTTATTCTTTCCAGTTATGAATATTATCGGTTTCCACACAGCTTTGGTAAGTTTAGTCCAAATCTGATGAATATAGCTGCTATACAACAAACTGGAAACCAAGTGGTGCCATCTATTGCTAAGATTGGGAAATAACTCAAAATCGGATGAATATATCGTACAGGCTCAAACCGCCTCTTAGAAAGGAGCGTGAAGGAGTCTCCGTTTAGTTAACTACGTGTTAGTGGAGGAACCTAAAGGGGCAGAAAATTAAACACAAGCGACGCCTAATTTTATTCTATCCTGTAATAATATTAAGCGATATCCTGTGTAATCTCTAATCTGTAGACGATAGTTGTTAAGCGATAGTTGCTAAGCGATAGTGCGTTATCGATATGAACTAGAAATAAAAACACATCACTGTAAGCGCAAGGGAATGACACACGTGCCAAGTAAAAGAATTAATTAAATTTATAATAAGCAAGCGTACTTATTACAAATCCAATTTATTTCTTTGTCTATTTTTTTCATTCACTTTTCTTATAGGCCTCGCAGCACCGCTGTTCTCCTTTCGCCATATCTTCCTGATCCTGACTTTAACAATCTCTTTCACTTTATTTCCCTCTTTTATTCTCTTTCTTTTCTTTACGTGTCTTGATTTCCTCTGTTTATCCGTGTACGTCCGATCGTGGCAAGCGGTCTAGACTCAATCCCCTGATTTTGGCGGTGACGCCCGCTGCCTTGAATTCTCATGTGCGATTTTTTAGTCCCACTCTGGCTCGCTACGCAATATGGCACAAAAGATCGTGCGCCCTTAAAGATGGGTTGTTTGCCGCAACAAATGGGTTTGAAATTATATTAGCAGGCACAAATGATGAAATGATAGCATATTGATATTGTGACTATTCAAATGTGACGTAGTGACGTTAGTCACAACACCCTTTTTTTTAAGGTCTGCTACATTGATAGATCAAAGATAAATTTAGGGGAAATTGAAATCTTTATAACCGCTGTGGGTCAATTTAAACTTAACATATCAGATTTTGTGCTTGCACTAAATTCTCCATAATAAATACTGCATATTTTGAGCAAAGAATTTCTCATGTTGAAAATCGTTTGGAGAAAAGTACAAAGTACTTCCTAATGATCTCGAACCAGTTATTGAATATGTAAAAGATATTTATTAAAATAATTTTAATTTTAGGCTAAAAAAATCTCGGACCGTATATCAGAAATGGAGGTGCCCTTATTGAGAGAGCTTAATGAAGGAATAGCTACCTTTGTTCAAGAATTCGATGAGTTCAATCGCGACTTTGAGTCAAATGGACCTATGGTAGAAGGTATCTCTGCGAAAGAAGCAAGCGATCGAGTTTTTCTATTTCAGAATCGTTTTGATGATTTGTGGCGAAAATATGAAATGTACAGTAGCGGAGAAAAACTGTTTGGCTTGCCAATCACTGAATATCCATTGCTGCATCAACGAAAAAGGGAATTTAATTACCTCAACAGGTTATATTCTTTGTACATACAGGTTCTAAGAACTATTGCAGACTATTACGAAATGCCGTGGGCTGATGTTAATATTGAAAAAATTAGTGCTGAACTGTCCGACTTTCAGTTACGTTGTCGAAAGTTGCCTAAAGGCATGCAATCATGGCCAGCTTTTATCGATTTGAAGACCAAAATTGACGACTTTAATGAAACATGCCCTCTTCTTGAGCTAATGACGAACAAGGCCATGAAGGAACGGCATTGGGTGCGACTCAACGCGCTTTTTAAAACAGACTTTGATCCAACTAATCCTAAATTTACTCTTGGAAAATTACTTGAAGCTCCTATTTTGAAGTATAAAGAGGAAGTGGAAGATATTTGCGTTGGAGCAAGCAAAGAATTGGATATAGAAGCTAAGCTAAAACAAATTCTTCTTGATTGGTCTATGGTTAACTTGCAACTAGGACAGTTTAAGAACTGAGGAGAGATAGTGCTTAAGGGCACTGAAACACTAGAGACTATAGCATCTCTTGAAGATAGCTTAATGATAATGAACTCATTAGCATCGAATAGATATAATGCTCCCTTTAAAAAGGAAATACAATTGTGGCTATCTAAGCTAGTAAATACTGGAGATATTTTAGAGAAGTGGCTAATGGTTCAAAATCTTTGGATATACTTGGAAGCAGTATTCGTTGGCGGGGATATATCAAAACAGCTGCCCATGGAAGCAAAGCGTTTCACTAACATTGACAAGAGTTACATAAAAATTATGATGCGCGCTCGAGAAATTCCAAACGCAGTGGAGTGCTGTACTGGAGACGAGTCCCTAGCTTTGAACTTGACATGGTTACTGGATCAATTAGAAACATGTCAAAAGAGCTTAACAGGTTATTTGGAATCTAAACGATTACTTTTTCCTCGTTTCTTTTTTGTTTCTGACCCAGTGTTATTAGAGATATTAGGTCAAGCTTCAGATCCCACGTCGATCCAACCTCATCTTTTGAGTATATTTGATGCTATGGCAACAGTTGACTTCGTAGAGAAAACTAATGATATTATTGAGAGCATGAACTCCATGAACCACGAAAAAGTTAAATTTGAAAATACCGTCCAGTGCGCCGGTAGTGTTGAGATATGGTTAAACCGATTACTGAAAGAAATGCAAGATACTATGCGTACAGTTCTCGCCAGTGTAGCCATAAGTTTAAATGATCCAGAGTTTAACTTTGCGGAGGAGTTTTCAACGTTCTGTGGACAAGCTGGTGTAGTGGGCGTGCAGCTTTTATGGACGAAAGCCTCTGAGTATGCTCTTCGCAAATGCCGTACGGATAAAACAATTATGAAGCGCATCAATAACAAGTTCTTAATTCTCTTAAACTACTTTATCGACTTAACAGTTAAGGATCTCACGTCGCTTGATCGTATACGTTTTGAGACAATGGTTACCATACATGTGCACCAGCGAGATATTTTTGATGATTTATGTACGCTGCGTATTAGGTCGGCTGGCGATTTCGAATGGGAAAAACAAGCCCGATTCTATTACAACGAAGACAATGATGATATAATTGTTGGTACAACAGATGTAAATTTTATCTATCAAAATGAATATCTCGGAGTAACTGAACGTCTGGCTATAACACCACTGACAGATCGATGCTATATAACCCTGACTCAAGCCATCGGAATGTGTATGGGGGGTGCGCCAGCGGGACCGGCAGGAACGGGTAAGACTGAAACAACGAAGGATATGGGACGTGCCCTGGGGAAACTTGTGGTAGTCTTCAATTGCTCCGATCAGATGGACTTTCGGGGCTTGGGTCGCATTTATAAAGGACTTGCTCAGTCTGGTTCATGGGGTTGCTTTGATGAGTTTAATCGCATTGAGCTACCAGTGCTCTCCGTAGCGGCGCAGCAGATTTAGTAAGTAATTTAAATTAATATTAAATCTTTAAATTCATTAAACCTTCTCTTCCATAGTATTGTACTAACCGCTCGCAAAGAAAAACGCTCATCATTCATATTTTTAGACGGTGATGTCGTCTCATTAAATCCAGAGTTTGGAATTTTCATTACCATGAATCCTGGCTATGCTGGCAGACAGGAGCTACCTGAGAATCTGAAGATTATGTTCCGAACGGTAGCAATGATGGTACCTGATCGGCAGATTATTATTCGTGTTAAAATGGCAAGTTGCGGTTTTAAGGAGAATGTCATACTTTCACGTAAAATGTTCACGCTTTACAAACTGTGCGAGGAACAGTTGTCAAAGCAAGTCCATTATGATTTTGGTCTCCGCAACATCCTTTCTGTGCTACGTACCCTTGGCGCATAAAACGCTCAAATCCAAATGACACTGAAGAAACAATAGTGAAGCGTGTTTTACGTGACATGAACGTATCAAAACTTATTGATGAAGATGAGGGGCTTTTTGTATCCCTTGTTGAAGACATGTTTCCGGGAATAAAACTTACAACCAATGCTTACAAGGATTTGCAAAAAGCCATCTCAAAGGTATGTGACGAATTGGGCTACGTTAATAATCCTGAGTGGAATTTAAAGCTTGTGCAGCTTTATGAGACATCCCTAGTTAGGCACGGTCTTATGTTAATGGGACCTACTTGATCGGGTAAATCAAGCTGCACCCTCTGCATGCTCCGTTGTTTTACGGAGATGGGGAACCCCCATAAGGAGATGAGAATGAATCCCAAGGCCATTACGGCACCACAGATGTTTGGTCACTTGGATGTAGCCACAAATGATTGGACTGATGGTATCTTTTCAACACTTTGGCGTCGTTCGCTTAAAGTTCCACGCCATCAAAACTGTTGGATTGTACTGGATGGACCAGTGGATGCTGTGTGGATTGAAAACTTAAATTCAGTTCTGGATGATAACAAAACGCTTACGCTTGCCAACGGAGATCGTATTAAAATGGCTGACAATTCGAAATTGGTTTTCGAACCGGATAATGTATATAACGCATCTCCGGCTACAGTTAGTCGCGTCGGAATGGTGTTCACCAGTTCTTCTGTCTTAAGTTGGAGGGTTTATATGGAAGCATGGTTGATGAAATGGGGAGATGATCGTGAAATATTTAGACGGTGCTACGATGGAATTTACGAAGATGCACATACATTTTTGCAATCGAGACTAATGGCGAAAATGAGACTACTTGAAGCAATTTATATAAGGCAAATGCTTGATATAATGGATGGATTACTGTCCGACATAAATATCCATAATGAAAAGACATTGGAACGTGTATTTTTATTTGCATTGATGTGGTCTCTAGGAGCTGTTTTAGAACTCTCGGAGCGCGAAAAACTCGAAGATTTTTTACTAAAACATCCTTCAAAACTACGTAAGTTTATAGTTAAATTTTCTAGCACGATAAGAATTATTCTTACCGTAACAGTTTAATGATATTTTAATATTTAGGAAACAAAAATATTAAGAGAGTCGGTTATGCCCGACTATAATATCTGTGTCAATAAGGAATAACAGCACAAGTGTGTTTTTCTTGTTTTACAGCAAAGCAATTACACAGGTTTACAAATATAGGCCAACTTTTGCACCAGAGAAGAAAGCAAACCTTCCATATGTATTTTGTGGTCGCTGATTCGTTGTCAAATCAATTGTCCGTTTTCCCCCCAGCAGGTTTACGAGATATTTGCATAAACAAAATTAGTTCTAATGTAAGCTGGCATTAAATGACGTTGCAGCAAAACCAAACACGAAGTTTTGCTTTTGCTCATGAGATACAAATTGTACGATTTTCATATGGAAAAAATGGTTGTTTTGATAAAATCGTTTTTTTTACACTCTGTACCAAAGGTACATAGAGTATATTAAGTTTGTGCAAAAGTATGTAACAGCCAGAAGGAATCATTTCCGACCCTATAAAGTATACATATTCTTGATCAGCATCAACAGCCGAGTCGATATAGCCATGTCGGTCTGTCCGTCTGTCTGTCTGTCTGTCCGTCCGTCCGTATGAACGAAGAGATCTCAGAGATGGTAAGAGATAGAGGTTTGACATGTATGGGGCATATATTTCTTATACTTGCAGGCAGATCACGTTTATTTTCAATTTTCGCCCTCTCGCGCCCCCGCAATTTGGAAAAAACGTCATATCTCTTACAGTTTTGTTCGTACCTTCTAGAGTTACCTTGTAAACAAAATTATTTATCGATTTGCTGAAGGAATGATAAAGATCCGATGAACGATACTCAAGATATGACCAAAAAACGGCCAGTAAACACCCAGTATGAGTGTAGATGTTAATGGCGTTTGCTCTGCTGTGTCGAAGATTGTCCCAATCGTGTCGGCTTGGGGTATGGAAGACGTATAATTTGTCGAACGTCGTACAGTGGCAGGTTTTTCCGATTTGGCGTTGCAATAATCAAAAATTTATGGTCAATTTTTTTGACCGAATTAATTTAATTTAATAAAGGAAACCACCAAATAGCCCAAAAAACTTTGGTTTATTGAATATGGTCAATTATTTTGGTTTTTAAAGTGGTTGGAAGATAAACAATTTGTCAAACTGAACTTTTTTTTTTTTTTTTGGTTTTAAATGTAACGTTTGGAAACGTATTTAAACCAAACGGAAATTCCGATTGTAGTTTTTTTTTATTTTTATACCCTTTCAAAGGGTATTATAATTTTGCCCAGAAGTTTGCAACGCATAGAAATATTAGTATATATTATATTTTCTTGATCCTGGGCTACGAGCTGAGTCGATTGAGCTTTGTCCGTCCGTCTGTCTGTTTCTACGCAAACTAGTCTCTCAGTTTTTAAGCTATCGAGCTGAAATTTTGCACACTGCTAATATGTTGGAACCGACCGGATCGGATGACTTCATCTTATAGCTGCCATAGGATCGATCGGTCGTAAAATGGGTCTTAGTGAAAAAACTTTTTTGTTTTCAAGTAAATCGTTCTTAAGGTCGGTGATTCTTAATATTAAAAAGATAATCGACATCGGGTGACTATATCTTATGGGTGCCATAGGACCGATCGCTTGATAATGATTCCTAGTAAGAAATTAATCACTGTTTACTAATTCTATATGCTTTTAAATATATTCGCAAAATTTGGTCGAAATCGGATGACTATATCTTAAGGCTGCCATAGGACCGATCGGTCGGAAAATGAGTCTTAGTGAGAATAACTTTTTTGTTTTAAATTTTATCGAAATTTGAGTATTGCCGGCTCTAGGTCAAGTGAGCCGGCAATACTCAAATTTCTACAATTTAGAAAGGTCGCTGACTATCAACTTTAAATTTTATCGCTCTTAAACTCGGCGATTTTTTTATTTTGATATGTTTTCAAAAAGATTCACGATATTTGGTCAAAATCAGATGTTTATCTGTCGGAAAATAGGTTTTAGCTAAAATTTTTTTTTTGATTTTTATGTAATCGTTCTTAAACTCTGACATTTCAAAAACAGCATTTGCAAGGGTATAAAAACTTCGGCACAGACGAAGTTAGCTTGGCCTTCTCGTTTTTATACTCTGTACCGAAGGTACATAGAGTATATTAAGTTTGTGCAAAAGTATGTAACAGGGAGAAGGAATCGTTTCCGACCCTATAAAGTATATATATTCTTGATCAGCATCAACAGCCGAGTCGATATAGCCATGTCCGTCTGTCCGTCTGTCTGTCCGTATGAACGAAGAGATCTCAGAGATGGTAAGAGATAGAGGTTTGACATGTATGGGACATATATTTCTTATACTTGCAGGCAGATCAAGTTTATTTTCAATTTTTGCCACGCCCCCTCCCGCCACCGCAATTTGGAAACTTCATATCTCCTACAGTTTTGGAGATAGATCGTTCGTTCCTTCTAGAGATACCTTGTAAACAAAATTATTTATCGATTTGCTGAAGGAATGATGAAGATCGGATGAACGATACTCAAGTTATGGGCCAAAAACGGCCAGTAAACACCCACCACCCCCCACCCATCACCACAGCATTCTATTGAACGGCAATCTTAGTGAGAGAGAGAGAAAGAGAGAGTGAATCTTAGAGATGAGCGAGTATAACTCGTGAGCAAATGCGAGCTGCGACGTTAAGGGTACAGAGTATGTTATAGTCGGGCTTGTCCGACTTTCTTTCTTGTTTTTAATTGCATCAATTCTAAGAAAAAATAAATTTTTTTTATTAAACTGTGCACCACAAGAAAACCTTAGCCAATCAGACCAAACCCAGCCGGGGTTATTTAACTACCTAAGTACTTTTCAAAATATGTTGGTCTCGTTGGGATCAAAATTTGTATCTTGAAAAATGTATCAGTTTTATTGGCGATTCACTGAACTTATTTTTGAACCATATTTTCCAACATCGATTGACCGTAATAAGTGCATTTTATATAGTTTTGTATTCTAGGGTGAAAATTTTTGAAAAATGTATATTTCTAAATAAAATATAATAATATAGGCTTGCGCAATTCTCCTCTTAACGAGTATGAGCGACTTGAACATTTCAATATGCATGATTAATCGATGTATTGATATGAAATGAAAGTAACTCTCCTTGTGCCCCTGTTCCTGGCATCGGATTCTCGTGGACTCTTGGGGCTGTTGTGATCGCCATTTGCTTTGCTACAAGGTCTAGTGGTAGAAGGTGAAGAATAGTATTTAGCGCTTACGTTGGTGTCTTTCGGAGAGCGCCGCTAATACATATTTCTGGGAAAAACACCGTTAGCGTCCTATTGCCTTTTTGCACGAGTAAAGACCAATGGTAGCCTTTTTTATACGTTCATTTATGTTGTCGTTCCAGAGTAGTTCCTTGTCCAGAATGACACCCAAGTATTTGGCACTGTCACCAAATGCAAGGATAACTCCGTTGATTTTAGGAGTAATAAAATCAGGAATTTTGTACTTCCTGGTGAAAAGAACTAGTTCCGTCTTAGCTGGGTTCACGACCAAGCCACAAGATTTTGTCCACTGAGAAAGTATTGTGAGTGTGGTCTGCATAAGGCCACACAGCGTTTGAGGAAAGAATCCACATTTAAAGATGGCAATATAATCAGTTTAAGCTACCACTACGTGTCCCTCCGCCTCCATAAGCCGCAGCACTTGGTTAACTGTTTCAACCCACAGCAGCCACCTTATTGCGGAGTGCCTCTGTTAACACATCTGCGATCAGTTGCACCGCCAAGTTTGAAGTACACCGTCCTGCTGGATAGCAATTGGTCAATGAATCTTAGTAGTGGCACACATATGTCAGGGCAGAGGTGATGGCGTTATCGAGAAATGCTACTAAAGAGAAGTCACTTACTTCAAGTGATCTTTCACTCCTTGAAACCAGGGAGTGCTGGGCGGTTTCGGTAGACTTACCCTTGCTGTGTGCATGTGGGGTCTGTGCTAGATGACTTACAGTTTGCCTCAGGTGTGCGTCTACAAGTCTCAAGAGTTTTAAGAAGAAACGAAGATAGGCTGATGGGCCTATAATCGTTTCGCTTCGCATGTGAAGCTTTGCCAGCTTTCGGTATGAATACTACTTTAGTTTCTCTCCACCTAGTGGCGATTTAGTTGACTTTAAGACAGCTTCCATAGATTGTGTCCCCAAAGGTTTGCTGTAGTTGGGCAGGAAATATGTTATGGGGACCTGGCGACTTAAATGGTTCGAACGAATCGATAGCCCATTTAATTTTGGTCTCCGTGACAATGGTTATGTTGTATTGCATGGAAAGGTCGGTTGGCCTAAACTGTGGAGTTAAGTTATGTAATGTCGAGGCTGCTGGCTCTTTAGACCATCGCGTCGATGCCAAGGTCCTCCCGACCTCCCCAGCCTCCAGCATGTGCTCGTTTTTGTCTTCTGGGTGGCGCTTTTTGAGTCGTCGGTGCACGCTGCCTACTCCCCACGCCATCTTCCCGAACCTTGGGTAGAGTAAATTGTCGGCCTTCTTGTTAATCTGGAGGACCATGTGCTGCCCGTTCTTGTCGGGCTTAGCAACATATAGCACCTTCCAGTCGCTTGTTGGCACGTCCGGGTTTTCCCACCGTAACAACTTTAGCGCCTGCTCCTTTGGTACTACCCTTGGAAAGAGCACTTTCGCTTTCGGAACTGACGGAATACGTGTTCTGTCAGTTACCTCCAGCTGTGCACCCTCCCATGGGCTTACCATGTCTGCAATGACTCCAAACAGCCAGCCTGCTCCGTCAAACGTAACCGGTTGCGCTGCTGGCTCGTCCATCCTCTTAAAAATCTCCTCGAACAGCTTCCCCTCCACTTGCTTCCACGGTTCCTGAGTCATCTTACAGAAAGGGTCGCTTCTATCTATTCTATGTCCGACTCCTTTTCGGGTTTTTGTGTGATCGGGGTGGAGCTTGGTAGAGCCTGGCTCTGCGGTCTTGGGCGTGGCCGCTTGCTGATTGGGGCCTTCACCTTTGCCTACTCGGATGAGCAATGCCGCTTAATTACCACACTCTCCTCCACCCTGTTAACGTATGCGGCGGAGGTGGCTTTCATCGCCGGTCTCTCCGCAATGTTGGGAACATAATTGTAAGTTTTAAATTTGAGTTCGATATCTTTAAATTTGTGGGAGATATTCAACATTTTTTATGGACGTGGCGGGCGGAGTTGTGGCAAAAATGAAACAAACTTGAACTGTGTGCAGACAATAGGAGTCTAGATATCAAATTTTGTTGCTCCAGCTCTCCTAGTCTCTGAGATCTAGGTGTTCATAAAGACCGACGGGCAGACGGACAGGGCTATATCGACTCGGCTGTTAATGCTGATCAGCGTTTGGTGAGCGTTTGGTTGGACGGGCTTATATACAAAATTAGGACACTGCTTCCTCCAAATACACACAAACTCTTAGAATGATATGTCAGCTGTTCGTCAAAATGAGTACCCAACGGAAGAGTTCATCATTGGAGCCGGAGTGCCACAGGGTAGCGTTCTCGGTCCTTTTCTGTATGTATTGTACACTGCCGACATCCCAACAGACCCCCGACTAACAATGTCCACTTTTGCTGATGATACGGCAATTCTAAGCAGATCACGATGTCCAATCATCGCATCCAGACTTTTGGCAAGCCACCTATCTCACGTGGAGGAGTGGCTGGCCAACTGGCGCATAAAAATTAACGAGCAAAAGTGTAAACACGTGACGTTCCTCGTGCAGATGGTCCACTTGAGCCTTGGTGTGACATCCGGTGATGGTGCGGAGTGCAGCATTCTGGGCACGTTGGAGATTACCCCATTGTGTGTCACTAATGGCTGCTGTCCATGCTGGCGCCGCATAGTCGCACTGCACACGGCCTATGGCCTTGTATGTGACTAGCAGGGTCCCTTTCTCCTTACCCCAGGAGCTACCAGCTATTGCCTTGAGTGCCCGATTCCTTTCCCTTACTTTGCGGGCCATGTTCTCCGAGTGCCTCGCGAAGAAGAAAATGTTGTCAAAAGTCACTCCCAAAATTTTTGGGTATTTGATAGTGGGAATTATGCATCCGTCCACAGTGACATTGACCTGGGTGTTCACTATCTTGGTCCAGGTAGTGCTGGTGGTGCTGGATTTTCCTGGGGAGAGAGACAGGTTTCTACCGGCCAGGTAGGCATTCCAGAAACATAGAAGTTGAAAAGGAGTGTGGAGAGGACTGCACCTTGGGGCACTCCTTGTTTCAGCCTCCTATATTTTGATTTTGCGTCACGGAACTCAACATAGGCCTGCCGACCTGTCATATAGTTTGCCAACCAGCGCTTGATTGTGTTCGGGAGCGCGGTGCCTTCGATATCCTGGAGTAGGATGGCATGGTTGACAGTGTCGAAGGCTTTTGACAGGTCAAGGGCAACCAACACAGTGCGTTTGTGGGGGCTAGGAGAGTTTAGCCCGTCTGCGATGGCGGTGGTGATTTCGCAGAGCGCTGTGCTGGTGCTACGGCCTTTCCTGAAACCGTGCTGATGGTCTGCTAGCGGGAGGTGGTCTTGGAGATTGGGCAGGACCAGTGCATCCAGGATTTTAACTGCTGGTGCAAGCAGCGTGATGGGCCTGTACGAGGTGCCCAGCTCTGATGGCTTCCCTGGTTTTGGGATAGGTAGGATTTTACCTGTTTTCCATATGTCAGGAATGATCAGGCTGGACATGCTGAGGTTGAACAGCTTGGTGAGGTATTCTACACCTTTAGGTCCGAGCTTCTTGAGCATGACCGCGATACCGTCAGGTCCCACAGACTTGGAGGTTTTGGCAGCTTTGATGGCAGCTACCACCTCCTCTGCAGTGAAGTCGGGTGCGTCAGGATCACGTGGGAGTTTGCGGATCCGACGGAGGACGGCTCTGTGTGGTTTGCTCACGTCCTTTGGATGTTCCACAAATTGCCTGTTGAATCCTACTGCGCAACTCTCAGCAGTGAGTTTGGGCACGCCTTGGAAAGCTATGGCGGCAAGGTCTTGTCGCTTGGTGGCAGATGTTATGCTCCTGATAGTTTTCCAGAGTTTCGCAGTGTCCATCTCACACTCGTCTAGGTGAGCAAGCCATTTGTCCCTCCTGTGCTCATTTACCATCCTTGTGATGTCCCGAATTGCCTCTTCTATGCGGGGGTCTGCTGGGTTTACGGCTCTAATGTCGTCACGCATACGAGCCTTTTCGGCGGCTTCTGAGGGGAAGCCGGGGCGAATTCTAGGAATTCGCCCAGCAGGGATGTGGCGCTTGCCCGCACAGGTAAGGATTTTTCGGAAGGCGACTTCTCCTGAGGTGACATCAGTGGGGGCACGAGTCTGGTCGAACATGTTCTCCGTGTGTGCTGTGAAGGCACTCCAGTCTGCTTTGGAGAAATTTGTGTATGTTTTCCTCTCTGAGGACACAAACTCTTTTTCACCATGTAGGGTGAGGGTGATGGGCAGATGGTCGGAGTTGAGGGCGATGTCGACGTTCCACTCGGTGATGGTGAGGAGGTTTGAGCTGACGATGGAGATGTCGGGGGAACTGCTGCAGTTTGGTGTAATCCTGGTCGGTTGGTCCTGGTTCACGCTGTCGAAGGAGGTATTTTCTATCTGCTCTGCAATGTTGATCCCTCTGGGCTCATTTCTCAGGAGAGAGAACCAGTTCTCATGGTGGGCGTTGAGGTCGCCCATGATGATCCGACTTACGCCGGTCAGCAGGTGGGCGAGGTTTGGCTGGTATCCTGAGCGGCATGCTGTAACGGGGGGAATATGCATTTCATTTCGACATTTATCAGGTCTATGGACGAGCCGCCGGCTACGTTGGCAATCCCTTGGACTTCCATGTGTTCATCGGGGGCTGGGTCGAGCTGCAGGTGTCTGTAGTTTACAGATTGGTGGACGATGAACGCCAGTCCACCACCTGCATTTCGCTGCCTGTCTTGTCGAATGACGTTATACTCCATGAATATATTCACTTTATATGATCGTAAATGTTTCCTTCTGCCTGGTACATACAATTTACACGACTTTAGTATAACCTTTTTACTCTACGACTAACGGGTATAAAAAGCTGCGCTCAGATTCAATAGCTTACGACAACTAATTTTAATTCCAACAATTTCTCTAAAGCCTTTTTTAAGCTAAGAAGCCGAAACGCAGTGAATTTACTCAGAGCGACAAAAAGAGAGTCTTATTGCGCTCCCGCTGCGCCCTAAACGAACCTTCATTAGACTTCAAAAACTAACTTCAATGATTTTTATAAACTACTTAATCCATAATGCGCCTTCTGCGTCAACACCTTTAAGATCACATATTATTAAAGTGGTAATTTATCATACATAATAAAAAACAATATCAAATATTAAATTTCAACTTTCAAATGAAAATTAAAGCTCTGAAAATGTTGCCATATTTTGAATAAGTTGGCAGGTCTGCCCTTTGTGGCTTTCTGTTGTCCTTTAACTTTTGCAATGATTTGGTGGAATATATTTTAAAACTAATTTGTATTACTTAGAACCCATCAAATCTTGAATAATATTAATGCAATTCGATCAGTTAAGGACGCAAGTTTTTGATCCTTATTATTTTAGTTGATTCAAAACTATTTGCAAAACATAGAACAATTGTCACCACAAGATTTGCAACACTTGAAAACAACCAAAAGAGGTTTTAGGAACACCGACAATTGCTATTGGTCTGTTAGGGGTTTGCAGAACATACCTGATTGTTTGATTGACGAGATTGTCGAAGTAGGACACTACCGACTGCACATTTTGCTCTTATACATTTTTTAATTTCACTTTTTTTTATAGGTTGGCCTAAGCGTTCATCTGAAACAATTTTTGAATATTATGTGGATGATAACGGTAATTGGCAGCACTGGAATACACGTGTTGGAGAGTTCATCTATTCCGTCGATGAAAGTCCAGAGTTCGCATCTATTTTAGTACCAAATGTGGACAATGTGCGAACTGCTTTTCTTATTAACAACAGTGCTAAGCAATTAAAGCAGGTGCTACTTATCGGTGAGCAGGGTACAGCTAAGACAGTGATGATTAAGGCTTATATGGGGCACTACGATCCGGAAGTACACCTCTCGAAGTCTTTTAACTTTTCGTCTGCAACGACTCCCAACATGTATCAAGTAAGTAAAAAATCAGTTTATAACTCTCTCCACCAAAGTTACTAAGGGTAGAATGAGTTTGTGGCAGAAGGAAGCATCTCGTTCTCTTTAAAGTAAATATATTCTTGATCAGCATCAAAACCCCAGGTCGATTTGGCCATGTCCGTCTGCTAGTCTGTCCGTCCGTTTTTCCCTATGGTGAAAGCTCGAGGTTGAAGTCAGACACCGCTTCTGGGCAGTCAGCCACCGCGACTGTGCAGTCAGCCGGCGCGACGAAAAGGGACCGGAGAAAATTTTGCAGACGCTGAGGTTGCTAAACCCAAGCTTCCCCACTAGCAACTGGAAGGTCCTTAAAGTGGAGCGCTCTACTCGAGCAACCACTTTGGTGACCATTCAAATCGATAACGACTCAGTGGACGCTCACCAAGAGCCTAAGGGGTTCTCAATTATGGATTTCTACTTCTACTTCTACTCCTGTCTTCTACTTCGCCTGGCAACAGGCTGTGACCAAATCCTGTCTTGGAAGATCCTATCAGAGCACTCTTTCTCGGACCATCGGTATATAGAGTACAAATTCAGTAATAATTGCCCCCCTCCCATTAAAATCCAAAATCATAGAAGAACCAACTGGGAAACATACAAATATTTAACAAAAAATATTGAACCCTTTTCGCCGCTTACACCAATCACCGGGGAACAGATAGATAAGTTTATCTAGTTAGTCGACTCGTTTATCACAGTGTGTTCTAAGTCCTTCAATGGGGCCTGCCCCCCTAGAAAGCAAAAATCCACACATAAGCCTCCATTGTAGAATAGAAGCTCAGGAAGCAATGTAAGCATACCTTCAATGCAGCCAAATATAATGACCAAACCACCTCATGAGAGTTATACAAGGAAAAACTAAACACATATTAAAAAGCCCTAAGAATCAAAAATGCTACTTAAAATTTTGTCGCTCTCGCTTTCTTATTTATAAACATGTGATCTCGAAGGGGATTGAATTAAGCACATTTGGAATGATACAATTTCGAAAGGCTTGGGCCAATTCTTTAAAGTTTGAATTGTATAGAATATCCTGTAAGTCGAGATTGAATTTTCAAGCTCATGCTGGGACTACTCCAAGATTAAGAAAAAGATTGAAAATATCTCGTCGTTTTTTTTTTCTGTGTACCTTTAACCGAGCCGACACGCCTAACGGTAAATGAATCGCCTTCTGTGTTGCGAGAAATAACGGGCCGGCAAAAAACGCAAGCTGCTAGAGCAGGCATGCCCCAAAGCAGCATACGACAGAGCATTCACCAATACTCACAAAGAATAGCACCAGTTCCAATAATGAAATTGTTGTTGGTCAGTTTGCTTGCGCTCAAACACCAATCAAAGAAGAGAACCAAACCGGTTTTGGTTTTAAGCGACGCACACACAAGAAATCGTTTGCATGTGTGTCGTTTTGTATACGTCGCGTCCTGCATGTATACGATCATTGATTTCCCATCTTCGGTGCAATTACAAAATCAAATCGTACTTAAAGAGCATACGGCTGGGCATCGCTGTGCTAGAGAATAAAAGAGATGCAGAAAACTTCTGCTGCGCCATAGAAGAACTAACATAGATGCACACTTTGCTGCGTCGACAACTTTTCACTCAGATATTTGTCAGCTGTTCGCTGTCATTTTGGCTCTGAGTTATTTTTTGACTCACTGACTTTTTTAACTAACTGTCCGTCTCTGTCTAAGCACCGTGTCTTCCTACGTCGACAGTAATTTTGAGTAACAGATTTGGTTGTCTCTATGAAGTATCTACATACTTGTCACAATGGAGTTAAAATCACTCAAAACTACACACTACGGTTACTCTTATGTTAGCTTACAGTTACAGTAAGGGTACTCATACCATACTACTACATTTATGTGGTCGGAGATGACTCCTTCTATGCGTTGCACACTTCTGGGCAAAATTATAATATACTAAACTTGACTAAATTTGACTGATATATAAATATTAATCATTTATAAACTAATTTACTTAAAGCGCATTATTGAATCATATGTTGAAAAGCGTCAGGGTACAACCTTTGGACCACCAAATCAACGATCCATGACCATCTTCGTGGACGATATTAATATGCCAGTAATTAACGAATGGGGAGATCAAGTCACCAATGAAATATTTCGTCAAATGATCGAGCAGCGAGGTTTTTATTCTTTGGAGCGACCCGGGGATTTTTCAACCATCATGGATGTACAAATTCTGGCAGCCATGATTCATCCAGGTGGTGGACGTAATGACATACCAAATCGATTGAAGAGGCATCTGTGTATCTTTAACTGCACATTACCTAGCAACAACTCCATGGATCAGATTTTCAAAAGCATAGGCTGCGGATATTTCTGCTCAGAACGTTTCGATGATGAAGTTGTTGATATAGTTCCCTTGTTGGTTCCGTTGACGCGTATATTTTGGCAAAACGTAAAGACAAAAATGTTGCCCACTCCAGCCA
The DNA here is from genome assembly GCA_037044535.1 of Lordiphosa magnipectinata. NCBI lineage: Eukaryota > Metazoa > Arthropoda > Insecta > Diptera > Drosophilidae > Lordiphosa > Lordiphosa magnipectinata. The sequence continues at coordinate 24,388 of JBAMBO010000465.1, forward strand.
ATTTTCACTATGTATTCAATTTGCGCGATCTTTTACGAATCTGGGAGGGCATTTTAAAGGTAGAGCGCGAAGAATGTAAGACGTTAGAGCAAATGCTTAAATTGTGGTGCCATGAGTGTACTCGAGTTATATGCAATCGCTTCACACAAGAAAAGGACAAAATTTGGTTCTTATCACGAATGCGGATTGATGCTGAATCCTGTTTATTAGACAACTTTGAGCAATATCCAGAAGAGCCAACTTATTAGGTAGACTTCTTACGTGACGCACCAGAAGGTGGTCAGGAGGACGATGACGAGGATATGTCGTTTGAGCCCCCTAAAATATACGAAGAGATTCCAAGGTTTGTGACATACTTTTCTAAATAAAATTTAATAAAACCCCTCAATCTTTTTAGCATTGAGTTCGTAAGAAATAAAGTAATGTTTTTTATGGCGCAATTCAACGAATATACAAGGGGATACCACATGGACTTGGTATTTTTTTCGGATGCTCTGAAACACTTAATGATAGTCTCACGTATTATTAGTAATCCCCGTGGAAATGCATTGCTTGTTGGCGTGGGTGGTTCTGGAAAACAAAGCTTAACACGACTGGCTTCTTTCATAGCCGGCTATAAGTTCTTTCAGATAACATTGACCCGCTCTTATAATACTGGAAATTTAACAGACGGTCTTAAATTCTTATATCGCACCGCGGGACTTAAATGTAGCGGAATGACCTTCATATTCACAGATAATGAAATCAAAGAAGAATCCTTCTTGGAGTATATTAATAACATACTCAATTCTGGTGAAATAGCAAATCTATTTGCGAAAGATGAGATGGACGAAATGTATAGTGAGCTTATTCCTATTATGAAGAAAGAGCAACCACGCCGTCCTCCAACGCAGGACAATCTGTATGATTTCTTTATTTCACGTGCTAGATCCAATCTTCATATAGCTTTATGCTTCTCTCCGGTAAGATTTTTTAAGTTTCATAACTGTAAAATAAATTATTGACCCAGGAAACTTTTTAAAGGTTGGTGAGAAATTTCGAATGCGCTCATTAAAGTTTCCAGGACTTATTTCGGGATGCGTCATAGACTGGTTCCAAAAGTGGCCGGAGGATGCGCGAGTAGCGGTTTCACGACACTATCTTGGAGATTTTGATCTGGTTTGTAGTGAAAAGGTTAAGGATCAGATCATCGACATCATGAGCTGGATTCACGAAACTGTACAAGACGCCTCTGTTGGATACTATGAACGCTTTCGACGAGTTACATTTGTCACTCCAAAATCCTTGATATCATTTTTAGAAAGTTACAAAATACTTTACAAGGATAAACAACTGCACATTGTTACCATGTCAGAGCGAATGAGTTCGGGCCTGGATAAGCTTGATGAAGCTGGTTCGTCAGTGTCTGTTCTTAAAAAGGATTTAGTCGAAATGAACAAAGTAATTGCGGTCGCCAGTGGCGAAGCGGAAGAAGTTCTGGCAACAGTTGAGCAATCTAAAGCTGCTGCTGAAATAGTTAAAGTGGAGGTTGCTAAAAAGAAAGGACAGGCTGAAGTTCTGGTAAAGAATATTATCTCTGTAAAGCAAGTGGCTGAAGCAAAGTTAGAAAAAGCTCTTCCCGCTTTGGAAGAAGCTGAGGCTGCTTTGAGGACGATTAAAGCGGCAGATATAGCTACTGTTCGTAAGCTAGGAAAGCCACCGTATCTAATTACACTAATTATGGACTGTGTGTGTATTTTATTTCGTCGCAAAATCAAGCCTATTCGACCAGATGCAGAAAAGGCTTTTATCCAAAGCTCATGGGACGAATCTCTCAAAGTGATGTCTGATACAAGCTTTTTAAGAAAAATTGTGGAATACCCAACGGATCTGATTAATGCTGAAATGGTTGACATGATGGTTCCGTATTTTCAATACCCGTAAGTTTTTATTAATTTATTTTTATTAATTAACTAGACGAAAATCCCGAGTCCTTTGTGTGGATATGTTTCTTATTAGAGCGTTTTTATTCAAGTTTAAACTGGCTGAAAGCTGATAACTTTTTAACCTTTTCAAGCATGCTCGAAATTATATTTTGGGAAAGTTCCAACACATCAAATGCGCGGTTATAGCTCAAATAAATTCTGAGATATGTTTAATGTCTCGCACTCACAATGTAAACCTACAGACCAATTTACCAGATCACAGTCTAAATAATTTCTGAGATGTAGACTTGAACCACTGTGACTACCCAAAATTTCGCGAATTTTCTGGATATTCAGTTTTTGGCTGGCAGACGTGTGGACAGTCAGTTTTCGGAGGTCAGACGCGGGAAAGTCAGTTTTTTTCGGCGAGTAAGCGTGCGGACAAGAGTTTTGGTTCTACGGAAAATTCAGACTACGTATGCGCCTGTATTTATCAGAATAGTTAAGAAAATAAGACGTTGTGTAAAATGGTAGTTAAGGGCTGGTGCAGGTAGGTCCTTACCAAAATAAAAATCGAATTGAAATATGTTACAGGGTCCCAGTAGAAGGCAAAGGTAAGTCTTCCAACCACAGAGTGTTTCAACAAAATTCTTTATTCTTATATTCTTTAGACCCTTAGGAAGACACGTAGGGTACTAACACTTTTTCTGTCCCACCGTTGGTGATTTTTAGGTCAGTAGGACGACACTTTTGGTACTAAGCGCGTGCTCTGTCCCATCCATGAGTGTCTTTAGTTAAGTAGCAAGACACTTTTGGTACTAACCGCGTGCTCTGTCCCGTTCTTGAGTATCCTTAGACAGCCAGTTAGTCGCGTTGAGCACCAGCCGCGCTTTGGGTCCCATCCCCGGTATTTTCGAGTTAGGTGTAAGTCGTGGTGTGCACTAACCGCGTGTTCAGTTAGTCATAGTGTTCTAGGGGCCAGACTTAGTCACGCCGGGTACTATCCGCGTGATTGATCCCCTTCCAGTCCCTACTAGGGACTTGGTTTGAGAGTCTGCTAATTCGTTTTAACCTTCCACTTTCCTAAAGTATATCATAGTCAGTGTTGGGCATTGATCAATTAAATTTTCAATCAATTGATTAATCAACTAAAAATTTGAATCAATTAATTAATTGCAATTGAAATTAATTGCAATTAAAGTATTAGTTGTAGATTGCAATTAATTTAGTTGAATTAATTTAAATTAATTGTAACTTACAACTATGTTATGACTACAGTTAAAACTAACAATTAAGTAAGCTGTGTTGTGATTTGTAGTTCAAAGTTTATACAGTAAAATAATTATGTGCAGAAAAAAAGCATAAGTTTAAAAAGAGACTAAATTAGCACAATAAACACTGAATTAAAATGGACCAGACCGTTAAGATGGATGAAGACAATTCCTTGGACTATGCTCTGGGTACTGCAGAAAATATTGTACCTTCCTCGGAGAGCAATGCAGCAGGTAGCTCCTTACCATCTTCGCATCCACGACTGCTTCTACCGGACGGAACTTATTTTAAATTCTTAGAACACGAATCAACAGCCAATAATATTACGGCTTTATGCATGAAATGTCCAGAGGATCGAAACACCAAAGTAATAGGCTATTTAAACTGTACATCGAGCTTTTTAAGCCATAGTCGCATCAGTAACAGACAATGGAAGCAATTTTGTGAACGCTTTCAAACTATTTGGATTGAAACTCACAAACATTGACCTCAAAGATGACAGTCCCACTTTCGAAGATACATCTGAATCTGAAGCTGAAAAAGATGAATCAGCCGAAAACATTTTTTTGATGCCAGCAAATCTACGCTGCTCCGCACATACATTAAACCTATGTGAGACAACCGATGCCAATAAGGTTTTAAACAATCAAAATACATCATTGTCAATTATGCATGCTGGTGTAATTAAAAAATGCAATACTTTATGGAAAGCTGCACGGCGATGCTCCTTTGACTAAATCAGAACTTTTGATGCTTCAGTTTTTTGCAGAAGAAAGTCAGGAACTGGAGCTGCTTAATCGATATCCCGAAATTCGAAACTTTTTTGTAAAATACAACACGCCATTACCATCGTCGGCAGCAGTTGAACGTCTTTTTTCCTTTTGCCACAATGACAGATTTGCCAAAGAGCCACAGTCTATCGGATAGCATGGCCGGGAGCACTAAACGGCTTTCAGCTCCTAAGCGACAGCACTCGGCTCTGAGCTGTGAGCCAAAATACTCTGAGCTGTTTGAGCCTGAACACATCAAGGCGGTATATGTCTTGCAGAAAGTGTCTGAATTGGCCTCACTCATAACAAATGTCGATTTCTGAGTATTATTGAATAACGCTTATGAACTATGTACACCTGGTAGGATCTTTTTTTGAATTAACAGTGAACAGAGTGGTGGAACTGATAAATTCTTCAGGCTCTATCTATGTTCTTCAGCATTGGTCATCCATGGTTCGGGGTTCAACTATTGTCAAAATCGAGGCAATGTAGTTGTTGCCTTGAAATGCAGTTTCTTAAGCACTTAGCGGTCTTATTACCATGGAGATCTCTTAGCTGTGAATTGCGCTTATGCATTGATTTTGTTATGATTTTCCTCTTGATTGGCATTAGCGTATTTCATTAACACTATTTTTTATCCTCGATGGTATTTTTTTCTCGATTTAATAAGTCGTCAGTCACGGTAAATAGTTTTAAATAACTCGTGAACCACTAAGTCTGTGGTTCCCAGCTTAGAACCGAGAGCTGTGGCTCACGAGCTGTGCCTTTCAGCTCAGAGCCAAGAGCTGAGTGTCATGAGCTGAGAGATAGAGCTGGCTCTCGAGAGTTGCGAGCAAAGGGCGATTTCGAACCCTGTTCAATTGTTAGTTTTCAATCAAATTTTTTTAAAAAGATTAACAATTAATTAATTGTTAATCGTAGAAACTGACTGGATTAACAATTAATTAATTGTTATCGTAGAAACTGACTGCGATAGGTGCGACTAACAATCAATTAATTGTTAATTTTTTAATTGTTAATCAATTAAAATTTGCCCAACACTGATCATAGTCATAGTGGGGTGAAATTAATGAAAGAGAAAAGCTAAGTTAGGCTCGACCGAAGTATATATTTCCTTGTAGCTCGTATAATTGATATAAATTAAGGTTTTAAATGATTTTCGTCGAACATTTTTAGCTGAGGACGTCTGTCCTCATGAACGAGAACCAAATCGCCAACAGAGACACTGGCAGATGGCTTTGTCCACTTTGAACGAGCCTGCAGCTCGCTCACATAATCCTTGAGCCACAGTTGCCAAAAATGTTGTTTTAGGCCAGTAACACGTCTCCACACAGAAAAAAATCCGAGATATCCGGGTTGAAATCAATCCCAAACGATGTCAAAAGTCGGTCAAGTCCGGATTTTCTCAAAGTACGAGAAGGTTTGATTTGAGTACGGAATTTTCAATCCCGGAATTCTTGTCTTGATCCCGACTTCAGCTCAAACTGGATTGATTTTATCTTGTTATTCGAGCTCGATTTGATCCCTCAGTCGGATCCAATCAAGAAGGTCCAATATTGATTTAAGCTCGATATTCGTACTTGATTTGATCTCGAAGTCGGCTTGGTGCAAGTGTACCAGAGAGTAAATTGAGCTCGATACTCGAACTACATTCAATCCGAAAAATAATTGCATCACAAATGACATGAGATTGACTTTAGCTCGGTGTTTAAACTCAATTTGACCCCAAAAAAGCAACTTACAAGAACTCCATGTTTCTAACGACCTTTTTGATTATCAAACCAGCTAGTTCTAGACGGCTCGTGGTCATTAGTTTGCATACAACTGAAAAAACCAGACACAAACAACATTACAATATATGCTGGATACTTACTTTACTTACTTTAATCTCGAGTCAGGATCATTTGATTTTCAAGTAGGATCCGTACTTGAATATGAACGTTTTCGGATTGATCCAAGCCTTTTAGGATTGTTCCAATCCTTTCGTGCTTGATTCAAGTAAATCTAGTATAACTCGTACTTGTATCCGATGGTCTAGATCAAATTAATTTTTTTGGACTTGATTTTAGCTCGCTTTGTTTTATGTGCAGCGCTGCAAGTGATCCAGCATTTCATCCGGACATGGATACTCCGGTAGAGCACGTAAAGGCACACCAGTCAGAAAGTGAAAATTCATTAGTGCAAAAATTTACAATTGATCGCTTGGTTTCTTGCTAAGAAGCGTTGAAGTCAACAAAATTAGTTGCCTTGTAGCAAAAGATTTCCGAAGGAAGTCCACGTCGGGCAATCATACGCTTCAGAGCGGCGAGAAATGCATCTGTCGATAAATCCGAAACCACTTCGATATGTACTGCCTTCGACGCAAAGCATACAAGTATGAAAATGTAGCTTTTGATTGGGCCCTTGCCTCGAATCCAAAGATATGTGCTGACAGGTCTGCAAAAATCCACTCCACATCGTGCGAATGGACGAGATGGAGATATCCTTTCCACTGGGAGCTGTCCCATTTGCTGTTGCTGCAGCTTTGGCATATAACGCACGCAGTGGACAGATGGCTTGACTATGCTGCGGGCCAAGTCACGTGCATTGACAGTCCAAAATTTTTGACGTATGACGCGTGATAGCGTGAACAAAAAAAGACTTTTTTTTTATATATTTTTGGTCATTGTATTCAAAGTTCTAAACCGATCTGAAAACAATGTTCTACGCTTATTGACAATTTAATTACCTTTCGATTCATATCTTGCTTGACACCATCTGACGATGATGAACTGAAATATGGTATAAAATGTAAGTGCACCAACCGAAAAACTTAAAGAAAATCATATATCATAATCATAATCATAATGTTGCCATGAAAAATTTTTAAAATTGATTTTTGAGATCACCAATTCAAACTACACTTAAAAATGGTTTCAGTAGAAATGGGTCATTAAATTTTTCTTTTTTTGTAAACAAGTGTTGTAACAATAACTTAAGTATTGAATATTATGATTAAGTATATGAATAGAGAAATATATAAATTTCAATATCAACATAGATTTAATAAATTGAAAGTCAAACTAATCCTTTTTGTTCGATCGAACCAAGGTCCGAATCAAAACCTTGGGTTCAGGGGTTCCAGGAACCGGTCCGCGAACCGAACCTTGGACTTTACAATGGGTTCGAACCCCCGGACCGAACCTTCTGCAGAATTCTAGAGGTTTGCAACCTTGATCTTAATACAGTAAAGTATATATATTCTTGAACAGCATCAACATCCGAGTCGATATAGCCATGTCCGTTTGTCCGTCCGTCCGTATGAACGAAGAGTTCTTAGAGATGCTAAGAGATAAAGGTTTGACACGTATGGGACATATACTTCTTATACTTGCTGGCAGATCAAGTTTATTTTCAATTTTTGGCACGCCCCCTCCAGCCCCCGCAATTTGGAAAAAACGTCATATCTCCCACAGTTTTGATGATAGATTGTTCGTACCTTCTAGAGATATCTAGTTTAGAGATAACCAAATTATTTATCGATTTGCTGAAGGAATGATAAAGATCGAATGAACGATACTCAAGCTATGAGCGAAAAACGGCCAGTTAACGCCCCGCACCACCCCACCCATCACCACAGCTTTCCACAGAGAGAGAGAGAGAACCTTAGAGATGAGCGTATAATAAAACGAGAGCGTAAGTTAAAGTCGGCTCTAACCGACTTCGATATACCCGTTACTCATGGAAACAAGTGTTTAATAGCCTTCCTGTTAGTTTGTGGTGGGACAGCCGAAAAGTATGCAACATTTTTTTACTCGGCTATTTATCATCCGATCTTGATGAAAATTTCAGGGCTTATAGATATTGCGAATATAAATGTACGTTTTACCTGTTACATACATTTGCACGACTTTAGTATACCCTTTTACTCTACGAGTAACGGGTATAAATATTGCACGATA
>JBAMBO010000466.1:0-60216 GCA_037044535.1 Lordiphosa magnipectinata
TTTAAAAATAGAGGAAAGCTAACTTCGGCTCGACCGATGTTTTGTAGCTTGTATGATTTATATAAATTAGTAGACACAAATATATACATTCGGCCAAATGTACACATTTGTGACAAGGCCTCCTATATACATTTTCTTCACCCAATTTCTATGCCAGCTATACTATATAGTTGTCCTATCAAACTTGGTGGAATTATGTGAAAGCATAGAAAACTTATAAATAAGAGGTTTGTGGACGTTTGCGTTGAAGACAAAAAAGTTTTTATCACTAAAACAACATGTTCGGCCGATGGTTCCTATGGCAGCTATATGCTATAGTCATCCGATCTGGCCGGTTCCGACAAATGTGCAGCGTATTTGTACCAAAAGACTTCGTGCAAAGTTTGGTTAAGATAGCTTTAAAACTGACGGAAAGGATAGCATAGAAACAGACGGACAGACGGACCGACGGACAGACGGACGGAAAGACGGACATGGCTATATCAACTCAGCTCGTCATGCTGATCAAGAATATATATACTTTATGTGGTCGGAGATGCTTCCTTCTATGCGTCACAAACATCTGGACAATTTTAATATACCCTCTACAAGGGTATAAAAATTCTGACAGCAATGGGTCGTATTTGCTATAAGCTAGAGTTTAAAATTTAAATTTCTGTAAGAAGGCATTTTCCGTTCACATTGCGATGTGGCACTAAAACGTGACATTATGTGAAGCAGTGTACACCCAGAATTACAGATTAGAAAACTTGAGAAATTTTCATACAATAGACTTAAGCTTAGTTCACACAGGCCAATAACACAGGCAAACAAAATGACCAACTTTGTGAGGTGCAGCCCTGTTGATATGAAAATATGATGAGTTTATGTTCACTGACTCTAAAACTGGTCTCGGTTTAGCTCCCTTCATCAGATCTGGCTTCGAAGATAAGGCGGAAGATAATAGGAATAATGGAGGCCACGCTAGGCATAAATATCTGAACAATGCATCTTTTAAAAATCAATAGCGCTATATTAGTACAGCAGAAGTGTCCTAATTGACCACTAAAGTCGGACTTGTCTCGATTTATGGCATTTTTTTCAAATAAATCCTCTCGTTTAAACTAGCGCTGTTATTGGATAAATATTTTAGCTATTTGAGCATATATTTATGGTATTTTTTTCAAATAAATCCTCTCGTTTAAACTAGCGCTGTTATTGGATAAATATTTTAGCTATTTGAGCATATGGCCAAACGCATGATCTAATTATGTGGTTTTTATGGCACTTAAATCAGTTTATTTGGCAAAGTTACAGCCTGTTTAAGACGAAAATAAATATTTAACTTTATGGGAGGAAACAGTTAAAACAGCACTGTAATCCCTCATCTCTTTATTTTATTTAGCTGTGAGCCACTGTAGTTTGCTGGATCTGGAACTAGTTCAAATCAGCATTTTTAGCTTTTGGCTCCTACGGACACCCTTGTCTCCAAATGGTAACAAATTGTTTAGTTTATTCAAACATTCGTTACTTATTACAATTAACCGTTGTTATTAACCCAGATTACGAATGGCCTACAGAGCTTTAGAACCACAAGTGGCAGAGCAATGCCGCGTTTGCGTTTGCTCCAGCTAGTTGCTGTTTATAATCGAGAAAGTGACTGGATACGATGTTAAAAAGGATGAGAATGTACCCGAACTGATATGCATTTCATGCTTGGCAGCGGTAAGAACTGCATTTGATTTTAAGAGGCGATTTGACAAAATTCTTCAGCGGTTGAATCAGAATATAACAAAGAACGAGCGATATAACATCAGCGTAAACGAAGAAAGCGAAACGGATAACTTCGAATCTCTCACAGGAGACGACAGCAAAGAGGGCCAAAGCATTAAAAATGAAAAGCGGTCCTTTAAATGCTCCCACTGTTCGAAAACCTTTGTCAATAATGACTCTCTGAAGAGGCACCTACGCACTCATAGCGTAACGACCATTCGAATGTGACCATTGCTCGAAAACCTTTACCGAAAAATTCCGGCTAAGCGAACACCTTCGCACTCATTCGGTCGAGCACCCCTACAAATGTTCCCACTACTCGAAAACCTTTTTCAAAACCAGCTGTCTAAAGCATCACCTCATACTGGAGAACGACCCTCCGAACGTTCTCACTGCTCAAAAGCCTCCACCCATAGTAGCAGTCTTAATTATAACCTTCGCTCGAATAACCAAGAATCATACCTTTAAGTGATCGCTGTATTCGAGGACACTTAAAGTGAGGCACACTTGAAGGCATTAAGGCGGACTGGCAATGTTGGAATTGAAGATTAAAAATGAACAAATCAAATTTAGTTTTAAGTCAAATAAAATAAATTGTTTAAGTCGAGCAATATTTGGGGTTTTCGTGATTACTTGTTTATTAAATAGTCTATCTATCCACTAGATCCTGGTGATTTTGGTGGAGGCTTGGGGATTCAACTGAAAGACTGCAGAAGACCTTGGCTCAAAATTTGCTCTTTTTTATATCGTTGCATACGCATAGAAGGAAGCATCTCCGACCACAAAAAAATATATATTCTTAATCAGCATGACAAGCTGAGTCGATTAAGCTTTGTCCGTCCGTCTTTTTCTATGCAATCTCCTGCGTCAGCTTTAAACACATTTTTGCAAAAAAAATAAAAAAGTTTGTATGAGATGCAGTATCTACAGTCGACGGCAGAAGTATTTTGAGTAAAAAAAGTTCATGAATAAACCATTATATCTTTTTAACAAAAAGTCCCAAAATTTTGATTTTTATCGGATGCCGGTGTAAAAGTAAGCTTTCAATAAAACATAAGAAGTACACAATCAGCTGCTTGGGTTAGAAAATATAAATCAAAATGTTCAAATTCGGGTGGCCATAAGTATTTTGACAAGATTTCAAAATTGATTTATTCTCAGCACAGGACCTCAAATTCTTAAAGAATGAAATTTAAATTTGCATGTAAATCGGCCATACTTTGCAGATCGATCACGAATTTATATCTTATGAAATGAATAAAGTATATACTACATTTTACAGATAAAAATAAGTACTATAACTTGACATTTCAAATTTTTAAACAAATTTTGTGTTTCTATATGGTCAAATTAGCCATTTTCTGCATTTTAATGTCCAATTTACAGTTAATCCATTAGAGAAATCGAATTTCTAAAGAAAGATTTGGGTTCAGCGTGATAAACTTGTCTAGAATCAATCATTCTATTATCATTTGAGGTCCTGTGCTGAGAATAAATCAATTTGAAAATCTTGTCAAAATTCTTATGGCCACCCGAATTTGAACATTTTGATTTATATTTTCTAACCCAAGCAGCTGATTGTGTACTTCTTATGTTTTACTGAAAACTTACTTTTAATATGATAAAAATTTCAAAATTTTGTGATTTTTGGTAAAAAGATATAATGGTTTATTCATTTGATAGTGGCTAACGCAACTTGGGCAACTTTTTCAGAAACAAAGATGTTGGATGTCTGCAGATCGCTAAAAAAATGGCAAATTAAAATCAGCTTACACTTTCTTTATACTCACTTATACTCTTATACTTATACGCTTATACGCACTTTGCAAAGATTCCTATGAAGCAAAAAAATTTGTGCTGCGTTTGCTAAAAAGTTTTTAATGGAATTTTTCGTTTGCTAAAATCAAGACCACATCAAGCCGATATAAATTAAAATAGTCTATAGCTGTGTATTATACAAGTTCAATAAATGTCCGCTTCAATACTTGAGGTTTGTCTCGTTTAAATATCGTTGTATATGTATGTATGCATTAATTTCTATGATTATTCAAGTAGCTTCTTGATTTCCTCTTTCTCCGCTGCATCCTTATAGCTTTGGCCATCAGGAGTGGAGCCGGCTTTGTCTGCGCCCTAGAATGTAGAAATCATAACAATATTACTGTTTATAACAACCAAACTTTTTTAAGTAAATTTTTTTAAAATTAAATCCAGTGTCTTACCTTTTCCAATAAAAACTGTACACAGCTAGTATGGCCTTCCCAAACGGCGGCAAGCAGCGGCGTGATGTCGTGTTTGTCTTTTCTCTGCAAGGAAAAGGTGTTATATATGATACTGGTTTTAAACTAGAAGAATGTATGACACTACTATGAGAGAAGTCGGCAGTAATCATGCAACTATAGTGTTTTTTATCAGCAAAAAGAAAAGTATATGACGAACGTGAATTCCAGGGGTATAAAGAATGGAGTTGCGTAAGCAATTAGCAGATCTTGTAAATAGATCAAAATGGTTTTTGGGAATATCACATAATTTGTCGCTATAGGTTCTGTGTTTGCTCACAGTCGACCAATATCAGGAACGTGTCGACATTCAAGAGCTCTGTTTGGCGCTGTTCAAACGGATCGTCTGCAGGATTATTAAAGACGGCCAAGAATTTTAACGATCTCTGTATTGTAGGGATGTCTTGAGAATTATTTTCCGTCAGTAGAGAGTTCTGCATATATGAAAATGGCTGCACAACGGCCACATATGATGGAAAAAACACAACCCACAGACCAAAAGTAGCACAATTCGTTCTACCGCAATGGCATAGAAACGTTAGAGGTAAGTTAAGTGCAATAACTTAATGTACACTCCTTAAGGGGATTATTTTCCAAACTTAACAGCAGCTTAATAAAATAAAATAAGTGTCGATTTCTAAAGTTTAATAGAGTTTCCACAATTATTCCCTAATTGTGACTCACGGTGTGAATCAAAATCCGTAATTTGTCACCTGCTTATAATGCATTTTTATACATACATATGTATGTATTTAGTTACACTTGATTGTATGTATACAAGATTCCTGTTCCCTGGGTAGCAGTTTCCTGGTGGGCGGACCACCTTATAATTTCGTCCAGACCGAATAATTCTTAACTAGTTTGAGGATGCAGTAATTAAAATTGTTTATAGGTCCCCATCCACTTACATTGACATCGGCTCCAATTTTAACCAGGTATTGCAGCACAGTTAGCTGCCCAAAATCTGCCGCGTAATGTATCGGAAATCTTCCTTTGATTTCTTCTTTAACTTTGTGCACATCATTTTGGAAAAATCCTTGTACTTCATCAATCTCGCCGTTTTTAATGGCCCAAATTACATTTTCGTCACCCATTTTAGCCAATTTTCCGTGTGACCAGCTGTGAGGAATGTCCGGCGACGTAGTATGCCCGTATTAAATGAGTGGCAAAAAAGGCTAAATTGGCTAGAGTAGCATTTTCAGTGAATACTTTCATTCGGGTTTCGTTAATTTCATATTTTACTGTGTACCAAATTTACACAGAGTATATTAAGTTTGTGCAAATGTATGTAACAGACAGAAGGAAGCATTTCCGTATGTATAAAATATATATATTCTTGATCAGCATTCAACAGTCGAGTGGATATAGCCCTGTCCGTCTGTCATATATTTGGGAACATTTAATGCTCCGTTAATTAACATGAGTAATATTTAATTTTACATAAATATTTCTTCCCTTGAGTAAGACGGGTATGTCGAAGTCGGGAAGGGCCTAGAATCTTAAGATGTAAGCCTTAAGTAAATGACTATGAATTTAAAGACTCCTCAAAGATAATAAACAAAGATATACTTTGTAGTTCTTAGGATATATTTAGTTTCCAAATTTTTATTCATTATTTTTAAGAACTGCATTATTTATAAAATCAAAAAAAGTAAGAAAAAATGTTAACTCTACAATTTTGTCATAATCATATAAAGTTAAGCTGCCTTTAAACTTGTCATATATCTCTAAAGAGAATCTCTGGCGAAGTGTAATAGCAAATCAAATATCTCCAAATATTTAGAAATTTTAGCGTTCTTTGATGAAATAGGACAGGTTCAATGTTGATAAGAGCTTGTCTTTAGAGAATTTTGACAACCGAATATTTATATTATATATATGGGCATTTCCACAGAAAAAGCCACCGATACAGAAATGTTTTTTTTTAAATTATTTTTTTAACATTCCATTTAAAACAACCATTAAATTAAATAATCTAATGAATTTACAGCTTTTCTTATTCCCTTTTATAAGGAAATTGGCCTAAGTACAGAAGATATGTCTTTTTCACTCTTAGCTTTTTTAAATATGTCGCGTTCTTCATAATACTAAAGCTTATAAAAACAGAATCGTTAAATCGACTGAACCTACCTTTTGCACTAAATATACTAATAATGCTACCAAAAAATATAAACGAAAAATAAAAATTATTTAAAAACAAAAAAATTAATTTAAAAATTATTTTTGTTTTCAATATTTCTCTGCACTTTAAAGGCGTACGAGTGTCGCATTCGCGACTGTCGAAATGCCCATATGACTAGTTTAAGGGCAGCTTAATTAATTAATCGTCGTTTAAGGCATTATGGCGAGTTTAAATTGTGTCACATTCAGTGTCACAGCGCCAAATTCCCATAGCATTTTTGCGCTGTGACACTGTGAATTCTATAACGCAATGTAAGCCCAGCATAATGCGACAAAGTGATTATCTTCACTTTTCAACGCAGCCACACTGATCCCTAGTTGTGTTTTGATAGTCGGCAAAAATATTACGACATTTATATAAAACAACGCTGGCAGGTGTTAAATACAACGCTACATTAGAAAGCAGCGTTCGAGGCATGGTCGGCCACTCAAAATGGGCAAATATCAAGCATATAAAGGCTCAAAAGGGATGAGAGCGGTACTATTTACAAAACTCACGAGGCAAATCCGATTGGCCATCCAGGAAGGAAAAACTGCCGATCCAGCCATAAATTCGCTCTTGCGTATAGAAATGGATAAAGCTTTAAAACAAAATATGCCCATTGGTACGATACAGAACACCCTGAAGAAATCCCTGAACAATAAACTGCTTCTTAAGAAAGACAAATTGAACATCCGATACAAGAAGAATGTTTACCTTATATGTATGTACCATTTACACTGACAATTTCCCTGGATTAAAAATGGACGTCACAATAATAATTAAAAAGTCTGGAGGCGTTTTGGTTTACGTTGGACATATGTTTGAGGATTTTGGTTGAATAGAATGTCGATATTATACATCAAAACTAGCCACGGATCAAAGTTTAGAAGAAAAAGCCACAGAAGATGCAATCGAATTTAGAGCTGAAGAAATTCAAGTTGTGGACATGAGCAGCGGTGCGGTGAATGTAAGTAGAATGATACTTGGGTCAGTTACCTTTCCCAAATATAAAAGTCAATTATAGGTTGGAAGCCACCATTTCTGACATTTGCGATTTAACGTAGGCTTTAAGTGATTTAGCTGAAATCAGGTCTTGAAATGAATGAACTTGAATGAATATCCAGGGCTTGAACTAATAAAAACTTCGAGTTTAATAATTAAATTTGTGAATTATATTCTTTACCTTTTCAGTTCATTTGTGGTCCAATATATTTAACGAGTCTTAGCAAAAATCTAGAAAAGAATGGATACTCAATTCAAAATTGTGAACACATGTATACACCAAATGTAAGACTTAAGATTTGAAAAATAATTCCACGAAATAACAAATATAATCACATTTTAGAATCTATTACAATTGACTTTAGAGGAAAAGAAAGTCTATGATGCGTTTGTACAAAAACTACGTGATATTCCGGGTATGGAGGATATTTATAGTAACGTTGAATATCAATAAAATGTTGTTGCCTATTAAAGTCTAAGTGATTTTATATTGTGAAATAAAATGAACTTAAAAACGTAATTTTATTTATTATTTTTTTCAGCAAATGATGCTCAAAGAATTTTTTTTTAATATTTCTATATGCACTGGGTTATTTACCCATCCATATTCATGGCGCTGCCACAACTGAGTATCAATTGTACCAGTGTTGCGCCTGAAACATTAGCATTATTTTTGATTTAGCATTAAATTTTAAACAATAATTCAAAAAGTTTGTAATTGGCATTATCAATTTCAAAAATTTTGAATTGTCATTGAAATAAAATAATTTCAATACGTTATTTTGAATTGGCATTAAAATAAAAATTGGGTTTGAAGGTTTGTGAACAGAATCTCATAATGTAAATCAGTGTGTTGCATCCCGAAAAGAGGATTGTAGGCACACACCTGATGATACTGCCGGCGCACTTATGGACGTTGTAGGTGCCGAATCTTTCCGAACCTCCTCGGCACATTTGAGTAAAGTGAGCTCAGCTCTTTTCGGTGACCAACCCACTGCCGTGTGACATAATTCCTAGATTAATTTTGTTTTTATATCTGGACAAGTCGTTGCTGCTATAATGAAGTCTTCGCATTGGGAAGCCATTTCAAAGAAACCATTGAAACGCTCTATGAGCTTTTTCCGTCTCAAACGCAATGCCATGCAAGACAATTCAGAGCTCTACTTTTGTCCAGCCGGTTCAATTTCACTTTTATTGAGACAAGCGTCGGCAGCATACATATATCCATAGAACATGTTGTGCTGCTTTTGGAGGAAGTCGAGACCCACTGCAATTGGTTCCATGAGTCTGCAGTATTCTTCCATGAGGTGAGGCCTCACATCTGAGCTACTTATCTCGGGCACATCCAGCTGAGAATACAGCTCCTGGAATTTGTCTTTGACACCCAGCAAATGCTTGAGGAAGTAGAATAGTGAGTTCTCACCTCGTCGCGCATGGCGTTTTCAGTGCACACGATGTTATGTTTTTTATAATTTCCGCAGATTTGGGATGGTTGCATTTGTTCCAAATGTCATAACATCTAAAGTAGGGCCAGAGTGCCAACAATTCTCATTTCGGGATGCAACACACTGATTTACATTATGAAATTCTTTCCACAAACTTTCAAACCATGCCCACGTTGCTTGGCCTGAGACCCTCCATTGCTAATTTTGTCTATATTTTTATATTTATTTTGAATTGGCAATATTTCATTTTAATGCCAATTGAAAAATTTGAATTAAAATTATTTCATTTCAATGCCAATTGAGAATTTTGAATTGAAATTATTTCATTTCAATACCAATTCAAAATACTTTAATCGGAATTGAAATTTGGAATGCCAATTTATAAAATATGAATTGGCACTGCTAGATTTAATGCCAATTAAAATTAAGCATTATCAATTAGCATTACCAACTATTAATGCTAATACCAACTATTAATGCTAATTGAAGAAAATAATGCCGGCGGCACAACCCTGAATTGTACGAATTGTTGTATTAAAATATATAATAACTCTAGTTTACAGCCAAAAAAACCAAATGAAGGCACAATTTTTTCTTATTGATTTTGGAACGCTTAGCTCGAAAATCAAGTTCTCAAATTTGTCTATGGATATGGACGACGGACTCTTAAATAAGCAATGTCTTGAGTTAGAACCGTTTAATGGATTCAAGCAGCCTAGGAATGAAAATCTTATTAAATTTTCTACAATCGCTTGAAAACTATTTTTTTAAGTGGTCGAGTAGTTTGAATGAAACGAACAAAAATATTGGATTTTTTGGTCAAAATCGCAAAACATTATTTTAAAAATCTTTGGATTTGTACTGCAGCTGGGACCAATTGAGTAAAGGAACTCGGAATATGGCTTTAAATATAATAATAGAACCTCCCAAAATATATAAAAAAAAATCATATCTAAAAAAAGTATCCATACATAAAAATTTTAACTTGATTTTTGAGTTCATCGTTCCAAAGTACTAAAGATAAAAATTGTGGCTTCAATGAGTTAAAGTTTGCATACTGTGAATGACATTAATCATGACAAAATTTTCTTGTATAAACGTTCCGTGGAACTAGTTCTTACTGAATAACACATCACTAGCCAAAATCGTAACATTTGCCATCTCTAAACACCAAAGAAGACGACCGACAAAATAAATAAAAACAGCAGAAAAATGCTTATTAACCGAAGATTTGTAATATAAACAACATTTTTAATCATCTCTTCTTAACTACGTTTACTCACGCACTAACCATAATGTTAAACCATCGGCATACCAACTAACTTAAACTAAATATTGTATTTGCAATTGCGCACACTGAAAAAAAAATATATTATATATATTTAATGTTCCAATAACAGGGAGATAGAATGGCTTTAAACGGGTTTTTGGAGTTTTTTCAAAAGGGCAAGGTAAGATAATTAGTATAAAGTGATAACAGATAATGTATAAATCGTGTTTTGTTCTCAGACCTTCAGGCCAAAGAAGAGATTTACGGCAGGAACTATTCGATATTCATTGCACAAGCAGGCTCAGGCGAGCCTTCAGTCTGGAATTAATTTGCGACAAGTTGTACGGCTTCCAGAAGGAGAAAACATGAATGATTGGTTGGCTGTGCATGGTAAGATAAACAATAAACTTGCAATTAATATATGTTTTGATCAACTGTGTATATTTAGTTGTGGACTTCTTTAATCGCATCAACCTTATATACGGCACTGTTTCTGAGTACTGCAATGAGACGACTTGCCCCACAATGTCTGGGGGCTCGCGATATGAATACTTGTGGGCAGATGGAGATATGTAAGTATATACACTGACTGATTGGTTAACATTTTAAATGGCAAGCAGTGTATGTATGATTTTTATAGAGACCAAAACCGACAGCTTTGCTTCTTAATTAAGATTAGGCAATCGCAACATAGACTGCATTAAATGTAGACAATTCAGCAGTCTGATTTGTTGTTCGATTTTTGCTTAGTGAGTACATACCCGAGAGCTTCTTGCACATATTTCTGGATTCATTTTGAACTTCATATTACACAACACATTCTGGATAACCATGTACTTCATAAGCTCGAATTCAAGTCGTTCATTTGTCAATAACTTCAGTTGTCTGCTGGGATCTACAAACATATCGAAATTGAGATCTGATTTGTACACTTTGTCGCTCCATCCGATTCCATTGACACAATCAGGTACTAATTTATGACAGAATCAAGAAACGATTAACACTTTCGTGTAATTATTAATATTAGTAGAAGTAGGTTTTTATTTTTGGACACATTTAGCGATTGACATTAGATGCAGCCAGACAGTTACAAAATTAATTAAGTATTAAAATATATGACTTTTGTTTCGTATATAACAGAAATGCAAAAGCACGGAGAGGCCAGTTTCTAAGTAAATGGCGTAGTGTGGAGTGTTCTTTGGGCATCGGAAAATCCTTTTCAGGAAAGAGGGTACAAGTCTTTCCACCTCCTCCAGCTGCAAAATGTCCCCAAACCGGGGCTGCATAGCACATAACTGATCTTGCTGTGGCCTCGAAGAGATTATATTTTGTGATGCTCTTTACATTCTTTTTTCAAAGATGGCATTCCATGAGGTGTTTATCGCTACCTTGGAGTCGTGAAGTCGTTGTATTAAGTGCTTTTCGAAAGTCATTTTTGGCGTAAGCAGTACCCCCAGCCACCCTAACATTTTCAATAGAACAAACAACCATTTATGGACCATGTTTCGCATGTCGTAGGGCGTCCTCTCTTATCCTTAACCCCCATGACCTTTGATTTCTAGGTGTTAATCCGCAGTTTCCATATTTTACAGTAGTCCTGTACGCAGTTAATCGCGTTTTGCAATTTTTTTTGAGGAGTCCGCCAGCAGCACCATCTAATGTCAATCGCTAAATATGGCACACAAATAAAAACCTACTACTACTACTTATTAATAATAATATTATTATTATTGCTTCCATTTCTAAGTCACTTGCCCATTAACACTAAACTCTTTTTGTACAAAAGTATGTAACAGCCAGAGAAAATCATCTCCGACCCTATAAAGTATATATATTCTTGATTAGCATCAACAGACTAGTCCATATAGCCATGACCGTAAGAGCGAAGACATAGATGAGATAAGAGATAGAAGTCTGACATGTATGGGACATAAACTTCTTATACTTGCAGGCAGGTCAAGTTTATTTATTCTTAACTCCCGACAAATGTTTTAATTACAGATATAAGAAGCCAACGGCTCTTCCAGCACAAAAATATATTGAATTCTTAATGGAATGGATTGAGACACAAATTAATAATGAAGCTGTATTTCCCGTATCCACTGGTATGTAACTTTGTACTGATATATTGGATTTTTAAAAAATCTTTTAAATTTGTATCGGTTTCTTTCAGATGTCCCTTTTCCTAAAACATTTGTCACACTGTGTCGCAAAATTTTAACGCGCTTATTCCGTGTTTTTGTTCACGTTTATATCCACCATTTCGACCGGATTGTTAGCATTGGTGCGGTAAGTATCAGTTAATAAACGTATTGTGTGCTGATGCAATATTAGAAAGCGATTATTCGCGGAGGATTCTCACCACTTTATAGTAGTTAATTTTAAAACAAACTGTGGATATTTCACACCAATTTGAGATAAAGACATAAGGTATAGTGATGGCACTATATTCATATATTTAATATGTTGTCAGCTCATAGCTTCGTAATTGCCAAAATGGTTTTACCTTTGTAAGTTCAGAGTAGGCGTATCCTTGATCACAGATATCCCAAACTAGAAATCACCTGAACAAATGACTGATGCCGAGTTCTTCGGTGTTCGAGCTTTGAGCCATCAGTGAAGTTTTTTCAAATGCTTGGTGAGAACTTGATTCCACTTTTGTCTGGTGGAAATGAAAAGATGGAATGAAGAAAAAAGCAATTATATTGGGGTGGGTTAGTTAGTAATTGCAGGTATTAAGGGGTTTCCTTTTGGGATCTTAAATTGACCAAAACTGGTTGTACGCCTTTTTTTTCGTGATCGTAATGAATTAATCGTGGTTAATGCGATACCTAATATTGTGATGCATATTTCTCCCAAGCAATCCACATCAAGAAAATTTCAAAACTCATTTTCCTGCTTAGTATGACGAAGTCCTGCATATGGATTCTCTTGGATCTCTAATCGTGGATCCCTAGAAGTGAGAAGACTTCTTCTATAAAATCTAGGCATAGCTCTGCGGTTCTTTTGTTCGAATATCCTACAAAAAAAGCCAACAGTGCGGGAGTCGAGCTTCAGATTTGATAAGTTTTCTCTGTTAAAAGCGTCCTCGATATCTAGGAATTCTGCAAAAACTTTTCTTAACATATAACATTATCTAAGATCGTCTTTTACAGTGTAGAACCATTTCTATCGAAATATCTTTTCGATAGGTGTTTAATATAAGGGAGAGCGTGATTGTAGCTCTGAGATATAGCCAAAGAAGTATATTATTCGTTTTTAGCTGAGTAATTGGGAGCATCCCAATAGCTGTTTTGTGGCTTTATATGCGTACATCCCAAAAATCGCAGCTGAAATTTGATCTTTAAATCGCACGCTAAAGAAAGAACTCGTTTAAAAACACTCTTAAAAATAAATACCTGACTCCAACATCCAAGCGAAATAAAATAATAACTTCTTTCACATCTATTTTAAATTGCATCAGTTTATTAATTCATTTCATTATTATGAAATCTCTTTTTTTGTTTTTTTCCGCAGGAAGCGCATGTCAATGCTTGTTACAAACATTTCTATTATTTTGTACAAGAATTTGAACTGATATCAGCTAAGGAGCTGGAACCACTGCATGAAATGACGTCCAGGATCTGTAAAGACAAAGATTGAGCATTCAGAGGTTTTACTATTCATATATCTCAATACGTCTCAAAGGTACATTTCTCTCTTTTAATTGAAGTGTTACCTACTTATGATATTATTTAATTTGTGCTAGAATATACAATGTGTATCTTGGTTAAAATAAAATAAATAATTTAATAAGATGAAAATGTACTACCAAATTTTTGGCGCTATTCACTTGGCTTAATAAAATCACCTTTCTTCGCACATTGAGCCAGAGGTCATAGTCGTAGGCATAGTCTGTTCCATGGACTGGAGCTGGAGCATTCTCGCCGGGCGTAATAGAGAAGGGACAACTAGGTAAATTGGATTTAAAGGTGGCTAAGAATTAGCCACAACGGTTGCAACTGAATTGTAATGATTTGTAAGGATAGAAACAGTTCGTCGACTCAACTACGAAACAAACATCATAGCAAGAATTACACACAAGCTTTCCTCCACATTGGGACTTGTAAAAATCCTGTAGATGATCGCCCCGGACATACATCCCAACTATACTCAAAACTGGAAGATCATTCGTTCCCACGTGGGAGTACTATGGCAGCTCTGGTCACACTATTCGCTAACCGTTGCACCATCCCGAACGCAGAAGCAGCACAACAACAGGTGCACCATCCCTAATGCAGCAGCAGCACGAGAACCAGTTTCTGGCTGGCTTGTTAGCATGTAAGTTATATTCAATAAAGTTACCTATTAAATCAAGTGGCTAAAATGGTCTAAGTAGTGGCGCCATCTATTGCTGAGTTTGGGAAATAACTCAGCTAAGAATGATCGACAAAAATCATTTAAAACCTTAATTTATATGAATTATACAAGCTACAAGGGTACATAAACTTCGAACTCCGAAGTTATCTTTCCTCTATTTTTATACACTTGAAAAGTGTATTATTATTTTGCCCAGGAGTTTTCAACGCATAGAAGGAGGAATCATCTCTGACCACATGAAGTATTTATATTTTTGATCAGGATGAGCTGAGTCTATTGAGCTTTGTCCGTCCGTCTGTCTGTTTCTACGCGAACTAGTCCCTCAGTTGCGAACCAATCGAGATGAAATTTTGCACTGAGCCTTCCTTTTACTGCACGCTGCTAATATGTCGGAACCGACCGGATCGGATGACTACTTCTTGTAGCTGCCATAGAAATGTTCGGTCGGAAAACGGGTTTAAGTGAGAAAAACTTTTTTGTTTTCAATATTAGCGCTCTTAAACTCGGTCATTGAGCGCGTTCACCAGCACACATCAATCATCTAACATAAATCATCAATCAACAAAAAAGTGTTTGACTGCTGGTGAACGTGTTTGATAGAATTTTAAGGCAACAGAGTCATCGATATATTTTTGTTGGCGGAAGTTTTGAATTTTTGGCAACTAATAGCTAAATAAAATTTAGAACAGACTGTTAAATTTATATGACCGTCGTCAATAGCAGCAACTGCTCCTAGAATCCCCTTGATTTTTCCTCAAAACTTTGTTAGCCATTTAATATATGTTGTAATCCCGGCGAGAATGTACACAACAAACTCGAATATCTGATGGCCAGATCTTTTTTTTCTATTTCAAAATGGTCGCTTAGTAATATGAAGAACTCCTGTGTTTTGCCAGCAGCCAAATTACATAACGCTGGATTTTATTAAGAGTTACTTTAGATATTAGTTCATCCAGGGCAACGCAAAGAAGGGTCTGCAAATGTTCATTTTAATAAAGTATTTAAGGGCAATGAGCTGAGAGTCATTAACGATGCACGGCACATCATGATATAATCCTTGAGTTTGTCCATTATATATTTTTGTACTTTCACAACAATTGAGTACGCGGGGGCTGCTTCTTTTTAAAGAGGCGGATTTTCAAGTTTTCCTCCTCCGCAACAACCAGTAAAGACTTCAGGGCCTTGCACGAATTTCCGTGAGCTACTTGCGAATCCACGTCCTCTGCCAATTCATTTATTAATAACAAAGAGGTTTCCACATTCATTTTGCATTTGCCTTGACCAAATTACTTGTTTGTTTACAGCTGACAGCTGTGTGCTATCGATAACAAATCACAATCAAGCAATTCTAGCAAACTATTTCTTTGATGTATTCACATCTAACACAATCACGAGAATTAGCAATCAGGATTGCACATCATGCCTCTTCACCAGCACAATCTAACAAAAATAGTAGATTTTTTGTCATCGATTTATGCTGGTGAACGCGCTCGTTGTTAATATTATATGATTTAAAGCTGATCTGCAAAGTTTGGTCAAAATCGCTAACCGTTGAAGCGAACTTTTTCAAGTGTATTAAAACTTCGGCAACGAAGTTAGCTTTGCTTTCTCGCTTTTTATTAAGAATACCCTAACACTATATAAAAAAAAATTATTTCAGCTCCAGGAATTGAACTCATGACTGACCGATTACGAGTTATGCATACAACGCTCTACGCCTGAGATGTCTGAAGTATTTTTTTCAAACGTATTTTAAGCAGAGCTGCAAACCGGTTTTGAACCGAACCGGTTCGAACCCGGAATTCCGGGTTATTTTTTACTGTGAACCAAACCCTGAACCGAACCACGAGGACGAAACTAGATGAACCCGAACCCGTTCCGAACCCAAACTTTTGGTTCGGTTCAAAAAGTAAATGTCTTCGATTTGTTATTTTCTCCTTTTCGCACTTTCAATGGTTGTTAACATACATACATATATGTATGTACAATGTACTTTGTACATATGTAAAACAATTTAAATACGTGAAGAATCAGAGCGTGCTATTGTATGTAGTACTTCTTTGCCTACCTATGTACATATGTATACATTCATACTTATGCGCAGTTTATATTACATACACATAGACCACAATACTTCCAGTCAGAGATATTAATTTGAAATAACTACATATTGAATGTAAACACCTTTGTACACCGCACAATGTATTGAACGATTTAATTTTCATCTTATACATATACATATGCGCCAATCTAAGCAACTCGGTGCATGCTACTGCAGAAACATGTCAAAAGTACATACATTTATACAGACAGAAGTGTGAGCCACACGCAGCGTTGTCAATTTATCTGTTTTTCCCACCAGATATAGCTCTCTGGTAGGCTCGACTCTTGGAAACTTTTCAGTTTTGCCGGAACCTGCAATTCTAGCTAATTATTTGACATTTAGACATTTTTGACTTTTTTTAGAGGGCGGACTAAAGATTCATACACTAGCTTAGAAGGAAGTCCATATCCAGCACACAAGCGCCAACCTCACGTAAATTATAATCGACGTCTTACAGTCTTACAATGTATCTTGGCGTCAAGTGTATACCTATTGTATTGTTATTTTAAATATATTGCGTTTTACCCAACGAACCAAGGTTCGAACCAAAACCAACGCCCAAAAACCTCGAACCTCAAATTTCCGAACCTTAACCGTTGTTAAATTTTGGTTCGAACCCGCAAGCCGGAGGTTCCGAAAAATTTTTTGGGTTTGCAGCCCTGATTTTAAGTGTAATCAAGAGTAATCTAAAGTAATCTTTTTGAATACTTCTTACTATTTTTGATTATTTTTTGGTAATTTCCACTAATCCCGATTATTTTTGATTATTTCTTATCGTAATCAAAGAGTAATCGATTTTTTTGTACTACAGGATATAATCATTGATTAATAATCGTAATCCAAATTTAACAGCTATGAATTTGATCAAGTATTGTAATTGTGCTTTTTGACTAAGTCTATTTAGAACAAGTGAGAAAGTTGATATATATTTAATCTACGGATTAACACCTAAAAATCAAAGGTCATGGTGTTTAAGGGTATAAGAGGACCCCCTACCACAAGCGAAACATGGTCCATTAATGGTTGTTTGTTCTATTGAAAATGTTAGGGTGTCTGGGGGTACTGCTAACGCCAAACATTTCTTTCGAAAAGCTCTCAATACAAAGACTTCACGACTGCAAGGTAGCGATAAACACCACATGGAATGCCTTCTTTGAAAAAAGAATGTAAAGAGCAGCACAAAATATAAGCTCTTCGAGGCCACAGCAAGAGCAGTCATGTGCTATGCAGATCCGGTTTGGGGACATTTGCAGCTAAGGATTTTCAGATGACCAAAGAACACTCCACCCTATGCCGTTTACTTTGAAACTGGCCTCTCCCCGCTTTATAGAAAGACGTTGAAAATGCATTTCTGTGCTATACGAAAAGTCATGAACCCCAGCCCGCATAGACTCCCCAAAAATTGTAGCAACGCATCTATTGCAAAGCAGATTTCAAGAGAAGGTTTTCGATGGATTATTTTTCACAACTTTAAAAGTTAAAGCAAAGTAACAAGAGAGCGTCGATGAACTCAGTTCTTTGTCTGGCGAGAAAGCACCATCAAAATCCACTGTATATCGCTGGTATAGTGAATTCAATCATGGTCGTAGTTCGCTCACCTACGAACTCCGTGAAGAACGTCCAAAATCGGTTGTTGTGCCAGAAAACATCTATGCTGTGCGTGAACTGATAATGCAAGATCGTCAAGTGACATACCGTGGGATTGAGGCATCCCTAAACATTAGTTCCACCAGCATATGTAAGATTTTGCATGAACACCTTTCCGCAAAAAATGTTTGTTCGCGTAGGATTTTGCATAATCAAAAAATGTCTCGCGAAGAAATGTTAAAAAAATACGGTCGCGTTGGTTCAAAATACGTGTGTAGAATCGTCACAGGTAACGAATCATGGATCAATCGACCGTGTGGGTTTTCCAAGACGAACGAAATCCCACAAAAGTTGTTCACGCACGAAGCACTGCGAAGCAAATGATCGCCTGTTTCTTCGGCCGAATGGGTCATGTGGCCACTGTTCCACACGCAGGACGGTCAATTCTGAGTAGTGCATGACCATTTGTTTGACGGAAGTCTTCGGAGAAATTTGCACAACCAACCACCAAAGACGAATCATTCGCCATGATGCCCAAAACGTCGAATTGATAGAACAACCGGCGTACAGCCGGTCACTGCGTGGTGAACGTTTTTCTACGCTGCGTTTGATGCGTTTAAAACCCATGTTTAGGAGGTGCCTCAATCGGAGTGGAAAAAGATTGTGTGCTTGAAATGGAAACTGGGAAACTTTTTCATGGCTGGTTACTTCACAGCGGGCACCAATAGCTGGTGAAGGTGAGCGGTTGTGTAAAAGTTTTTAAAGAAAAAACTTTTTATTAGATGTTCCGAGGGGGGTAGAACCATCGCCTCCCGCACCAGCAGGCACACACACTACCGCTGTAACACACCCGGCCTCAAATGCTGGAAAAAGTATGCCAAAATTTAAGCTTTCTGATGGACCACCTTAGGCGTAGTCGTGGGCAACATTTACATAAAATAATCTTTAAAAAGAAAATGGCGGGCATTGATGTATTTCTTTTTCAAAAAACAAACTCATAAAAATCACCCTTTACATGAATAATGTTGCTGTTGATTAATAACAGCTGAACCGGAATCTGTTCAAAACCGAAATTTTCGGTTCTTTTAACTGGTCGGTATCGTACGACAGAGTCTCAAAATCGGCAGGCAAGTATAATGTCGTTTTTATACCCTTGTAGAGGGTATATTAAAATTGTCGAGATGTTTGTAACGCATGGAAGAAAGCATCTCCGACCACATAAAGTATATATACTCTTGATCAGCATGACGAGCTGAGTTGATATAGCCATGTCCGTCTGTCCGTCTGTTTCTATGCTATCTCCTCCGTCAGTCTTTTGGTACAAATACGCTGCACATTTGTCGCAACCGGCCATTTCGGATGACTATAGCATATAGCTGCCATAGGAACCATCGGTCGAAAATGTTGTTTTAGTGATAAAAACTTTTTTGTCTTCAACGCAAACGTCCCCAAACCTCGTATTTATAAGTTTTCTATGCTTTCACATAATTCCACCAAGTTTAATAGGACAACTATATAGTATAGCTGGCATAGAAATTGGGTGTAGAAAATGTATATAGGAGGCCTTGTCAAAAATGTGTACATTTGGCCGAATGTACATATTTGTGTCAGTGGAATCAGGCTACTAATTTATATAAATCATACAAGCTACAAGGGTATAAAAACTTCGGTCGAGCCGAAGTTAGCTTTCCTCCATTTTTTTTTTAATTTTAGAAAGACTTTCAGAATTTCTTATTCAATCGTAACCCATAAAAGTATTTGTTTCTAGATCCTCGATTCTAAAGACTATACAGGCTTATAAGCTTTGCGTCAGGGAAGATGGCAGACTTTCCATATCTATTTTGGTCGCTTTTAATGAAAGCTGCATTGAATAACATTACAGAAAAACAAAACACTAAATTTTAATTTTGTTAATATGATAAAATTTTTTTGATTTTTAAATGGAAAGTATGGTTACTATACCCTTGTAGAGGGTATATTAAAATTGTCCAGATGTTTGTAACGCATAGAAGGAAGCATCTCCGACCACATAAAGTATACATATTTTTGATCAGCATGACGAGCTGAGTTCATATAGCCATGTCCGCCTGTCCGTCTGTTTCTATGCTATCTCCTCCGTCAGTTTTAAAGCTATCTTAACCAAACTTTGCACGAAGCCTTTTGGTACAAATACGCTGCGCATTTGTCTGACCCGGCCGGATCGGATACCTATAGCATATAGCTGCCATAGGAACGATCGGTCGAAAAAGGAGTTTTAGTGAGAAAAACTTTTTTGTTTTCGAAGCAAACGTCCCCAAACCTCGTATTTAAAGGTTTTATATGCTTTTACACTATTCCACCAAGATTTATGAAAATCGGCCAACTATATACTATAGTATAGCTGCCATACAAAAGATATGTCTGAAAAAAGTCAGTATGAAAAACTATTTTGTTTTTAACGCTATCGCTCCCAAACTTGTTACAGATCAATATTATATATAATTTTGCCAAGTATGATCCAAATCGGATGACTATAAACCAGCGATGCCCAGCCGTATGCTCTTTGAGTACGTTTTGTTTTTGTAATTGTACCGAAGATAGGAAATCAATGATCGTATACATGCAGGGCGCGAAGTATACAAAACGACACACATGCAAACGATTTCGTGTGTATGCGTCGGGTAGAACAAAAACCGGTTTTGTTCTGCTCTTTGATTGGTGTTTGCGCTCGCATGCAAACTGACCAACAACAATTTCATTATTGGTATTTGTGGTTTTCTTTGTGAGTATTGGTGAGTGCTCTGTCGAATGCTGCTTTTGGGCATGCCTGCTATAAACTATAGCTGCCATAGGACAATCGGTCGAAAATTAGTTCTAGTGAGAAGAACTTTTTTGTTCTCAATGGTATCGTCTTTATACCTTCCACTTGTGAATATTATCAGTTTCCACTTAACTTTGGTGAGTTTGTTCAAAATCGGATCAATATATCGGTTAGCTGCCATATAACAAACTGGCAAACAAATGGTCAAAGTAGAGGCGCCATCTTATTGCTGAGTTTGGGAAATAACTCAGTTAAAAATGCTCGACGAAAAACATTCCTTAATTTATATAAATTATACAAGCTACAAGGGTATATAAACTTCGGTCGAGCCGAAGTTAGCTTTCTTCAATTTTTTTTATAAAATAGGGTTTTTGTCCAAGTTTATATAATTGTGAAAAATTTTCTGCTCAAAAATAACTACGCGTTCAGAATTTCATAAGAGTGCTTTAAAATCGAAGATTTGAAGTGCATCAAGTATCTGTTGTTGAGGAAACATCATCAGGATATAAATTAAATAGTTTTCAAAAGTGCTTTAGTTGGCATACTTTTCAGCATTTGTTTATCCACTTAAAAAGTTCTTCCTTTTTACGTGTGGCACTTTTTAATCATTATGCAACATTCAAGGAAAAGTTAATTTGCTTAAATGGCTAAACTCTTGAGGATTACCAAAAGGGAGAACAATAATAATAAATATAATGCTAATGCCAATATGCATAATCACTGAAAGCGCTTATTGGTCAATTAATTAGGAATTCCAGCTTTAAACTACCTTGTCTGTTGCTCAATTTAACTCGGAGTGATTTGTCGAATGGGTTGGGACTGGCGTTGGGGCGTATTCGGCCAGATTATGCCCTACCTTAAATCGATTTAGCATTAGTCTCAAGCAATCAGTTCCGAGATTGGAAATCTGTTTATTTATTTGACGAATAATTGTTATTTTAAGAACCATTAGTGCCAATTGCTTACTCCAAGCAATAATCCTCAATTTCCATTTTCAAATGAACCAAAAAAGTAGAAACTCCACCCACTATTGTAGAGCGACAGAGAATGATTAGGTGTTTTATACTCGTTTTATGTGTGTATACAGCGCATAAAACGGCTATAACCAATAATAGTAAAGTAGGGTTGAATACCCCAGCCTACAACCACTGCCAAAGTCCTGAGCAGAGCCTGTTAAGACCAATGAGAGTAAATTGCAATAATGTAGGCAGGGCGGCACTTAAAAAGCTACAAGCAACAGCCACCATGTCGAAAAAAAAATTTGGGGGTTGATATGCCAGAGCGAGAGAGAGACGGTGCGCATCGAATATAGCGAGAGGGAGAGAATAGTTTCTCGTCATCAAGGTGTCCCTTAATCTTAACCGTTGTGTAAGCATAATCCTTGAAATCAGGTGTAAATTTAAGCAGAAAATATGGGTAGCCTTTTGACGATCTTCCTTAAAGCAGCTTAATTCAAATTAATTCTAAATAAGTTTAATTTACATTTTACAACATATTTTATTTTATTATTGTTGATTTAATTAAGAAACATTTCTCTTAAGTTTGATAGCTTCTCTCACTTTCTCTCTCTTGGGTTTTAAGGGGATTAAATGGGGATTAACTAATGGGCATGCGCAGCAACAAGAGCAAACTGAAGCCTTACTGAAGGCATTTACCTTGCTGTGAAGTAGTCGACCGTTAAGTTTCCGTACCTCAACTTATGTGCCGGAGCAACAGCGCGTAGTTTAACAAAATATACAAAATGGAACAATTGGCGCAATTTGTTACCAAATCTTTTGAATTTAATTTAACTAATAATCGCGTTCATGATCTGTTCAATTCGATGACTAACGCGCGTATTCAAAAACTAACTGAGACCACAAGTCCGATGCTTGTCAATTCCAATAGTTTGGACGGCAGCTCTGTCGAGAACGGTGCAAATGGTGATGAGTCGATGGATATCGACATAACTGATATATCTGTTTCGGAAGATGCTGTAGTGCCAAAACAGACTCCCCTAGTCAAAGTACATTCCGTTGAAAGAAAATCAATAGTGACATGTTGCTCATCGAACGAAAGTAACCGGCACGCTGATGAGCCAAAACCAAAAAACTGGCTAATATCGGATCTATTGGAGGCTGATTCACATTCAGAAGGTAACACTGAAACCATGGTAATGTGAAAGAAAAATGTTCGACTCTGATTATTATATTTAAGCAGAGCTCTATTTTAGCGGATAAGGGTCTCACTATAACTCATAATCCAGCCTTATCGCCTTTTAAGAACGTTAGTGTTTGGAACATATTCCTTTACTATAAAAATTGGGAATAATACCGGAACCGGTACCAGCACCGGAACCGACAATATTTGGAGTCTCCGAGTTTTCTCTGAAGACCGAAACGATCCAGATTTATTTTTACTGCTCGAGAATGATAAAGAGGCTATTTAGAAGTTTAGCTATCTATGATGAAATTGGACTGGTTCTATTAGCTGTGCTCCGGCTTTCACAGACTTTTGCGATTTGAAACAATTCGTACGAAAACAATCTAAAATAGTTAAGGAATATAAACAAATTTGTTCATAGAAAAGTAGTTCTTATCTCTAGCGACATATTCCATTTACTTTTTATTTCACGGACTCAGACGTCGCCGGCTTTAAGTCGGCGAAACTTTGCGAGTTTCGGAGCAACAACTTTTGCGGTTTAGAGACGAAATCGTAAAATGTTTGCGAAAGCGAAATTGGGAGCATAATGTATTTGTATTTGACAAAAGTTTTTCTTAGGAGAATCGACAAGTGTAAAGGCAGCTTTAGGAACGATCGCTCCAAGAACTAGTTCTAGTTAGGTAAACCTTTTTTTATACCTTTTTCTATGCTAGTAGAAAGAGAATACTAAGTTTGTGCAAAAGTATGTAACAGGGAGAAGGAATCGTTTCCGACCCTATAAAGTATATATATTCTTGATCAGCATCGACAGCCGAGTCGATATAGCCATGTCTGTCCGTCCGTCTGTCGGACTGTCTGTCTGTCCGTATGAACGAAGAGATCTCAGAGATGGTAAGAGATAGAGATTTGATGTGTATGGAACATAAGATTCTTATACTTGGAGGCAGATCAAGTTTATTTTCAATTTTTGCCTGCAATTTGTAAAAAACGTAATATCTCCCACAATTTTATAGATAGTTGGCTTGAACCTTCTACGCATACTTAGTAATCAGTATGATTTTTCGATTTGCCGAAGGAATAATAAAGATGGGATGAACGATAGTCAAGATATAAGGAAAACAAACAATTATGATGGGTAGCACCGGCCGCAACGGCGATGGGCAGTTCTTCACACACTTTATGGTTTTCTTGTCACTTTGTGTGGCTTCAAACTTAAATTGATCAGATATATACTAACATTTGGGGTACAGAGTAAGTTAGAGTCGGGCTTGACCGAATTTCTTTCTTGTTTTCAATAGTAACGGTCTTAAAACTAGTAAAGGATTTGATTAAAACGGAGGACTACAAAACGTAATTTACTCCGAAATATCACTTAGATAAGTCCACGTAGTCTTTGAACGTAATACATAGATTTGTTCGAATTTAATACCTATGTGAAAATTTGGATTCAGTATCGGTGCACAGTAAACCGAACCTGCTTTGTATGAAAAATAGGCAGAGTCCTATATTAATAGTTCAAAGACAAGTTAAGCGGAAATTGTAGATTTGGAAACCTCCGCAGATCCATTAAAGCTTCACGTATCAGATTTTGCTCATATGGAGAAAAGTATGCCCTAGTGTGCAATGCTCAGCTTCAAATGTTAATAAATATGTAAATAAAAAAATTATAACAATGATTTTAGTGTTAAGACCAGGGCTGCGAAACTCTAAATAAGGTTCGGTTCGGAGTTTCGATCCCGTCATGAAGATTAAGGTACTCTTTGCGGACCGGTTCCCTAACTTATCGAGCCTAAGATTTTGATTCGAACCTTGATTCATACCATCTTAGCTCGGTGAAACATTTTTATCTCTATTTTCGATGAATTTCATTTATTTTTAGTGACGACAACGAACCGAACGTATAGAAACTACATCATATGTTTATCAATTAGCTAGTGATGATGGACAAATGGACCATCTTTATTATTGATATCAATCATACGTCCCCTTTCAAAAGTCCATGGACCTATCTAAATATGAGAAAATGGTATTGGCATATTACAACCTAACTCTTATTTTAATTCCTTTGTCGAAGTCGTAATATCCCGAGTTTAAATATGACTTCACTAGGTATTATCTATTAGGTAATTCATCTATACAATTACAAGTATTAAAATATATTTATGTATAAAATCTTTAAAAATCAACTTAAATAGTTTCTCTGAACCGAACACTTTTCCAAACCGGTTTAGGTTCAGGATGGGGGGATAATAGATTCAGAAGGTTCGGTCCATGGTCCGGCTCAAGATACCCAAAAAACCCGAGAAAGCAAAGCTAACTTCGTCTGTTCCGAAGTTTTAATACACTTGAAAAAGCTAGCTCCAACGGTTAGCGATATCGACAAAATTTCGCAGATTAGTTTGGAAACATATCTATAAATATAATATGTAACGGGTGTTGCGGAAACAACCTTTATATTTTTAATACATTTATTTAACTTTAATTAATGTTGTCCTCGGCGTCACTTTTTCTCTGTGCCGGCTTACTCTCATAATACTTAATTAACATGTTCAGTGTTGTAAAATAACAAATTCAAGATCTTAACAGCTAACAAATTTAAACGTAAATCAAAACGGTTATACTTTCAATTTCAAAATTATAAACTAACGTATTTATCAAAGTCAGGGATTCAATTTAATTCTGACTTAAACAACGAGTGATACATTAAAATTTTTTTTTTTTAATTAGGAATAAATCACAAAAAATGGAATTGGATAGTGGAATCTTTATTATGGGCTAAAAGAACCATCTCTGACATTTACATTTTAAAGACAGTTTCATACAAATGTTGACCGCAACTACGCCGTAAATGGTCCATTCGGATGGTCGAATTTTGGATCACTCTTTCCAGCATTGCTACACACACACACACAGGCACATTTCTGGCTAAATGGATACGTCAACAAACAAAATTGTCGCATTTGGGCTGATGAGCAACCCGAAGAGACTCTCGATCCACCGTTACATCCACAAAATTGCACTGTTTGGAGTAGTATATGGGCTGCTAAAGTCATCGGTCCGTATTTCTTTAAAAATGAGGTCGGACAGAACAGTCAATGGCGAGCGCTACCACGCCATGATAAATGACAATTTGTTACCTGAAATTGAAGCCCTTGATGTCGGCTACATTTTGTTTCGGCAAAACGGTGCTACGGCGCGCGAAACAATGGCTTTATTGAGAAATCATTTCGGTGAGCAGCTTATTATCACACCACTGGACATATTTCTGTGGGGTTACGTGAAGTTAAAAGTCTTACTTACTCGCGTAATTCGCGAGATACCCGTAGCAATGCTGGAAACAGTGATCCCAAATTGGCCCATCCATATGGATCACTTACGGCGTAGTCGCGGTGAACATTTGAATGAAATTATCTTTAAGAAGTAAATGACAGAGATTATTCTTTGAGCCCATAATAAAGATTCCACCATTCAATTAAATTTTTTGTGTTTTATTTGTAATATAAAAAAAAAACTTCTTAATGGATCACCCGCTATATAACAAAAAAGTTTTTCTCACTAAAACACATTTTTCGACCGATGGTTCCTATGTCAGCTACAAGAAGTAGACATCCAATCCGGTTCCGACATATTAGCAGCGTGCAGTCAAAAGAAGACTCTGTGCAAAATTTCAGCTCGATAGCTTCAAAACTGAAGAACTAGCTTGCGCAGAAACAGACAGACGGGCAGACAGACAAAGCTTAATCGACACATGTCATCATGCTGATCAAGAATATATATATGTGTTGCAAACTTCTGGGCAAAATTATAATACACTTTTCAAGTGTACAAGAACCTAAATAAGCACATTCGTCTCTTATTACTTTTCCAATTCGATTAGTTTTTAAATCAAATGAACGCCGACTATTTAAAAACGGATCAAATATATGAAAATAGACAGCACTGCGTATGAGTGATGTACAAAAACTTTAGAGCCTCTGCGCTCCAGTTAAAACTTAATTTTTTTACGCTTTTTATATAACAAAAAGCATCAGCTAGGGGGTGAGAATATAACTTTGAAAATTTCATACTCTGGAGGTCGAGTCTAATACTCATACTCGACTCGGCAGTTGATGCTGAAAATTAATTTATTTTGAATTTTGTTAAAATCATTATTAAAATGCAACGGAAATTAATTACACAAGGCAACAAAATCCAACTTTTTATAACCTCCATCAATGTTTCCAATTTTTTCATATTATTTGGGTTGCCTTGATTGCAAATCTGTCATCAGTTTTTCCACATCACCCTCAGTTTCCAAGATATAGCGTAAAATGTGAATTTTGATTATCTGTCGACATTTTGAATTATGTGACCGATATACACGCAAGACTTGGTCTGCTTACCACTTAAAGCGGTACTCAATACATCAACGCTTCTTACAAAAATTTTTCACCTTCTTAACATAGCCCATAACCGTGAAATAAGTGCTCAAAGTTAAAATCTCCATTTTTTTAGAGAAAATGTTTACCTTAAATAAATTCTAAAAATAGAGAAAAGCTAACTTCGGCTCGGCTGAAGTTTATATACCCTTGTAGCTTGTAAAATTGATATAAATTAAGGCTTTAAATGATTTTCGGCGAAGAATCGAAGAATCGGTGACTTATTTTCCAAACTCAGCAATAGATGGCGCCACTACTTTGACCATTTGCTTGCCAGTTTGTTAAATGACAGCTATACGATATATTCATCAAATTTTGACCAAACTCCCTAAAATTGTGCATAAATTGAAAACATTCATACCTGGAAAGTATAAAGACGCTACCATTAAAAACAAAAAAGAGTTTTTCTCACTAGAACTACTTTTTTGAACGATCATTCCTATGACAGCTATATGCTATAGTCATCCGATTTGGATCAAAATTAGTAGAATTGTGTGAAAGCACATTAATCAGTAACAAGTTTGGGAGCGATAACACTGAAGACGTAGCTTTTGTATGGCAGCTAATCTATATAGATGTCCGATTTTCATAAAACTTGGTGGAATTATGTGAAAGCATAGAAAACGAGGTTTGCTGGCGTTTGCATTCAAAAACAAACAGTTTTTCTCACTAAAACTAGTTTTCCTATGGCAGCTATATACTATAGTCGTCCGATCCGGCCGGTTCCGACAAATGTGCAGCGTATTTGTACCTAAAGACTCCATGCCAAGTTTTGTTAAGATAGTTTTAAAACTGACGGAGAAGATAGCATAGAAACAGACGGACGGACGGACGGACGAACATGGCTATATCAACTCAGCTCGTCATGCTGATCAAGAATGTATATACTTTATGATTTCGGAGATGCTTCCTTCAATGCGTTACAAACACCTGAACTATTTTAATATACCCTCACCAAGGGTATACAAATGTAATCTTCAATTAAAGTTCATTGTATTTTCTAATCTCGGATTTTGTGATATTTATGTAGCTACTAAAATGGTAAAGTTATAGCTAAATAAGTACGAGTTTTTCACTCAAATTTGTTACAATATTTTCTCCCATTTAGGAAAACTCATGGCAATTTAATTATTTCTGTTTCGGTTTTCAGTTCCGACAAGAATTTGGCGAATTCGGATGTGCTAAATGTTGTTGTGTAAAATTGATTAAGTAAATATTTAGGTTTAAAACGATTTTATGCTTAAATGCAAATATAACACAAGGCAACAAAATTAGACTTTTTCGTGTTCTGTTTTCAGAAATGGTCCGTCACGTCGAGATTTTCAGTAATTTGAGCCTAAAGATACAAAAAAACCTTATTTGATCTATACTTTTGTTTTGAATTTCTTTGATATTATCGGAAAGAACTACTCCTTAACCTTGAAATAAACTATTCCAAACAATTCTACGATTTTTTCCAATGAAGATATACATATACCATTTTTAGTAATTGTATCCGAGTTCACAATATTGCTGCCCCAATGTATGCAATGGGTTTTGTTGAAAATTTTCATTGAAATTCTATACAAATTACTAGCCGGCTGTACTGTTTCTTCATGGCATACTTTTGTGCAGTAGACAGTTTTGGTTTTTTATTATTATCGAGACTATGTATTCAAAATGGTATATCTTCGCTTGAAAAAATCTTACAATTCTTTGGGATAGTTTATTTTAAAGTTAAGAAATAGTAATTTACGATAATATCAAAACAGTAACAACTAAAGTATAGGTTCCAAATAAAACGCGTCTAAAATGCGTCAAAATAGGCACTTTTTGCTACTTTATGCTCAAATTACTAAAAATCTCGAAGTGATGGACCATTTCTGAAAACAGATTCGTGTTCAGCACACGAAAATCATTTAGAATCACCACCAACCCTTCAATATACTGAACCTTGTTGCCTAGTGTAAATTTAAGGTTACGAAATCGATTCCCTTAATCGTTGATTTGGTTTTAATCAAGGCTGCAAACCGGTCCTGAACCGAACCTGGACCCGAACCGAACCCCCTGTATACAAAAAAAAGGTTCGGTTCAAACAATCACTTTCAATTTCTTAAGATCTTTTCTAGTTTGCTCAATAATATGACCGAAAAAAACTATTGTATAGTATAGTACAGAATCGCTTGAGTTGATAATTAAGAATGCTTTTTAGAAATCCAATCCATAATGCGACTTCGAGAAAAAAGAAAAAAATAAGTTAGTCGAAAAAGGGGAAAGCAAATGCATTTGAAAGATAATTTTAGCAAGAATCGATCTGGTGAGTCCCTTTTAAGCTCTTTTGAAGATTAGAGATATTAAATTCATGTCCGATTTAAAGAAGATTACAAACGACTCTTTAAGAAGATTCTCGGCTTGGGCACCATATTCTCCCGACAAAAGTATTATTTATGACTATTTTAATCAGACAGAGAACTCAGCTGTAATCAAAAATTTCATAAAATGCTGTCTGGGTATGTACGTAGAAGGTGAGGCTTCCAAAATTTAAAGACCAGTCACTTTTGAAAGACTTTTTAGAGCACCTATGAATGATAACAATAAGGAATGTGGTCCAGTCGACTTTACGACTCATATATGTACATAGCTTGGTAATCTGGACGCGTTATCCTGATCAAATATATGTCTAAATTTTGACCGAATGTTGAGGCCATCTCGGTCAGACTCGAACCAAAACCTTGGGTTCGATTAGTACAAAAACCGGTCCGCGAACCGAACCTTAGACTTTACCACGGGTTCGAACCTCCGGACCAAACCTTCACCAAAATTTTACAGGTTTGCTGCCTTGGTTTTAATTAATGTGAAACCGGCTTGCATGTTGCTTTCCAAATTATTTGAACAACATATTTTACATCAAAGTCTCGTGAATGGTAACCACACTCACACATTTTATACTATGAGCAACCATTAGTAATTATGGAATCTATTGAGTAACCATGGATTAAAAGAGTATCATAATGTTGTACAAATATATCGGATAGGAATATAATAGCAGAAGGAAACATTTCCGACAGTATAATAAATTAATGTATGTTCGTGATTAGCGTCAACCTCCGAGTCGATATTTCCTTGTCCGTAGATTCCAGAGGTTATTAAAGTTAGATACACCATATTTTTCTTGTAGGTGGGATTATACCACAAGCAGATCACGCTTTTTTCAGATTTAGAAAACTGCTCCCAAATCTAAACGCTCCAATTGCGCAATTTTTTTTGTTGACATTAATGGATAGATTTTCCTACACACCTGAAGTTTGCGATTTTGGTCGCTTGTACCTACTACCAACCATTAATCTACAGAAAAAGATCTTAAATTGCCCGATTTGTCCGTTTAAACAACTCAACAGCAACAGCATTCCGAGTCGATCACTCGCTGCTGTTCATGGACCTCTCATTGCTTTACCAATAAATCTTAGTTGTTTATATAGTGATTATATTTTGATATTAGTCTATTTTCAGTTATTCGCATTAGAGCATTTGATTTCCCAAAATCTAATTTTTCTTAACTTAAAACCCTCTTATTATAAGATGGAGAAAAGTGTTAATCTCATTTTTTGGCTGCAGTTTCTTAATGAATGAAAAACTTTAGTTCTGCTTGTGGCTAATGGATAGGATATATTTTTCTATCAAGTCAAGAATCATATCAGCCGCCGCCAGAAGTGCTGTCCCAACGGATCAGTTGAGTGACATTTCCCATCCCTTTTGCCAGTTCTTTATGCTATCTTGAGGGCTTTAAGAATTCGAGGCTTGTCGATCTAGCCCGTAACTTCAAAAAAACCGCAAAAATGGAGTGAAGACGTGTAGTTAATTTTATCTGAAGTGGTACTTTTAGCCTAACCGGTCCCTGGGTTTTAGATTGACCATAAATATAAACAGTTGAGGAACTGCTTTTATTTGCCTTTTACAAACATTTCCACATTTGATTTTATTCTGTTACATCTTTATCTTTGACCAGTTTGCAACTTATTCGGTCACTCTAATAAAAATAAAATATAAATCTATATATTCGAGAACATATATTTTTCTTGGCAGTCGGAAAGGTTTTTTTTTAGAGTGCTTCGAGCATGGGAACAATTTGAGACCACCATAACATGACGAATGCGATGGTATTGCTTTATTGTTCGTACTTTAAGATATATCAACTTTGTTTTACAATAAATTTAATTTGGCTTTATTTCAGATAACGACTGTGAAAAACCAATTTTTTCTTCAAAACCAACGGAAAATGTAATTTTAAATTTGACTTGTGATAACGACGGAAATGATTCTTCATGTCCAGAGGAAAAAGGTAAAGTAAACTATTAAACTTAGTGAAAATAATCTTTCAGTTCGGCGCAGTACTTCCTAACATGCTTTTGGATTCTGAATTTAACACAGGCAGAACCTGGGAGTTCACATAATTCGTTCTTTAAGCCACGAAACACTTTGCTGCCCTCATGGGTAGTACTGAAACTGAACTGCAATCACTCATGAATTGGAAAATTTCCTAATTCTCGTGCCACTGCTAAATTTACATTAGTACACAAGAATAGTACTGAAGAGGTGAAAAAAGAGCTGTTTGTCTCTGTAATTTTTAAAAATCTTAACATCAAATTAGAGAAAACCTACACTACGCTGATAATTTGGGATTAAAGTTGCTTAAAATGCCTATATTAACCCTTTTTAGGAGCGTTTTGTAGGGAATCCATTCCTTTGATTTGGCTCTTTTTGATATTATAGTAAAGTATAATTTCTTTACTATCCCGAACAATTCTACGATTATTTTTAGCGAATAAATACCATTTTGAATACAGATGCTTGCAGTAACAAAATTGTATACTGCCCAAAGTTATGCCTTGCAATAACAGTACAACAGATATATAACAATGTATGGAATTCTAATGTACATTTTTCAGAAAACAGATTGCATAATTATGGTCATTAACAAATGGTGTCATTTCTAGCACATGAATTCAAAATAGTACACTGCTCGCCACTTAAATAGGACACCCTGTATGCTCTCTTTAAAACTGCTCGTAACTCGAAAACGAAATGGTAGAATAACGGTATTTTTTGCATATTATCTTTGTGCAAGCATTCTTCGCTTTTTCTGGTATATTCCAAGTTTTGGAATAGAACCGTTATAAAGTTGCTTGCACTTTATGTGAGCATTCGCAAAAATTCAATGGAATTTTTGCGCCACTTGAATAGAACATGCATTTTATTTGGTCGGTATCGTTGACACGTGCACACAAATTTTGGTTTACTTAAACTTTTTGCTTTAATTGAAGTGTATATAAAATTAAAATGGGGCGTGGCACTTCATTATCTGAGTCGGAGAAAGGAAAATTTCAAGCTTACAAGGATTCTGGCCTTTCTATTGCCAAAATAGCAAAAAAATAAAGTCGACAGGAGTCGTCACGCCATAACAAATTTTTTAAATAATGAGGCTAATTATGGTAAAAACATGAAGGGCCGCACCCACAGTGTGCTTACCATCGCGGACAAGCGACTTATATTAAGAGAAGCTTCCAATTCGCACGACTCTTTGGCCAAGATAAGGGAAAAAT
Organism: Lordiphosa magnipectinata; assembly: GCA_037044535.1. Taxonomy (NCBI): domain Eukaryota; kingdom Metazoa; phylum Arthropoda; class Insecta; order Diptera; family Drosophilidae; genus Lordiphosa; species Lordiphosa magnipectinata. The sequence goes on from JBAMBO010000466.1 coordinate 32,899, forward strand.
GCAACGTTAAAGCAAGTTTGACAACCATGCGTCGTGTTATTAATAATGCTACACACCTGAAGAGACTAAAAATCAAGAAGAAGCCACCTCTTAACCCGGCTCGGAAGTTACAACGCCTTGATTTCGCGCGCGCACATGTCACCTGGACTTCGGAGTGGCAACGTGTTGTCTTTTCGGACGAAAAAAAGTTTAATTTGGAGGGCCCCGATGGCTACAGCTACTATTTTCATGATCTTCGAAAAGAACCACACCATCTTGATAAGTTGCACAGCAGTGCTGGAGGTATTATGGTATGGGGGGCCATTTCCTATTATGGCACCTGTGAGCTTAAATTTATTCCAACCACCATGAATGCGTTGTGCTATAATGGTATATTGAAAGAGGCCTTTCCACACTTCCAAACTCTTTTTGCAAATCTAAAATGGATTTATCAACATGATAATGCCCCTATACATACGGCCCGGATTGTTAAATCGTATATAGCGAGCCAAAACGTGGAGTTATTAAACTGGCCACCCTATTCACCGGACTTGAATATCATTGAGAATGTGTGGGGATGGCTAACACGTGAAGTATATGGATCAGGTCAGCAATATTCGAGCGTTCCCGAACTAATTGCAGCTATCAAATTAGCATGGGGCTCGATATCGTTGAATTATTTGGGAAAATTGTATGCATCCCTTCCAGACCGAATGTGTGAGGTTTTGGAGAAAAAAGGAGGCTCAACACACTATTAAAAACTTTTTTTGGTTTAAAAACATGTTAGTAATTTCTTATTTAAGTAATATTGTTATTTGAAAAGGATTGAAATATTCTTAAATGGTTTTTAGATAAAGTGTCCTATTCAAGTGGTGCAAAATGAAGACTCCAAAATTTGTTACTTATTGGTTAACAATGTTTTTTGTATACTTACAACTTTTGAATAATTTTGTAATTTTCGTCTAATTACTACATTTAAATAAACTATATAAGAAAACAAAAATTATTTTCCTAGATGGCTTGGTTTAGCAGCAATTAACTATAGAAAATCGACTTTAGAGGTGTCCTATTCAAGTGGCGAGCAGTGTATATCTTCGCTTCTTTGGGAAATTTTTTTTAAAGTTTAGAAATATTAATTTATGATAATATTTAAGAGAGTTAAAACAAAAGTGTAAGTTTTCCACAAATCGCGTCTAAGAAGGGTCAAAATAGCCATTTTAGCAACGATATGCTCAAATTACAAGAAATCTCGTGATAGACCATTTCTGAAACAGAAACCGAAAATCATTTAGAATCACCTCCTAACCTGTAATAAACTAAAAGAAAGTCTGATTTTGTTGCCTTGTGCTATCATCGCCTCCGCCTAAATTTAAATATGCTAGCATTCGCTTACAAAACAAGAAAGAAAGTCGGTCAAGCCCGACTATAACATACTCTGTATCCTTACACTCGCATTTGCTCAGGAGTCAAATGGCCAGTTGACACCCCGCGCACAACGCGGTGCGCTCTCGTTTCTCTCTTCTCTCTCTCTTTCTCTCGCACTAAGATTGCCGTATTGGTGGGGGGGGGGGGGGGGTGGGTTGTGTAAGTGGCCGTTTTTTGCCCATAACTAGAGTATAGTTCATCCGATCTTTATCATTCCTTCAGCAAATCGATAAATCATTTTGCAAGGTATCTCTAGAAGGAACGAACGATCTATCTCCAAAACTGTAGGAGATATGAAGTTTTTTCCAAATTGCGGGGGCGGGAGGGGGCGTGGCAAAAATTGAAAATAAACTTGATCTGCCTGCGAGTATAAGAAATCTATGTCCCATTCATGTCAAACCTCTATCTCTTACCATCTCTGAGATCTCTTCGTTCATACGGACGGACGGACGGACGGACGGACAGAACGGACAGACGGACATGGCTATATCGACTCGGCTGTTGATGCTGATCAAGAATATATATACTTTATAGGTCAAACGATTCCTTCTCCCTGTGTACATACTTTTGCACAAACTTAATATACTCTATGTACCTTCGGTACAGAGTATAAAAGTGAGAAAGTCGGTCAAGCCCGTCTGCAAAATACTCTGTACCTGCGAAAGTGTATGCTCAGTAGGAGTTTTGATGCTGCAGTAGCAGTAAAAGCAGAGCTGCAGCTGCGTTGCCGCAGCACAGTTATCTTTGCACATAACTTGATAAGATCATCCGATCTTCAGCAATCCTTTGGCAGATCGACAAATAACACTGAAGACTAAAAATGTCTAGAAGGTACGAAGCATCTATCCATAAAACTGTGGGAGATAAGACTTGTTTCCAAATTCCGGTGGAGCCGGGGGTGTGGCAAAATGTTAAATATACCCGATCTGCCTGCAAGTAATCTGAATCCCATACACCTCAAACTCTTACCGTCTCGGATCAGGGTCAGAGAACCTTTGTTCTGAATTTGCACCAACTTAATATACTCTGTGTACCTTTGGTACAGGGTATAAATACTATGTTCACTTTAAAGTTTAAACTACTGTGAATTTCCAACGTGACTAAAAGATGGCTGCTTTTGTAAATTGCCAAGTTTTGTACAGATAGATTTTATACTTAAGATGGTACTGATACTGAGCTTGGAATGCTAATCGAATATATGATTAATTTAAGGAGTTGGAGATGCTTCCATGAGACACACTATATAACAGGGCTTAAAGACTTAAAAATCCAAAGGCCTTCACTCCCGGTTCGAGCTTCCAAAACTTTTTGGGTTCAGGTTCAAGGAGCGGATTTATAAGATCGATGAACCTAGGTATTCAGTTAAAATTTTTTTGCTAAAGCCCAATACGCAGTTGTGAAGAAACGAGAAGTAAAGTAACAAGAAAGAAAGTCGGTAAAGCCCGAATATAACATACTTTGTAACCTTAATGCCGCCGCTAGCATTTGCCCACGAGCAATTCGCGTTATACGCTGTTATAAGCGCTATACGCGTTATACGCTCTGTGTACCTTTGGTACAGAGTATAAAATTCTCATACAAAAAATTGTACTTCTGCCATCCTGTCAAAATTTTTTAATGAGATTTTAATTTAACTTATCGTTACTTCTCGTTACATCACAACTGCGTATTGGGCTCATTCAGAAAGCACTGATGCTTTCAAAATCTTTCGCATGTAGTGTTTTTCGATTGAAAAACTCTGCGAAAGCAGAATCCTCATATTAGCCGGCGTCGGGGAGGTGAGCACGGAAGCCGACAGCCGACTCACTTGATTCACACAGCCATAAAATCGGCTTGTCTTGTTTTTTGGCAGATGTCCTGAACAATAAGGTGCAGAGAAGCGCGGAAATATGTTTGAAAGGCACTTTCCGAACGATACCAACGCGCTGCAACGGCAAGGCAACTGGCTATCACAACAGCCCTCAGGCTACGAGAATCCGATGGCTGGATTCTCGGGGGTTATTCGGGACACTATACTATTTTTAGCAACTAAGCGGGTATACCCTTAAATGCCAAGTACTGCATACCAAAAACACTGTTCGAACGAGAGCGTAAGTTAAAGTCTGCCCTGCTCGTCTTTGATATACGCGTTGCTCAGGGGCAGAAATGATTATTAGCCTTCCCTTAAGTTAATTAACAGAGCATTAACATTAATGTTAACATATTAACATTTTGTTAGCAGACAGCGCATGCTGACCCCAAATATATGACAAAATTTGTGTTTCTTAAGGAAAAGCCGAAAAGTATTCAACGTTTTTTCTGACTGCTATTTATTATCCGATCAGAAAATACACATATTGCGAATATAAATGAGAGCTTAAAATTTGAGTTCGATAGCTTATGATATGATATCGGAGATGCTTTCTTCTGCCTGTTACATACTTTTACACGACTTTAGCTTTAGTGTCGGCCACACCAGCACCCCCCCACCACCATCAACCAACTCCCTTTTTTTCTAAACTGTGATTGATTTTGAGATGGCATTAACATTTTTTTTATACCCTGTTCCCATTAAAAATGGGAAAAGGGGATCATGAAGTTTGTGCAAATGTATGTAACAGCCAGAAGGAAGCATCTCATACCCTATAAAGTATATATATTCTTGATCAGCATCAACAGCCGAGTCGATATAGGCATGTCCGTCTGTCCGTCTGTCTGTCTGTCCGTCTGTCCGTATGAACGCGTCGATCTCAGAGACCATAAGAGATAAAGCTACACATTTTTGCATGTATGTAGGTGTATACCGTACCCAGATGAAGTTTGATTCAGATTTGAAAAATTCTTCCTCCTTTTAACCGCGGAAAACTGTCAGAGCATAAATTTTTAAGTTTAAACTCTGAGTTTGAATTCTGAAAACCACAATATGATCCGAGCAAAAACAAAATTACAGGGTACTCGACTGCAGCACTCTTCCTTGTTTATTTTAGGTGTTTTAAACATTGTCTTTATTTTATACAATCCTTTAGTCGATTACTTCTTCACACTCGAAATGTTCAACATAAAATGAATTGACGGCCGACCGCTGGCATCACACATCGACACACACAATGAAGGAGGTCTGTCCCTGTCGAGTGATTCAGATCCATCCAATACACAAAATTTCTGTTACTTTAAGAACACACCAAAATCTGGAACCAAATACTCTTTTCGCAGTGGATCAACGTTGTTGATGCTGCGAACAGCTGCAGTTTGCGTTCACAGTGTGAACTTCACACCAACAAGAAGGCTAACCTATCTTCGTTTGTGCCGAAGTTTTAATACCCTTGCAAGTTCTCGTTTTAAATTATCATTTCAAAAAACAGCTATACCTTTATCCATAAGTTGGTGGATGTCAGTTGGTATTTCGTCAGTTGAAAGTATGATATCTTTGTGAACGTTTCCTAGCGCTAACAAGATGAGTCTGTGATCACACATATTGACTCGAAGGTAGCTTTTCAGTTATTCCAGTGCACTCTGAGCTTTTTTCAACTCTGAGTTCTTGCAATTCTTGTGCCACAAATTAATTTATTGTTTCAGCTCGGTTTCGATGCAATTGGGCAAGTCCTTCTAACAAATTTTTTTGCAGTTTTCAAAATTTTTTTAACTGTGTGCTTGACTTTTTAATCAATCGCTCCAGAGTCAGAATGTCAAGAAATTGTCTTTGAATCTCAAACCCAAAAATGAAGTCATAAAATCCAAAAAATAGTAGTAAATGCTGGCAGTGTAAACAGGTTCAATATGTCATTAAGAGCCGGTATTTTCCATCGTATATCGAAAGTGTGCAATAAGGCATGAATTACCGAAGGTATCTTGTGCAAAAATTAGAAGCACACACGCCAAGAGATTGAGAGAAGCTCAGCGTGTGGCCCATTGGGCTGTGTAAAAGCCAAATATTAATTAATCCCAAAAGCGCTGTTATGTTACACATGTTTTTCTTTGCCGACAAGTTCACCTCAAATCCCACTGCGTCAGCAATTCTCTTGATTTTTTTTTTAAAAGACATCGAAAGATGTTTTATGTACCAATTCAATCGCATTGGCGACGTGTGCAGATGATATCTGAAGTTCTGATGTCTGAAGAGTCCTTCTGTGCGTCAGGATTGGAACAGTGATAGCAGTAAAAACTTGCAGAGTTTGTTAATCGCACTCATGATTTATGAGTTATGGCGCCTTTGTTGATGTCTCGCTATCTCTATCATTCTAAAGCTTTTCTAATGCTCCAATAACACAGGCTTACAAATAAAAGGCAATATTTGCACCAGAAGAGATAGCAAACTTTCCATATGTATTTTTGGTCACTGAATTCCAATCAGTTGCCCGTTTTCCCCCAGCACGTCAGGTTTAAGATATATTTGGAGAAAAAATTTGGGTCCTGTGGCTCCATTAACTAACCTTTTTCAACCAAATGTGTTTTAATTTATACTGCATTGAATAACGTTGCAAGTTTGTTCACTGCTGATGGCTTCGTGGAAAAATATATACAAATTTTTTAGCCTTTTCTGTAATCCTAGTTTTCTGCAAATCTATTGTGCATATATTTGGTGAATTAAGATATTTGGGCTCTGGGGGGCCCCCCTGGATCCGCCACTGTCTCTGACTCTGTTACACCAACGACATTTTGTCATAGATAGAAGTTATGCCTAAAATTGAAAAGACATAGTTACTAGCCTTACGATATTATTTATAATGTCATCCGATTTTGACCAAATTTTGCAAATCTGTTTAAAAGCATATAGTATTAATATTGACCGAGTTAAGGAACACAGGCATTAAAATCCCAAGATTTTCTTCTCACTAAAATCCATATTCAGACCGATGACAGCAATAAGATAGACATTCGGCTTTGATCAAATTTTGCAAATCTGTTTAAATGCATGTAATATCAATACTTGCATATATGTATATCCAAATTTTTAGTGACGTCGCCCAGTCATGTATTTTCCACAAGAAAAGTTTTGGCAGCTTTAATTTTCCCGTATTAAGTTTGTGTAAAAGTATGTAGCAGAGAGAAGGAATCATTTCCGACCCTATAAAGTATATATTCTCGATCAGCATCAACAGCCGAGTTGATATGACCATGTCTGTCTGTTCGCCTATTCGTCCGTATGAACGAAGAGATCTCAGAGATGGTATGAGATAGAGGTTTGACATATATGGGACATATATTTCTTATACTTGCAGGCAGATCAAGTTTATTTTCAATTATTGCCACGCCGCCTGCCGCCCCCGTAATTTGGAAAAAACGTTATATCTTCCACAGTTTTGAAGATAGATGTTTCTTACCATTTAAAGATATTTAGTAATCAATATTATTTATCGCTTTGCTGAAGTAATGATAAAGATCGGATGAACGATACTCAAGTTATGAGCAAAAAAGGCCAGTTATCACCCCCCAGCACGCTCACGACACCACAGCATTCCATTCAACAAAGACATCTTATAAAGAGAGAGATCATGCTAAAATATTTCACGATAACCGCGTGACTCCTTGGATAAGACTTTTTTGTGGGTTATATCAATTCGGCGGTGTTTGCAATGACCTGTTTCCAACAAGAAACCGCCCTCTCTTGGTGCCTCCTGAATGCCGATTTCATGTACTATAATATTATAATCGGGAGCAAATGCGATCGGAGGCCTGAACTGGTACAGAGTATATTACAGTCGGGCTTGACCGACTTTTTCACATGTTTAAAAGCATCGGCCATTGTGAACACGTTAATAAGAAGTAAATATCCAATGAACTTAATATGTAAACTTTTCAGAAACGAAAACTTCTCCAACAACAACCGTTAACGTTAACGATTGCTCGGATGGCAGCTGCTCACCCAAGTTAGCAATAGATAATCAAATTTCGCCTGAAAAATGTGCCTCCCCGGAACCGCAACAAGCAACAATTCGGGAAAATTTTGGGCATTTGGAATCATCGGTGCTAAGTAGTAAACAGCGGAGGTCACGGACAAACTTCACTCTCGAACAACTAAACGAACTGGAGCGGCTCTTTGAGGAAACGCACTACCCAGACGCCTTTATGCGAGAGGAATTGAGTCAGCGATTGGGACTGAGCGAAGCCCGAGTGCAGGTAATTATGTACAAGAAATGGTCATAAATTCTATCCAAACAGCAAAATGACAAATGTCCAGCGCTCCCCCAGTGCCCAAAAGCACAAATTGAAATTCAATTGATATTCATTATACTTGTACCCGGGGCAAAAAGACAATTTAGTGTCCCCAGATTTTAGGTGTAATGAATTTGACTTTTCAACCACCAGCACCAGCAACATTCGAAAGAGAGATATGGGGTGTTAAGTGGTTTGCACCACCCCTCACAGACATGAGACGCAGGAAAGAAAATTGTTGTAACATCGGGGGGCCGATTATAAGTTAAATGTTCAATCAGGGCGGCTCGTAATGGACCACTATGTGGCCTCACATGAGCAAGACAAAATCCACTGATTTCTGCGATTGTAATAAATTACTTACCACTCTCACTTCATGTACTTACTTTCGCTTGTAAACATGATACTAATGACAAACAAACTTGCACATCCTTTGCCAATCTTTGTTAAAGAGATCTGTATGATTGCTGTCTGAACTGAATATGCATATATTTTTTTTTTTTAATAGGAACATTGTTAAAGCTAAAAAAAGCAAAACTTCGTTATGTGCAGGGCTAAAAACCGGTTGAGAACCGAACCGGCTTGAACCCGGAATCCCGACATTATTGTCTTACTGTGAACCGAACGTTAAACCAAACCAAAGTTCAGAAAATTGCTGAACCTGAACCTGTTCCGAACCTACATTTTCGGTTCGGATCAAAATAATAAAGACATTCTTAACTCTTGCCAATTTGTTGTTATCAATTTTGTGGGACAAGGTCTCGAAATCGTTACGAAAGTATAAAGGAACTTCAATATAATTTATAGAATTAAAAAATAATAGAAATAAATAATAATAGAAATAAATAATAATAAAGTATATGACTTATTTTGAATTCTAATTTAAAAATGTATCATAAAACATATAACACAATCAAAAAATTTCAGTTAAACATCAAATTAACCCTTAACTAGCAAATGGGAAATTTTTTTGCGAGAGATGCAGCTATGTTTTTGGTGATGGGCCATTATCTGGGACACAAACCTTCTAAATTGATCTTTAAATAAAACAATGGCGCCAAAGGATTTTTCTAGAGATTTACAAACCAACCGTTAGCCAAATCTCTAGAGATTTCTGAGTCACCCCCGTATATTACGGTTTTTTCTTTATAACGAAGTTTGTGTTGGTGAGATTCGATATATGGAAGTTAGACTGTATTTGGAATATTAATCATATAAATTGGATTTATATTAAATTTGCGCAAAACTTGGGCCGAACCAAGGTTTGAACCAAAAACTTCGCCCAAAATTCGCCTAAAATTTCCGAACATGAACAATTGCACTGTGGTTTTTATACCCTTGTAGAGGGTATATTAAAATTGTCCAGATGTTTGTAACGCATATAAGGAAGCATCTCCCTCCACATAAAGTATATATATGTATTCTTGATCAGCATGACGAGCTGTCCGTAGTTTTAAAGCTATCGTAACCAAACTTTGCACGAAGTCTTTTGGCACTGCACATTTGTCGGAACCGGCCGGATCGGACGACTATAGCTTATAGCTACCATAGGAACTATCGGTCGAAAAACTAGTTTTACTGAGAAAAACTTTTTTGTTTTTAATGCACCCGCCCCCAAACCTCGTTTTTATCAGGTTTCTATGCTTTCACATAATTCCACCAAGTTTGATAAAAATCGGACAACTATATAGTATAGCTGTATAGCTAAAAAAAAGTCTTAGTAGGAAAAACTTGTTATCTATCAATATTTTATGCTACTACACAATTCTGCCAAGTTCGATCCAAATCGGATGACTATAGCTTACATATAGCTGCCTTAGGAACGATCGGTCGAAAAAGTAGTTCTAGTGAGAAAAACTTTTTTGATTTCAATGGTAGCGTCTTTTTACTTTCCAGTTATGAATATTATCGGTTTCAACACGATTTTGGGAAGCAAAAAAAGGACTAAAACCATCGGATATGTTTCACATATCAAATGCATACCCAAGTTTGATTGTGATAAAACTTTTTCAACCTTGTAGAATCATCAATTTCGCACTTCCACTTCACTTAAATTCACCTGCGTACTTAATAATTAATATCTTTTTGTTACATATACAGTCCATAAATTGATAAAAACTCGAGATGCTTTCTCAGACAAGCATCTAACCTTTTCTAAGACCCCGAAGTGAAGGTATTTATTATACCCGCTACACGTACAATAAAAAGATTGTAATTAAACTTTTTCTACCTTGTATAATCATCAATTTTGCACTTCCACTTCACTTAATTTCACCTGCGTACTTAATAATTAATATCTTTTTGTTACAAATACAGTCCATAAATTGGTAAAAACTGGAGATGATTTCTCAGACAAGCATCTAAACTTTTCTAAGACCCCGAAGTGAAGGTATTTATTATACCCGTTACACGTACAATAAAAAGTTCGTGCAAATGTATGTAGGTTACAGAAGGAAGCATCTCCGATATCATAAAGTATATATATTCTTGATCAATCGGTATGTATGAGCAACTAGATCTCAGAGACTAGAAAAACTAAAGCAGCCAAATTTTAAATGTAGAGTCCTATTGACTGCACGCAGGTCAAGTTTGTTTTAAATCTTTGCCACGCCCCCTCCCGCCATACAATACAAAATGTTGAATAGCTCCTACAATTAAGATATCAATCTCAAATTTAAAACTCACATTTATATATCCATTATCTATGATCTCTGAAAGAAAGATCGGAAAAAAATAGCGGAGTAATAAAATATTTTTTGGCTTTTTCTTAAGAAACATGCCTTTGTCATATATTATATTTGGGGTAATCATGCGGTGTCTGCTAACATAATGTTAATATGTCAACATTAATGTTAACACTCTGTTAAATGATAAAGTAACGGGTATATCAAAATTCGGCAGTCCGACTTTAACTTACGCTCTCGTTTTTTTTTAGAAAACGGAAAAGTGTTTTCAGTGTAAGTCTCCAATTTCATTTTTAAAAACCTTTAACTACCTGTCACTTGTAATTTTTTTCATGTCTTTAGCTACTCTGATATCCGAGATAAATAAAAAAATGATTATCTGAAAATTATTTTTATCGGTATCTCAAGGACATTGCATAAAAATAACGCAAAATTGGGCCGGATCAGTGTGTTTGGAAATAATCTTATTAATTATAAAGGACATTTCGATATTCCCGTTGGTAGGCAACACCCCTTCCCTTATCTGTACAGACTCTTTTGTGATTTAATTTGCGCATTGAAAAGAAAATGTTCGGCTACGATTAGATAATAAACGTTCAAAGTTGTAATGTGGTGTAATACAAAAATTCTATCGAAAGCTGTCAAAAAATGTAGACAACGACTGTTTGGCCCTGGATTTTGTGTGCGTTTCAGCCCTGAGGCTTAACAAACTCTCGCGCATGCAAAAAGGCACTTCTGGGTATTGTATCAACCGAAAATAGTACGATTTCTTTCCATAAAAACAAATTTTCGGGACACCCCTGATTTATTTTTTGTTTATCAATGACATTTGTCATACATAAGCAGAACAACTTATTGATTCGTTCAGATATTTGTATGATTTATTTAACTTATTCGATAATGAAAATTTACTAAAACAAGCCTTTTTGGCTTATACATATATCTTATTTTTCACTTCTTGGATTAATTTACACCAAAACTTCTTTCAGGTTTGGTTCCAAAACAGAAGAGCTAAATGTAGGAAACATGAAAATCAAATGCACAAAGGTAGGTAAAACAATTAACATTATGTTTATTTAATTCCATTTGCCGTAGAATGATAAGGTGTTGTAATTGCTTACAATTAATTGCCATTGGGCACAATTAGCAAGATTGAGCATACATAAGTATTTCCGAGCTTAAGACGTTTCCTCCATGCCTGGGATTTCGAAAGGCTTAGGAATCCTTTTCCATGTAATGAATGGGGGGAGGGCTCATAATAAATGAAAGTCTTGCTAAAGCACTCCCTCCATCCCTTGAGGAATGGCTTTTTGTTTTTAAATCAAACTGTAAATGAAAACTGCAATTAGTTAAGTAAACATTAAAAAGTGTAAAGCATACACAAATTGCCACAGTTGTCGCTAGGTTGTAGTTCATTTTCTGGTCTATGAACGGGCTGGAGCCAATATGTCATGGTTTTACAGTCAGTTTATTCAAATGTAACCTCATTAATGCGTCGCACTCCCACTCCCACCCAGACAACCCTCGCTTGCTCGCCCGCTTCATCTTCATCCCATTCATCAACACTGCGGCCCAGCCGATGGCATTTTTATTCTCCCATTTTACGGCTTGAATATTTAATTTGATTAAGTTGGCAATGATTTGTGTCGCTGTCGCTGACATAACGTTTTGTATTTGAAAATTTTACCGAAGGGGATTCGCCTTGTAGCATAAAAATCACAACAGATGCAAGTCTACCAATTGAGCGTTAATTTGAAAAACAAACAAGCTTTGGGAATATAAGTAAGCTCTTTACACAAAATCAAAATGCGTTTTTATGGCAGTTTTTAAATAAAATTTTGAAGTCTGAACTTTAATATTGGGAATCCTTTGGTGAACCCCTATCTGAACAAACTGGGTGCCTGATATATAGCTTCGAATGGTTTTTTCTCTGATAGTCAAAATGAATAGAAATTTTAGTCGCATAATTCATATTCATCATCGGATTATCAATTACGTGCAAGTATATTTTATAGAATACTTTGCTTAACATTTGCTTCATAATTGTTTTACACAATGCGTATGATTAACATTAATCTATCTTATTTTATCCCAACCCACATCTTTAAGGGTGCATTGGGAACTTAGATACAATAAAAAATTGTTTAACGTTGAGTAGGTGCATTATTTAGTGAATATGCGTAACAAATATCATATCCATGTAAAGCACCTGGGAAGAATAAGGCTACAACTTTAGAAAAAATAAGTTTTATTTTTCTATTTAGTTTTCTTTTAGCTCGATACAAATTTCAAATGATCTGACAAAGCCTTAATATCCAGTTTATATGAAGGAAGGAATGCACCAATAAGTTGGCTTAATGTTTGCAGTTCGCTATTTTCTTGTTTTCAGATGATCAATTAAGATTGTTCCACTTTCGTCCTGGCTAAATTATGATGCAAGCTTTGTTTGTCTGCACACTATAGAAGTATTTTCACCAAATCGTTACCTATAGGTTCATTAAAGCAGTCTCATTCCGGTTCTTAAAGTTTACAGCCTGGATTACCCGTAAATTTTACTTAAAATTATTCGTATCCAACAAATTTTAGCCTTTCTTCAACATTCCTCCATCTCCGATGTTCTGCTTGAAATTCTAAAGCTAGGGCAACCCACAAAATCCCATACCACACTTCTGAGTTCGAAAATTTCAATATTACTTCAAAATGCTTTAAAACATTTGCATAACTATCTAACCCCGTAGATTTCTGGTATATATGTACCCCTAAAAATGGTCAAAACATTGGTTTAAACCAACATTGCTAAAGCGCCGTGCCTGAGATCTAGATGTTTATGCAGACTGACGGGCATGACCAGGAAATAAATTGACAACATTATATCAGAAACCTTTTAAATGCTCATGCCAAAAAATGGTTCTTATTTGATTAGAATTAACACTCATATATCAATGCTTCATATTTTTTTTTTGCTTTTCCTGTATGAAAATGCGCTTAGCAGACTGGCATGCCGACCGTACGTAGCCACCGGAAAAGTAATCAAACTAAAATTGGGCAAAAAAAAACAACAAACATACAAAAAAGAGGCAACATTTTATGGGTTCATATCAATTCTCAGACTTTTTATCGCCAACAAAGCAAAAAAAACACTAAAAGCACAGCATAACGTAAAGATGTTAACCTGGCCTGTGGTCCCTTGAGTGTCATTTGGATATGCCTCCGCCTTGCTCGACGCCAGTATGGGGTACAACAGCACGTCCCTGTGGTTGGGCTGAGAAGACACTGAGGCACGACCCTCAACAAGAGGGTGTTTTCTGGGCAATAAATTAGAAAATGAATTCAATTACTTGTCACTGAATTTTGTACCGATTTGCCAATCTGGGATGTAAGTACATACAAACACATGAGTGTACAATATACACATTCACTTCATTTTAAATACACGTACATATATGTAGAGGTATGCATATATATCCTTGACATCAGACATACGTTATTAAGAGGATTGGGCGGTTTTTATCTGTGAATTGAGTAAAGCAATGCGATTAATTGGCATTGATTGATGTACATGCAAATGCAAAGATAATATAAATAATAGCTTTTTTTATATTTTAGTTATGTGACTAATTATCTCTTTGTGGTATAATCCGTTTGATAACATTATTAGCCGTACTTCCATTCTCACCAAATCTGGCCAGGATTTAGGATTTAGGCATTAATGTGAACTTATTTTAGGGCGTATGGGACTCCAAACGAGGAAAAAAAGGTTAAAAGGTTTCTTACGAAAGTTTTCCCATTATTTGTAATCTTTTCGAAGGGTGAGTTCATATATTTTAGCATAACTTGCATATATCACAACTCATTTAAATGAGGAATTTTGAAATAGAAGCTACTAAAAACTTACTTTTCAAAACTTTGTTTCTTCTTTTTATTCGGTCACGTAATGGCTACAAACCGTAGAACAACTTACTCGAAATGGCCGCCTTGTGCCTTCCAGCAACGCCGCAGTCTCTCTGGCCACTCATCGAACGCAGTGGGCACCTCATGCATTGAGAAATTGTCCACTGCAAGGGACAAGGGCGAGCTTCAAAGACTCAATATTTGGGTGTCGAGTAGAGCAAGCCATAGCCTCGAGAACGGACCACAGTTTGTAGTCCAATGGATTTAGGTCTGGGCCACCAGCAGGTCAATCATCCGTAGAAATAAAGTTCGGTACTTGGTTTTTTAGCCATGTTGAAAGGTCCTCGGCTTGTTTGCAAATAATGTCGTGTTGAGAGGCTTCACAACCATTTCCAAAACGTCGGATTGATACATTTCGAAGTTTTGACTTCTTTTTCACAAAAATGGAGCTTGGTTACCCCATCATAGGCGACTCCCCACCAAACCATCACATAAGCCGGATGGTGACCTCTCTGAACTCTTCTTGTTTTGATGACACAGCATACACTCTATCGTTCTGTTTGTTGAACGATTCCTCTACGGTGAAAATTTTCTCGTCAGTAAACAGAATTCGTCTGTGGGCATGGGTCGCGCACTGGCGACGCAATGCATTCTATTTTGTGTTTCGTTTTTGTTTCGATGCTGTTGTGAGCAAGTGGCCGGTGTGTCTCTTGTATGCACTGAGTCCCAAGTCACGTTTTATTATGCGCGACATACTGTCCTAGCTGATATTCATCTTACGAGACATGATTTTTTTCTTGCGCAGTGGATTTCGACGAATTCGATCTTTCACGGCTTATATGGCTTGTGGCGTTCGCACAGTGCGCGGACTGCCGGATTACGCACGGTGTTTTATTAAATCAGTATCCTCAAATAACTTCACGGAACGATACACAAAGTTTCGTGTGATTTCCAGTGGGCGCAACATACCAAGGATTTCACCTTTTCGTAGCCGCATTTATGCAGGACAACTATGACAACACGATTTTCGAGCGAGCCTCATTCCATGATTGCAAACAACTGACACTAAAAACTTTTGATGCAGTAATATAGCATAAATGTCACTTGTCAAATAGCCGCCAAGTTGGAGTGGATGCGTTCAACGGTTCTTGAGAACGAGTGTTTTAAATACGTGTACCAAAACTACTGCGACTACTAGGTACAAACCCAAAAATGTTCACCCGAATATTTGATGCTTCCTTGAAGTTTCAGCACACTTAGTAAATACGGAAATAGCAGATATACGGCTCTGTTTCGAATTCCGGTTTCGTGTAAAGATTTGAATTGGCCATTTTACTTTTACAAATTTTAATGGAAGGTGGCAAGGGAGTCTTCCCTTTTCTACGAATTAAATCCACTTGACATTGAGCTGTCGGTTTTACTTGCTTAAGCAATTCCGGTACTTAAACCAGTTCTAGAAAACATAGATATAATTGTCTCCTTACTCATAACCTTATTAAGTTGAAGTTCAACGTACAAACGTTAATACGAATCTTAAAGTAGTCCGAAAGGGTCTACTACAAAGAATTTTGGATTTAATAGGATTGTATTTGAGCATAGAACAATGTACGTGAATAAAATGTATTCGTACTTACTGTAATTTTCAACATTTTTTCAAACTTTTACCTTTAAATTGTTAATTGTCTATTTAAGGTATCTTATTGGGCAGTCGAAGTCCCCCGGTTGCGACTCCACTGGAGCCTTGTCGCGTGGCTCCATATGTAAATTTGGCTACAATTCGGAATACAACTGCGTCCATTCTGCCCATGAATCCTGCGGCAATAGGGAATCCCCAGCAAACGAACAATAAAAGTGGGAGCAAAACTGGTGGTGCGGACCTGTCACCACCTACTTCAGTCTCCCATTCGGCGGTTCAGCATTTCTCAAGCACCGTGGCGGCAGCCGCTGCCTTCTCAGCCTTCGATCCAGCAATTATTACAGTTGCTGCTCATCGGGTATTGTTTATGGAATATTATAATGGTCAATGGATGTATCTCTAAGTCGAACCATTTCAGTATGCGGCGGCAATTAGCAGTGGAAATGGACCACCTCCTGGATTATTCTCACTACAACAATATCCACTTAATCTGGCTGCATTCGCTGCAGCGCATAGCAAAAGTTCCAGTATAGCTGATCTACGAATGAAGGCCAAGAAACACTCCGAATCATTAGGTCTTGAGGCGGACGTGGTTCTTTAGTATACACATATATAATAGAAAATTCTTTAATAATTTTAAACCAGATATGTCCATTTTCAGAGCATTATCGTTAAAAATAAAATCAAACGAAAAAGTCATAATATCGCTTTGCATTTTGAAAAATTTGTTTTGCCTGGTCAGAAAATTTGTTTGCGAAAAGTTGTGATCATACGATTGTTATACAATTTGTAATATAAAAACTATAACAAATGTATCACTGTCAAATGAAGAATCTCTATATGCATTAATATTCATTTTTAATTTTTATTGACACAAAAGCCGGTTATTTTTAAAATATTAATTTAAATAATAGTATGGATAATCGTTAGAACGTTATTTTTGTTATAAAACTTATTTTATTATACTATTGCATATGCCGCATAATTGGCAATTCCACATAGATTAATGCCTTTCCGTATTCTCATATAACCAGCTTCTCCCCACCTATCACCCCACCAGTTCTTTAAAATCCAAAAATCTTTTCCAAAACCAATTACCAACATGGCATGATTTACTGACGTCGATGAGCAGGCGATGTCATCGTACACACCATCGCTGCAAATTACAAAAATATTGGTGAGTAATGAAAAGTAAAAAACTCAAGGATATGTACCAAAGTTACCTGTATAATTGAAATGTTTTTGGAGTTGCGTTAATTGACACTGCGACGGGACCAATATGTGCCACAGCCGCTTGAATTGCATTCTCATCCTTGACAGGTAAGATGGCCCAAGAAGTTACATTGACTACAGCTAGTTCGCTCACAAACTGGCATTTTCCTTTCTGTGGAGCCAGAAAATAATAAGGGTATCACGTAAAACGGTAAATGCTAAACTCAAAAAATTACCAAACAGCAACAAAACACTTGAAACAAGAAAGAAAGTCGGTCAAGCCCGACTATAACATACTCTGTACCCTTACACTCGCATTTGCTCAGGAGTCAAACGGCCAGT
This sequence comes from Lordiphosa magnipectinata, assembly GCA_037044535.1. Taxonomy (NCBI): domain Eukaryota; kingdom Metazoa; phylum Arthropoda; class Insecta; order Diptera; family Drosophilidae; genus Lordiphosa; species Lordiphosa magnipectinata. The sequence goes on from JBAMBO010000466.1 coordinate 50,200, forward strand.
TAACACCCCGCGCACAACGCGGTGCGCTCTCTAAGTTTCTCTCTCTCTCTCTTTCTCTCTCGCACTAAGATTGCCTGTGTTGCACGGTTAGGGTATGTTGCTGTGGTTGTTGGTGGGGGGGTGGGTGGTGTTAACTGGCCGTTTTTTGCCCATAACTTGAGTATATTTCATCCGATCTTTATCATTCGTTCAGCAAATCGATAAATAATTTTGTTTACAAGGTATCTCTGGAAGGAACGAACGATCTATCTCCAAAACTGTAGGAGATATTTTTCTAATTCTAATTTCTAATTTTTCCAAATTGTGGGGGCGGGAGGGGCGTGGCAAAAAGAAATATATGTCTTATACATGTCAAACCTCTATCTCTTACCATCTCTGAGATCTCTTCGTTCATACGGACGGACGGACGGACAGACGGACAGACGGACAGACAGACAGACGGACAGACGGACAGACAGACAGACGGACAGACGGACATGGCTATATCGACTCGGCTGTTGATGCTGATCAAGAATATATATACTTTATAGGGTCGGAAACGATTCCTTCTCCCTGTTACATACTTTTGCACAAACTTAATATACTCTATGTACCTTCGGTACAGAGTATAAAAACGAGAGCATAAGGGCATAAGTCGGTCCAGCCCGACTTCGATATACCCATTACGCAGGGGAAGAAATGTAAATGTAATTAACAGAACATTAACGTTAATATATTAATATTATGTGAGCAGACAGCGCATGCTGACTGACATCTGAGATCTAGGCGTTAATACAGACTGACGGACGGACAGACAGAGCTATATCGAGTCGATTGTTGATGCTGATCAAGAATACACCGCTCGACAAAATCCAACTTTTTTTTAAAAGTTAAGAACCTTAAATTATGATAAAAGGGTCCTCTGTTAGCATCAGATCATACACAGTTTTTCAAATAAAGCCTCGGTGCGCGTTTTATGGGTCCTTTTGTACTTGCAACAAACAGCGACAACAAATTTAACTTAGTTTTAATGGCTTAAGATTAAAATCTGCAAAATTCAGTCGTGCAATTGGTTAAGGTATTGGTTACCTTAATTCTTGAATATCTTTAAAAGTGCACGGTAGATTTTGATTAAAATCTATTTTTATATGGGCTATTGCATAACCCTTAGAGATGGTAATCGAAAGCCAAAACACCGCGAATTGGAGTACGAATTTTCTATTCAACCAAGAACCACTCCATATGAACTATAAACCAGACGTAAAAATATTGGTATGGTCACATTGAAATTGTTCATGTGCATTGGAGCACTTTAAGAATAATAACTCTTCCACGTCCAAACTATGTGAAAAGTCTGTGAAAACATGAGATAATACAACCAACCTAAAATCGTATTTGAGAACTAATCAGTTGGTGGTAGCAATACAACGACAACTTTAACCGTTTCTCAGAAACGCAAGCACGTACGAACATTCATATTTATATACATACGTGGACAAAGTAAATAATGAGCGCTGCAATACCAATATATATCTCGTACAATGCCGACAACTGCAATGCTTAATCACAGCACTCAGGGAAAAATGGCATCGTAAAAACTATAACAATCATATTTGATTTTACTTTGTCATTTTACAAATCAATTAATATGCACTTTGATTCAACTAGAATCATATTTAATCACCTAATTTTCTTTGTGCCATTTATATGAACTATTTGGGGAATTCGAACTTGAGAGTTGCAAGTGTTCTGATGTTCTTAGGCAGATGGTAGATTCAATTCAATATAAGTAGTATCTTAGAAAGCTTTCCGCCAGCGCGCGCAATAGCGCAACCGGTAGAGAGGACGTTCCAAATGTGTTCAGACGAAGGGTCCCGAGTTCGAATCCCCGCAGAGTAAGTAAACAGTGTTTTTTAGAGTCCAACTGGTGGTGGCTTCAATGGGGGATTCCTACTCTTGATTCAGAACAAACTAATTGGATTAAAAATTTTATTTAAAAAAAAAAAAAATTTCAGATTCTCATATTTAAAGTGTACACACTTTATATTTACGAATTCCATATTTAACGCTGAATCAATGGTGAAAATGTTAAACTCAAAGTGTAAATATTGAAATTTCTGAGCATTTTTCCCTCAGTGTGGTAACACTTCAAAGCGAGTCCGAAAATATCAGGGAGTTTGACCAACCAACCATTGTGGAGTGCTTTAGCTCCAGCGCTGGGTACAGTGGTAAATATAAGCTATGTCACATTTAAGGGTCCAGTCAGTAACTAATAATAACTATTTCACTACGGGTACAATGCAAAATGTACCGAAGTATGAATAAATTACTGCAGCCATATCTTATATGGTATGAAAAGATAATAAACCTGTTCGATGCGTGGAGAAAGATGGGCTGGGAAAGGATGGGAATGTCGCGCAGGAGTACAATTCACCGGATAAACCATTCTCTAAAGAGATGAACGAGTACTTATAGAAAGTCAACTTAGACCACGACATGAACCCAATAGCTCATTGGAGAGCTAACATGGTTGAATGGCCCAAGCTGTCTGAAATTGGATCTGAATTGGATGCGCCTAGAAGCTCAGTACCATCTGAACGGATGGCAACCGCAATTAAACTAGTGGTTACCGACACCGGCAGCAGAAAAACTGGGGAACACATTAAGCAGCGGACTTTTTTAAAATCATTGTCAAACCACTATTGGTAAAGAGTAACAAACAATTAATATGTATATCTATAGAATGAAGCAATCCGTCACTTGATCAATCTCCAAATCTGTTAGTCATTAAGGTTAAAATAAAAAAAAATATTTTCAGAAACTACGTCATTTATATACTAATCCATTTAATTAAACGGCCACTAGCGATGGTCATTAGTCGTTTTATGGTGTAGACGATTGTTTAATAACTTGTCAGTTACTTTAAGTTTTAGAAAATAACGATTTTCTCGACTTGGATGCCTTTCAGTCTTGGTTTCAAGATAATCTCTTAAACCTTAACAGTTCCAAGAGGAAGGTTACGACATTTTACAGAAGCTTACCACAATACGTCACATATATGCTTGATAATGTGGCACTAGAGTGCTTAAAAGACACCAACAATGAAGTAAATGATCTAGGGGTAATTCTTGATCATTGAATTAAATTTGACTCTCGTGTAACTGGAATTTGATGATCCCTGTCTTGTCACTCCGACTTTCGAGTACGGATCATGTGTGTGTGGTCTCTGCATATTCGACCCATCAAGATAGAATTGAATCTGTGCAAAAGCAGTGCTTATTGTTTGCTCTTCGTGGTTTAAACTGAAATCCAGAGGTACGTTTACGATCGAACTTCAGTGGACTTCTTTTAATTAAGATTTCCTCCATAATTAACCGTAGAGTTATGCTTGAGGTAATCTTTATACATAGTCTAATCAATGGTAAAATCGACTAATCTGAGTTGATTGGACAAGTTAACCTCAAAGTTCTTATTAGACCGACTCGTAGTTTTATCCCCTTATTACTGAAACGTTGTACTACTAACTATGCCTTGCAAGAACCGTTTAGTGTCCTCTTTGCTGATTACAATAAACTCTACAGAGTAATCAACTCGGAATCTTCTCTTCCTGCTTTTAAAACTACTATTTGAACTTACTTAGCCCGTAGATGACATTACTTTATGATTTTCCTTCGCGTGTGTCACACGTTCGTGGCTGCGCCTCTCGGTCGGTCGGGCGTTAGGTGGGCTGCTATTTTACCTGCCTCCGCTTGGTGTTGCATGGACCAATTGAACGTACTGCACATTGTACCTCCACCTCCACATATAAAAATGATATGGATAACTACAACAATTACTATGATAAATCACAAAAGCCCGTTCAGCAGCTCTTGTGTGGTAATATTTCCATATATCATTTTACGTCGACTGGTGAAAATCCTCAGTATAAGATTATAGAATTTGTACAAAAAACAAACTCTAAGAAAATATGTATTTCAAGGCTTCTAACCGGTCCCGAATCAAAACCTTTATAACTGAATATGTTCAGGCCGCTAAGCTCTTTTGAACCGGACTTTGAACTATAAATCTTCATTTTGGAAAAATGTGAGGTTTCAAAATGACAAACAGCTTTTCCTTAAGTAAGATATTGGATTGTCGCATATTTACATTTATGGCTTCGAGAGAAAGTCTCGAACAATCAGCAGAACCAAGTTTATCTTTGATCAATGATTTTTTTTGCGAAATTTCGTGCATTTGGATTCAAACTAGCTCTTAGCGATCACTAAAACTGTCTTTAAATTAAATTATAACTTATATAAATGTTCATTAATAGGCCCAGAAACGAAATGTTCCGATACTTAATGCGAACTACTTAGACGCTTAGACGCTTAGAAGAGACTTGTAAAAACTTACCTTTGAAACGTATTTGTAATCGGCTGATCTCATTAGACCACCTGTGGCTTGCAGATAACGTAAAGTATTCCGTAGGGAGCCTCCAGTACATCCCTGATTGCCATATGATACACTACAGTCCACAATTTGTTGTTCACTTAGACCCAATAGTTTTCCAGTGCGCTTGAAAATCTGTCCTTCTATGCTCTCTGCAATGCTAAAAGCGTAGCATGAGCCACAGCTTTGCTGATTATCTGCTGGCGTGTTGAAGCCCTTGCTTCGCCAATCCAATGTATCGGGAACGTTATTCATCAGCGGGGATCCAACAATATCAGCCATATTATCCGTATCAGAGTTTGCTTGATTTTTTACCAAACGTAAAAAGCCTTTTAGGTAAGATTCAGTATTCTAAAGTAAACGTACAATGAAACCATACACATAATACCAGCGAAAATATATATATTTATGATTATTGCACACTTACTATATCAGCCATAGCGTTGGTTGCTAACCTAAAGCTGCTTTCGCCATCTTTGTACCGCTTATTGTGCTCGTCGACAAGTTTATGGTTCTCCTCATACGCTCTGAAGCTTCGCATTTCATCATAATTATGGAGATAGTTTTTGTTGTTAATTTTCTGAGAATTGATTGTTTAACATAGAAACTAATTTAAACGAACATTTTATTTTTATAACAAAGTTTCTTTCACCTTATAATTTTCAAACTCTTCATTGTAAATGGGAGTCGATTCATTGTTGTCACCATTAATAAATTGCAACTCTATTATAAAGCATACACTCCATAAAAGAACAGCTCGCCACATGACGGCAGAGTCAATAATATTATCCAAAGACCTCATAAATATTTACTTTCATATTAAGCAATTGCAAACTCAGCAAATTTTCTTCGAATGAAAAAAAAGTTCAAGCTCGAAAAATAGTGTTTATGTACCTGTGTATGTAAAGTAGGCTGGACCTTAAAATTTGCAAAATCATGTCGGTCAGGAAAGAGTCATTGTCTATGTCCCAAGACTGTGATCAGGCTTTGAAGGTAGAAATCGGATTAAAAGTGGTTCAGATTCATATCTAAGCATTTATTCAAGCTATGAACTTGAGTTTGGGTGTGGAGTTGGGTAATAATCATATTACTGGCTTAAGACGGATTCCGAACCCTACTGAATCCATTCAAAAGTGGTTTCCCAAATTTAAGCTTTGAACTTAAAGTTCGTTTTGAAGGTTAGCCATACTGAGTTGTACTATTAACTGGCTCAAGAACGATTTCGAACTAGTTTGATCAGAGGAAATGTGGAAAACGATTTGCAGACTGTTGAAACTTGATTATAAACTCTATGATAACAGAATCGTACATTTTTATACACATGAAAAATGTATTATAATTTTGACCAGAATTGTGCAACGCATAGAAGGAGTCATCTCCGACCACATAAAGTATATATATTCTTGATCAGGTTGACGAGCTGAGTCGATTAAGCTTTGTCCATCCGTCTGTCTGTCCGACTGTCCGTTTCTACGCGAACTAGTCCCTCAGTTTTAAAGCTATCAAGCTGAAATTTTGCGCAAAGTTTTCTTTTTACTGCCCGCTGCTAATATGTCGGAACCGACAGGATCGGATGACTAATTCTTGTAGCTGCCATAGAAATGTTCATTCAAAAAATGGGTTTTACTGAGAAAAACTCAGTAAAACTTGGACATTGTTAATATGAATTATATGAAATCGCTAACCGTTGAAGCGAACTTTTTCAAGTGTATTCGGCACAGATGAAGTTAGCTTTTTTTTTCTCGGTATTGTTGAAATTTTGTTCTAGTTTATGGGGCGTATGGGTAATTTTTAATTTAAACTTTGTGGCCTCCTCGCGCCCTTTAAAACTGGAATTTTTTGTTTGTTTGAGATTGTATAATCTATGATACAAAAGGAATACGTTAAGGATCAAACTTGACAGAATTGTGTGGTGGCAGCATTTAATATTGATCAGTAACAAGTTTAGGACCAATAGCATTGGAAAAAAATTTTTTTTTTCTAAGAAAATTTTTTTTTTCTCCTAATACTTTTTTTTATACCTATCTTTTGAATGGCAGCTATACTATATAATTGTCCGATTTTCATCATACTGTGTGGAATTATATAAAAGCATAGAAAACTGATAAATGCGAGGTTTGGGGGCGTTTGCATTGGAAATAAAAAAGTTTTTCTGACTAAAACTAGTTTTTCGACCGATCGTTTCTATGGCAGCTATATGCTATAGTTATCCGATCCCGACGGTTCCGACAAATGTGCAGCGTATTTTTACCAAAAGACTTCGTGCAAAGTTTAGTTTTAAAACTGACGGAGGAGATAGCTTAGAAACAGACGGACAGACAGTCGGACATGGCTATATCAACTCAGCTCGTCATGCTGATCGAGAAAATATATACTTTATGTGGTCGAAGATACTTCCTTCTATGCGTTAAAAACATCTGAACAATTTAATATACCCTCTACAAGGGTATAAAAAGTCTAGTACGTTTAGTAAAAATACTCAGTGTTAGGGGCGAATAACAAAATATTTGTAAATTGTGGAAAGTTGGGGGCAAAAAATGTATAAAGCAAATGCCAAGCCAAAGCGAACACTTACATTTGTTAAATTAAAACATGTACCCAACCACTTGACTAAAATAATGACCACTTCTACTACTATATTCATATTGTATCTAAAGTTTCTTTATTTACTTAGTATAAATCAGAAATTTTTTTCCATGTGTATATATTCACTTTATTTTACACGTGAAAAGTATATTATAATTTTGCCCAGAAGTTTGCTACGCATAGAAAGAATCATCTCCGACCACATAATATAATATATATATTCTTGATCAGCATGACGAACAGAGTCGATTATCGCTATTTGAAAGATCACTAACGTCAACGTTAATTGGAATTTTAACATTATATTTGTTCTTTGGGTTATCTGGGTGGTTTACCTAATAGTAAACAGTTACCGTTAATTCCGAGGAAGGAGAGCGACCATTATTAATACGATATGATTCCCAAACAGACGAATTCGTTCCAATGCAAAATGGAGGTTGGAAGACGCTCTTAATTGACGAGACCAATTTATACATGAGGACCACGACGTTGCCTGAAGATGAGTCTGTTGTCACTTGTAGTTGACTGATTAAGAAGAAAGACGATAGCGCACATACTTGATGCGAAATGCTCCCCCGAACAGATTCATTTACAATGCAAAACAGAGGTTGGAAGATGCTCTTAATTGACGAGACCTATTTACACATGATGGTAGTTTAAAAGGCCGAAAATAAAAAATACAAAAAAAGACAATAGGACCAGCCTACGAAAACTATTGAATTTAAGTGTGAAACACATGTTTATAAAAAAAGAAAGTATAATTTGGAGCTCCGAACTTGTTAAGCTTTTAAATTGTAGTGTGGAACTGAATAGAAACAGTCTCGACAATAGGCAGTTGGACTTGAAGTATATAACAAGCCTGCTTGGATGTGAAAATTTCTGTTTCGTTTTCAATTATTTTTATACCCTTGCAAAGAGTATATTAAAATTGTCCAGACGTTTGTAACTCATAGAAGGAAGCATCTCCGACCACATAAAGTATATATATATATATATTCTTGATCAGCATTGCGAGCTGAGTAGATTGAGCTTTCGATTGAGCTATCGAGCTGAAATTTTGCATAGAATCTTCTTTTGACTGCACGCTGCTAATATGTCGGAACTGCCCGCTTAATAAATCTTCATGATTATCTAAACTCATTAAATTTCCCGAGTTTTTGGTTCGTCTTCGTGTCAATCTAAACTAATATAATAATTCTGCAAATGTTAAAATTTCTTTAATCCGATTGATAATGTAAACTAATTATACGATTTTGTATATTTTCAGATTTTTGTACCGCTTGATCTTCACATGTCAATTTACACGTCTACATTATAATCTAGTTCATGCAAAAGTTTTGTAAATTTCGCAACTTTTTGGACCGTTGGATCTAATTATTTACGCGTCTACAACTGCCGTCTATCAAATCTTAATAATTCCCAAAACTCATAAAATTTTGCAAATTTCGCGAGAAATCTAAGCTCAAAAAATAATTTAGAAAATTTCGCGATTTTTTTGACAGATCTGTCTACTCTTCCTATATTTACCCGTCTACTATTGCCGTCTGTAATGTCTTCATAAAAATCTTCAATTGTCGTCTTCCATTGCCATGTATCCAATCTTCATAGTTATCTTAGGTCCTTTGAAAATTTGTTAAATTTCGCGATTTTCTTGACCATTGGATCTACTCCTCCTATTTACCCGCCGGTTTACCCTTGTTTATGATAATGTAAACTCAAATGAGAATTTTTGAAATTTCGCGATTCTTTTGACCATCTCCTTTATTTACCCGTGTACTCTAGCTGTCTATAAAATCTATATTAAAATCTGAAATGAATGAACAATTTAGAAATTTCCAATATTTTAGAACTTTCAAGGTAAACCTTTCATTTGCTCGGTCTAAAACTTCCATTTTACCGTCTATATTTGCCAACTGTCTATTCTTTATAATAAACTAAGCTCAATAATGAGAATTTTTGCAAATTTCGCCATTTTTATACATTTTTTATACAATTACATTTTTTGCATATTTTGCGTATTTGTTTGTATATTTTGCATATAGGCAAAATTAGAATATATTGAATACGCATTTTTTATACCCGTTACTCGTAGAGTAAAAGGGTATACTAAAGTCGTGCAAATGTATGTAACAGCCAGAAGGAATCATTTCCGACCATATAAAGTATATATATTCTTGGTCAGCATCAACAGCCGATTCGATATAGCCATGTCCGTCTGTCCGTCTGTCCGTCTGTCCGTCTGTCCGTCTGTCCGTCCGTCCGTCCGTCCGTCTGTCTGTATGAACACCTAGATCTCAGAGACTAGAAGAGCTAGAGCAACCAAATTTGAAATGTAGACTCCTATTGTCTGCACGCAGATCAAGTTTATTTTCAATTTTTGCCACGCCCCCGCAATTTGGAAAAAACGTCATATCTCCTACAGTTTTGATGATAGATGGTTCGTACTTTCTAGAGATATCTAGTACTCAAAATTGTTTATTGATTTGCTGAAGGAATGATAAAGATCGGATGAACGATACTCAAGTTATGAGCAAAAAACGGTCAGTTAACACACACCACCCACCCCACCCATAACCTAAGCATTGCGTTCAGCAGCAATCTTAGTGAGAGAGAGAGAGAGAGAGAGAGAGAGAGAGACTTAGAGAGCGCACTGCGTTGTGCGTTGTGTGTTAACTGGCCGTTTGACTCGTGACCAAATTCGAGCTGCGACATTAAGGGTGCAGAGTATGTAATAGTCGGGCTTGATGACGTTTTCAAAAGTTTTGTTGTCTGATCTGTTTATCGTGATGAATTTGGAGTCATTTATGTTGCATTTAGTAATTGACAAATGTCTATTAATATCTGGCGGATAATAAATAGCCGAGTTAAAAAATATTGCATACTTTTCGGCTGACCCACCTCAGGCATACAGGAAGGATAATAAACATTTGTTTCCATGAGTAACGGGTATATCGAAGTCGGTTAGAGCCGACTTTAACTTACGCTCTCGTTTTCAATGTAGAGTGGGTTATTTAATTTGTATAA
>JBAMBO010000467.1:0-58805 GCA_037044535.1 Lordiphosa magnipectinata
ATCTAAACTCATATATGAATGTTGCAAATTTCGAGCCTTTTTGGACCGTTCGATGTACACCTTCTATTTGTCCGAATATTTACCCATCTTCATGACAATCTAAGACAATGTAGAGAGTCATTTACAAAATAAAGAGAGATAATTGGAAAAATCTAAAGAAATAAAGAGAGATAGTTAGAAAATCTAAAGAAATAAAGAGATATGAAAAGCTTGCAGCGCGGAGAAGGTCTTGGCGATTGAGTTTTCAAACGTGATACCCCTATCATTTCACACTTCCTTTGGAGCTCCCTTTTTAAAGATGGGAAATATTATGACCTTTCTGAAGCTATCCCAGATCCTTCCAGTCTCAAACATCTCGTTCAAAGCTTCCGTTAACTTTTGCAGAACCAGTGCTGTGGCAAAACGAACGACAAAAATAGTTAAGAGAAGTTTCATATAATGTCAAGCGACATTTTCATAGTCGGAATCGAATAAAAAGAGGGTAAATATCAAACTCATAAATAATTTGTATGAAAATCAAAAACAAAATTCGAAAAACATATTTTTTAATGGGCAAAAATGCATTTAAAAAGAAATCGCTGTCCATCGATGACTTTTTTTTCAAAACTATTCCGAAATTTTTTTCTGAATTTTTATTTTGAAATTTTCCGCCTTTTAATTTGATCGGGTTTTTACAGCACCCTTTATTTTAGTATTTCAGCGTATTTCTTTAATGGTCACACTAAGCGTCGGTTTTCTGCAAGCGCAATTCAAGTTCATCGTCGGCCGCGTTATTTACCGCAAAATAATACATTTATTTAAACTATTTGTGCACATTTTTGTTTAATAACAATATTAGAACACAAGTAAGTGTTGTGGTTCAAGCATTTGTACACTTGGCGTACAAATTCCCACTCAAAAAAAAAAAATTTACCCCCTCTGTGTGCGTGCCTGCAGCTGCAGTCTAAATGCCGCCCGGAAAGAGAGTGAGCAGAGAAAATTGTGAATTAAAAACGCCATATTGTGAAATTTTAAGGATGCCTATGCTTACGAGCATTTAATTGGTGTTATTTTCTTGTGCCACACCCACTTATTTAGATGCACCCACGCCCATAAACAAAACGCCGCTAAAGTCACTCAAGAATAAATTTTTTCGTCGTCCGCTTTAGTACAGTTAGGTTTGAGTGGCAACACCAACTGCAAGAGAGCAAAATAGAGCGTGAGTGATAGAGAGAGGGAGAGTGGAAAAACTTGTTTGTTGCGCTCTTTGAGTCTTTTAAGGTTTTCTAGATTTCTGTTTGGAATTTTATCAAGAGGCGGCCGCGCAGTTAGCATAACACGATTGCGCGCAAAAATATCTCGAAAGCAAATAAAAACAGTATTGAGGTCGCAGCATAACATCTCACGTGTCTCTCTTCCCACCCATATATAGAATGTCGAGCAAATCCCGACGTGCTGGCACTGCCACGCCGCAACCCGGCAGCACTTCCACCCCCTTGCCACCATCCAGTGGACCCGCACCCCAGTCGTCGCAGCAGGCTTCGAGCCCCTTAAGTCCCACGCGCCATTCCCGTGTGGCCGAGAAGGTGGAATTGCAGAACCTTAACGATCGTCTGGCCACCTATATAGATCGTGTGCGTAATCTGGAGACTGAGAACTCACGTCTCAGTATTGAAGTGCAGACCACTCGCGATACGGTCACCCGGGAGACGACCAATATCAAGAATATTTTTGAGGCTGAGCTATTGGAGACACGTCGTCTGCTGGATGACACAGCGCGTGATCGTGCTCGAGGAGAGATTGACATTAAACGTCTGTGGGAGGAGAATGAGGACCTGAAAGGCCGACTGGAAAGGAAAACCAAGGAATGCAGCACGGCCGAGGGTGAGTGTTTTTATTTTATTAAATTCGAAATGCTTCTAGTCTACTAATCATCCCTCTTCCCCTCCCTCCCCAGGCAATGCCCGCATGTACGAGACGCGTGCCGGCGAGTTGTCCAATAAAATCAATCAAGCCAATGCCGATCGTCAAAAGGCTGTGGATGACTTGAAAGAGGCTCTCAAGGAGCTGGATCGTTTGCGCAAACAATTCGACGAGACTCGCAAAAATCTGGAGCAAGAGACTTTGGCTCGTGTGGACTTGGAGAACACCATTCAGAGCTTGCGCGAAGAACTTTCATTCAAGGATCAGGTTCATTCGCAGGAGATCAATGAGTCGCGTCGCATACGACAAACCGAATATAGTGAAATCGATGGGCGTCTCTCCTCCGAGTATGATGCCAAGTTGAAGCAATCGCTACAGGAATTGCGTGCCCAGTATGAAGAGCAGATGCGCATTAATCGCGATGATATTGAATCCTTGTATGAGGATAAGATTAGGCGTATGCAGGAGGCTGCCGCCCGCACCAGCAACTCCACGCACAAGTCTATTGAAGAATTGCGCAGCACTCGTGTGCGTATTGATGGCCTTAATGCCAAGATCAATGATCTGGAATCGACCAATGCTATGCTCAATGCACGCGTACGTGAATTAGAACAGCAATTGGATAATGATCGTGAGCGTCATAGCCAGGATGTGGCTCTGTTGGAGAAGGAGCTGATACGTTTGCGTGATGAGATGGCTTTGCAATTGCAGGAATATCAGGATTTGATGGACATCAAGGTGAGTTGGACAAGTCAAATCTCTTTAAATGCTGAAAATATGTCGGTGGAAGAGTGGGGACAGAAAAGGAAGTGATAAGTAAGACAAATCACTCGGTTACGCCAGATCCCAGGCAGGAAAGTGTAGCCCTATTTTTGTACAAAAGTCCAAGATACCTCTCAAAATAAAGGAAGAATAAGTTAAAAAATTCGAAATTTATTTCAGAACTATTTTGCATAGCTTTAGAATGTAAACTCCAGCTTCTTGAAATTTCAAATCAGAGGTACTTTTTCCGTGTTCCAAAAGGTACCTGGAGAAACCATAGCTCCGCCAAATCGCAAGCTAGGCTAATGAAATTTCCTTACTGGATTTCTTAAGAGGATTTTCCTTTCAAATCGGACAGTTTTTTCAAGACAAATTTAGTTTGTTATCTGATGCCACAAAAATTAAACAAAAATTTTAAATTTTATTGACCTTAAACAAAAACGAGAAGGCCAAGCTAACTTCGTCTGTGCTGAAGTTTTTATACCCTTACAATAGCTGTTTTTGAAATGACAGAGTTTAAGAACGCTTACATAAAAATCAAAAACTTTTGTAACTAAAATCCATTTTCCGTCAGCTGAACATCTGATTTGGACCAAATTTCGCGAATCTTTTTGAAAACATATCAAATTAACAATCGCCAAGTTTAAGAACGATAAAATTGAAACCAAAAAAGTTTTTCTCACTAAGACTCATTTTCCGACCGATAAGTCCTATGGCAGCCTGAAGATATAGTCATCTGATTTCGACCAAATTTATCAAATTAGTTTGAAAGCGTTTAATATTAATAATCACCGACCTTAAGAACGATTTACTTGAAAAAAAATTTTTTTTATTCACTAAGACCCATTTTCCGACCGATCGGTCCTATGGCAGCTATAAGACATAGTCATCCGATTTTGACCAAAATTTGCAAATCTGTTTGAAAGCATATAATATTAAAAAGGGACGAGTTTGAGGACGCTTACATTGAAACCAAAAAAGTTTTTCTCAGTAAGACCCATTTTCCGACCGATCGGTCCTATGGCAGCTATAAGATATGGTCATCTGATTTTGACCAAAGTTTGCAAATCTGTTTGAAAGCATAAAATGTTAATAATTGCCGTGTTTGGGAACGCTAACATTAAGAACAAAAAAGTTTTTCTCACTAAGACCCATTTTTTGACCGATGGTTCCTATGGCAGCTATAATATATAGTCATCCGGTCCGGTCGGTTCCGACATATTAGCAGCGTGCAGTAAAAAGAAGACTCTGTGCAAAATTTCAGCTCGATAGCTTTAAAACTGAGAGACTAGTTTGCGTAGAAACAGACGGACACACAGACGGACAGACAGATGGACAGACAGACAGACAGACAGACGGACGGACAAAGCTCAATCGACTCAGCTCGTCGCCCTGATCAAGAATATATATAGTTTATAGGGTCGGAAATGAATATTTCTATGCGTTGTAAACTTCTGGGCAAAATTATAATACCCTTTGCAAGGGTATAAAAAGTTTTGAAGAGCACGGAGGTGAGAGAATAAATTACATTGTTCTTGAAAATGCTTCTGGATAGGGGACTTCTGTACAACCATTAAGTTGCTTCCGCTTGCTTATCACAAAGTGTTATTATTTTTGTGCCTTTTCCACACCCTTACCTTATCCAACCTAGTAATATAAAAGAGACAACAAAACCAGAGTTGGAGATCTGAGTACTTCGCAGAAAAAGTTGCACGACAAACTGGACATGACTTCTGCTTATCCTCAAATATAACTAAACATTTAATGGTACTCGATTTACATCAAAACCTGGTTCCGATTAATGTACACTCATCGACAGTAAAATAGTTTTATTTCATACTTTTTATAAAATAAACATATTTTCGACCGATTTCACATTAGTGTTGGGTAAAGGTTGTTCATTTCACGGAACATGTTCACGTGTTCTTTAATTCTAGGTGAGTCAACTCACTCAAATTGCGCTCACTTGTTCAGTTGTTCACTTGATCAGTTGTTCAGTTCTACTGTCCATTATCTTCAAGGCGTGGTCTCCTTAAGCTATCATTCGAGCCAATTTTTTCTATTAGCTGCCTTCGACATGCATGTGCTGCCTTATAAACAAAGCTTGTAATCTTTTGTTGGCTTTTAAGGGCAGAGTTGTCGTTGTTGTTGGTCTGTCGGACAACTGGTTCCACTGCTGCCGGGTGCATGATGGAATAAGTATAAGGTGGTCTCGTTGGCAGCCGACGCTACCTCGTTTCTGTCCCTTAGCTTCAGTGTATGCTTGCTGGTTGACGCGGAAGGTTGTCTACGGACGATTTTTTTCTTAGTCTTAACCCTTAGGTAGCAATAAAAAAAATAAGTTATTGCAATTATTGCCGCAAGCATGTACCGGGTGTCAAATTCGTTCATGCACCGAAATGTGTTGAATATATATATCTCTATATCTATATAACATCTATTCAAAATCAAAAACATCGATTAATTGCGAATTCTAAATTATTAAAAATAAAACTATAGAAACACTTCACCTCTTTGTATTATAATATGAGATTTTAAACCCCACGGACCTGTTAAGGGTTAATCAACATACTCTTCTTCCGTTTCGTTCACTCTCACTATACGATGTGCCTTTCACTCACACTTATTGCTAGCATACGCTAAGGGACAGCTTTTTGCCGACGAGACCACCTTATACTTATTGCATCATGGCCGGGTGGTTGCTTTCGAGGTGACGATTTAGATTGCTTTATGTGTTGCAACTTAAGGTAATACTGCAATATTTACATTTCGCCTTTTTATTATACAATTCGGAAAAATGGTTCCAAATATCGCTGTGCTTTCTGATTAAAGACATTCTGAAAAAACCGACGTGATTGTAACACCTGAAGGTTGCTTAATACAGAGTTGCCATACATTGACCACAAACAGTGAACTAAGTGAACAGTCAGGTCACACTGAACAGTTCACTGAACTAGTTATTGAACTAGATACTGAACATCTCAGAGAACAAGACTGATGAAAAACATGTTCACTTGTTAAGTTTAAAGAACAACTCACTCATGAACAGTGATTGGAAAGGTACTCAATTTTCTTACCTAGGTGGTAAGGTGACGGAAGGTATACGAAATTTCCAGTACCTAGGTAATTGTAAAGGTACAAAAAATGTACTTTTTAAATGCCTTTTAAAGCATGGTTTATCCAACACCACCTACCCGAAAATGTTGTGAACTGAATGACGTAAACTATCCAACCAAAACTTTGAGGTTTCCTCGAAATTTCAACAAAAGTGTACGGAAAAAGAACAAAAGATTCGCAAGAATCACTACAACAAATCTGTGTTCCGAGACTCCCAAATTTTCTACAGGAAAAATCACTTTTTTTTTAGTTTTAAGTAAAAAAAATATATTTTTCCTTTCCTATTCCTATTATTTAAATTTTCGACATAATTTACAATATATATTTTTAAAAATTAACATAAATCGTCAAGTTCCACATTTGCGTCAACTTCACAAATGGCTTTATCTACATATTTAAACTTGGTCTACGTATTTGATCTTGGTCTTGGCCTAGATACATTGGAAGTGAAAGTCTTAAATAGTAAAATTAGCGACCTAATTATTTAAGTTGATAGCAAAGTCTATTGGTCATAGGGGGTCCTAGAATATAAATTGGTTTGTTGTGTGTTAAATAAAATGCTGTCATTTATAATCAACTGTGAATAGGAATCGCATTCTGAAACCATTCAGAAGATAGTTCATGTAGCTTATTTCCATGCTATTTGTGCGAAAGCTTTCTGTATTTCATTGACTTAAAGCGTTTTAAGAATCAACACCTAAATTAGCTCAAGACTATGTTATTTTAATAGTCACATCAAAAATCAAATTGAAAGAATGAATAAATTAGATTAGTTTCCCACTCAGGCTATCATTTGAAATTAAATTCTCATTCATATTAAAGTACCTTACTTTTTGACAAGGTAAATGAACATTTGGACCTAGGTAAGGTAAAAGGTACTGGAATTTAAAAATACCGAGGTAAGGTAAAAGTTACACAAAATATGTATCTAGGTATGTACCTAGGTATTTGTACCCAATTCTATTGAACAACTGAACCCGACTTACTGAACAAAATTGAACAGTTAAAAAAAAACATGTTCACTTGGTCAGTTTAAAGAACAACTCAATTTTGTTTACTCACTCATGAACAACCCAGCACTATTTCACATTTTCTACATAAAGCTATCTGTCACACTTAACCACTCTATTACTACGTTTATACACCAGCTATTTGCAAATAGAAATAATTTGTAAATAACTAACTCACTGTTTATACGCTAAATACCATACGTTAGTAAATGTATTTTTTAGTGCTGCCTGATTGCCATCCAGCAGTTTCATGGCCTTATTTTTTTTCATTAGTCCAAGAAGTACCTTGGTATCCTCCTTGTTCCAATTGCAACGTTTGTTGGCAGTTGTTATCTTAAACATTTTCCCTTTCTCCTTCGCCTGCAGCCGATATCAATGTCAATTACAATATAGCAGTGCTACCATATAGTTGAAAAAACCAAAATCAGTGAATAGAGTTACAACGCTTAGCACACTATTTGCAAATAAGTCAGTAATCAGTAATTGTTTTCATGATACAACCATAGAAGGTATGGCGCTCCCTCAGTGCTGTCTCAGCTCGGGTCATTTTAGTTCAGTGTGCTTATGTCACTTGAAACGAAAGGTTATGTCCGCGCATGTCATTTTGTTGTCGCTGCATTGCAAATTTGCGTGCACTTGTCAAATTGTTGTTAATAATATAATATTTATGCATATATATGTATTTAAATCTGTTACCGCTTTGTTTTTTTCTTCTACACACACAGTAAATTTCTGTGTGTTTGACGTTTGCGCTTGCTCTCGCGCTCTCTCCCGCTCTCTGGCGCTCTGAGAAAAACGTTCAGGTCATTTTGTGCTCTGAGCGCCATACCTTCTATTGTTGTATCATGGCTTTCGTGACTTAGCTATTTGCAAATAACGAACTAAGTGTTTATACACAATAATTTGTCACTCTTATTTCACACTTATTCGCAAATAAGATGTGCGTATAAACGTAGTAAATGACGATCATAGTTTTGTTCCGAAACACAATTTGTGCGGAGTGTCTTGGGTCATTGTCCTGCTCGAATTTCTATATAAGGGGCATATTTTCGTTTTTTCCATTCCATTTTTTTGCACCCTCTGTTCTGTGCCATTCTTTATAACCCAATACAAATATTCTCTTTATCTTCAAATTTACCTTTCTTAGCAAAGGGACTTTGCGGGCTATACTGCCAGGTAGCTTTGCACTTACTAATGGCCGTCGGACAGTTCGTGATGACACGATGTTTTGATGATTTGAAAGGGTCACGATTGGCCAGTAATCTAATACAATTATCAGTAGCTGATGATGTTTACTTACATTCTCCGCACCTTTCAATAGTTTCTTCTGGTTTAAGAACATTTATTAGGAAGTTATGAGACCGTCCAATTGATTTGGAAATGCATTTGTAACTACTTTTTCCTTGTTTCCGGAGCTTACGCACAAGACTTCTCTCCTCAGCAATGCACTTGATCAGCACTTCCAGTTTAGGCTGTTTGCTAGCATAACTCCCAGTTACTTTATAGCCTCCTTCGACATTATGTGCTGGTCTCCGACTCTTATGTTGGCAGTCTTCACCCGTTTCCTGCTACTGATAAGGACCGCTTCGGTTTTGTGAGGAGCCAGGCTCAGCCTGACCTTTTGTTTGTTTTGCTCTGCACATCCGGCAGTTTTTTGGCTACTGCGACGATGGCGATGTCATCTGCAAAACCTACAAAGCTGACACCAATCGCTAGCTTTTAATATCACTTTCAGAAGATGACGAACTAGAAAGTTATATCTTCGATGTTGACGCGCTGAGTCTTCGAACTTTCTTATTAATCATCGACTCAAGTACAAGTTGAACAAAAATGAAGACATTCTAAAAAATATTCTAAAATATTCTCCGTAGCGTAGCTTCGCTATGTTCACGGTTCTCATTTCCTCTCAATTCATTAATTAATATAAATCTTTATGCTCTTCTCTGCTCCTCAGGTCTCTCTGGATTTGGAAATTGCCGCCTACGACAAACTGCTGGTGGGTGAAGAGGCTCGCCTTAATATTACTCCAGCCAATTCGGCCACCGTTCAATCATTCAGTCAATCGTTGCGCAGTACCACACGTGCCACACCCTCGCGTCGTACCCCATCGGGTGGATTGAAACGCAAGCGTGCAGTTGTAGATGAATCCGAGGATCGCAGCATATCCGATTTCTATATCTCGGCCAGTGCCAAGGGTAATGTGGAAATTAAAGAGATCGACCCCGAGGGCAAATTTGTCAAGCTCTATAACAAGGGCAACGATGAGATTGCCATTGGAGGCTGGCAGCTGCAACGTTTAATCAATGAGGGTGGACCCTCCACCACCTACAAGTTTCATCGTTCTGTTAAAATTGAACCAAATGCCTTTGTCACCGTTTGGTCGTCCGATACCAGAGCCAATCATGAGCCACCCTCCAGCATAGTGATGAAGTCACAGAAATGGACAGTGGGCGATAATACCAAGACAATTTTGGTGAATGGCGATGGTGAGGCGGTGGCCAATTTGGAGCGTATTAAGCGTGTGGTGTCCACACATGTGTCCTCCCATAGGCTGAGTCGTCGTCGCAGCATTAGTGCCGTCGATGGCAATGAGCAGCTGTACCATCAGCAGGGTGATCCGCAACCGACTGGCGAAAAGTGTGCCATTATGTAAGACAGTTAAAGCAATTTGTGTAGAACCAGCCCCCCCACTCCCTTCCCACCACCCTTCGAAGTTCAATTCTTGTCTATAGTTGCAGTTTTTGTCTCCGTTTTTATGTTCTCTGGACAATTGTCATTCACGTTTTGTGTTGTAAACTTTAGTTGGTATATTTTACAAGAACAATATGAAAAATATGCCATCTAGAATTTACACAATCCCCAAAGTTTATATCCTACTTTTGCAGTCAAGAGCACTACAAATATTGAATATAGCAATATTTGTACTGAACTTAGGCAAACTTTTCTTTTTACTTTTATATATAAATAAAAATAATTTTTTAAGCAACACATTAATCTAACAAAATACATACAAATACACAAACAAACATCAATGACCACGAGAAGCCCGCAATATATATATTTTTTGGTATAATCCCTCGAAGAGATTCTCTTCTACCGGGTTACTCTTCCCAAACTCAAAAACCGGTTTGGTTTTCCTACTTACAACAACAACATCAACTAAATGGCTCAACAAAAGCGTTAAATTTTTTTTAATGAGTATGCCGAGATTGGTTTTGTCCTCTCGCTATACGTTGTAACGAAGAAAACACCTAAAACTTAAGTACATTTAATTTTATGTATGTAATTGTAATTTCATAAAAGCAAACAAAAATAAAGAATAATGTTTAATAAAAATAAATGAAATAGTTTGATACCCTTTACAAAAATGGAAAATATTTTTTATATACAAACAGATCCACGTCGCAGTCACCGGAACGGAAAGAGATATTTGGAAAATTTTAAGGGAACGATGATAGAGAATTTCTGTAGCTGTAAAATGTTTAAAAGTGTTTGTCAGGTTAACTCAAAATCGTCTGCCAAAGTTAATAGTTTAATACTCTGAAAAGGTTAATCATTTTGACTTTTTTTAAAACGATTTATTAAAAATTAAGTTGTAAAAGTTCTTAAAATTAACAAAAAGAACCCCAAGGTTCGGTTCGGGTTATTCGGGTCCGTTGAACCGGACCATGAACCGAAACTTTCAAATTTTTAAGCTACCGAACCTGAATTCGAACCGAACTGCTTGTTTACAAAGTAAAGGTTCGGTACGAACAATCATTTAAGTCAATTTCTTAAGATCTTTAATAACTTTCTCAATATTATGACCGGAAAAAAATATTTTATATATAATATACAGAATCGCTTGAATTGATAATTATAGATTCTTTTTAGAAATCCATATTGTGATCCATTCCATATCCATTTGCAATCCATATGGCGGTTTCGAGATGAAAGAAAACCATACGTCAAAATAACCAACCTATTATTTGGAATATCATTTTAACAAGATTCGCTTTGATTAGTCTTTTTTGAGCCATTTTGAAGAGATTAAGAGATTAATTTGATGTCTGATATAAGGAAGACTCCAAAATGACTCGTGCATATGCTCAAAATGTGATTTATTGAAATACGACTCGAAAAAGACTCTCCAATGATTGAAAATATGAGTCGAAAGGCTAAGGTACCATATTCTCTCGACAAAAGTATCATTTATGACTATTTTAATCATAAAGTGGACTCGTAAAAGACACAAATGTGACCAGAAATATCATCAAATGCTGGCTGGGTATGTAGAAGGTTTAAAACCAAACACTTTCAAAAGACTTTGTAGAGGACCAATGAACAATAAAAATGAGGAATTAGATCCAGTCGACTTGACGATTTACATACATAGCTTGGTAATCTGGACGCGTTCTCCTGAACAATAAATATATGACTAAATTTTGACCGAATGTATTTTGTTGAAGGTTAGGTCCGAAGGTTCGAACCCGTGGTAAAGTGAAAGGTTTGGTTCGCGGACCGGTTCCTCTACTAATCGAACGTAAGGTTTTGGTTTGAGTCTAGGTTCATAGATTGTTAAGCTGCCTTCACACTGTTCGACACATGAGACTTGATAGTCTCAAAAAAAAAGGTGCGTGTTTTCTTCAAGTCGAAATATTTTGCACGTCTTCGCATATCTATACTTTTGGTAGTCCTTGATTCTAGATTCTCTTTCAAAATTTTATGGACAGTAGGAGCTAGTTTTTTTTCCATATTTGAATGCATCAACATTCACACCCCAGCTTAAGACATTGAGAATGATTACTTAAACCTTTTGATGACAACCAGATGTATTCCTGTTATCTGAGCAGTGGCCTCATCGTTGTTGAAGAATCTCCATAGCCCTGCTTGGGGAAGTCATCAGAGTCGTCTCCTTGAGGTGGAAGAGTATATGCCGATTTGAGCATGAACTCAACACATCTGATTCTCGCATGCAATGGCGAAACGCCGTATTCGTAAGTTTGCTAGTCCGCTTGCGATGTCTCGAACTCTTGAAAGTACTTTTGCTTACTCTTGCAGATATATTACCTATCTTAGTAAACCATCAAATATGCTATATAATCTTTCTTGCTAGCGTAGCGTTTTTTTGTTCTTCTTTCTACATCAGCGGTGGGCACGAATTTTGAGTTTAGGAGCAGAGAAATAATTAAAACTGCAAAAACAACCGTTAGTGTTGTGGTAACACACATCGAAGCGACTTTATTGCGTTGCAACTTCTTTTGTGTCTTATAGCAATGGGAGCAAGGGCGTGCCAACCGCTGCTCTACATCATCTTTACCTGCAGGAGACCAGAGAATCTTTTTTTCCGGGCCTCTCAAAATTAAAAATTGAATCGAAAATATTGTCCACCCAAAACGTGAATTTCAACATTTATCTTTGAAATAATAAAGTTTTTTAAATGTATTCACATTTTAAATGTATTTACAAAATTGATGCATCTTTTCAGAAAACTCAAACAAATTCAAATCGGAATTTTCGTTTGGTTGACATTTGTCAAAAAAAAAAATCAAAAATTCAGCAGTTTAAAAAATGATTTAAAATTGAACACCTGTAAAAACCAAAATAATTGACCAAATTATATAAATCAAAGTGTCTCGAACTATATGAGGTTCCCTTTATTGAATTAAAATATTGTGGTCAAAATAATCGAGCATCAAAATTTGATTTTTGCAACGCTAAATAAATTAATATTTACTCGGTAAAACTAATATGCCCCACTCACACACCAGAAATATTTCTCTAGGGTATCACGCATTTCACTTTCTCGCCCTTTTTTTTCGTTATTCGTCTCGTGTGTGAAGTTCGCTGCCGCTTTGAGTTATTTTTGGATTGGACTGTGTGTGTGTGTTTTTGTGTGTGTTTGCATGCGGGCTGTGTTGTAATTCAATTTCACTCACTCTATTTGAGTGTTTACTTATTAAATAATACAATAGATTTGTGAATGCCGGCATTTTGACATTGAATTGCCCGCAAATTAAGCCCGCCCCACCCCCACCTGTTAGCAACACAAAGAAAAACATTAATGATCTGGCAACACAGCTTGATTAAAACCACTCAAATGCTCTCCCGCACTCACTTACTCAATGAGACGGACGCCAAGACTCCGAGGTTATTCAACTCCATTTTCTGAGAGCGACAGAGAGAAAGATACAATTCTCGCCATGACCAGGCCACCCGGCGATAACAAAAATGTATCTCAAGGTTAGTGCAGTGCAGTTTACTTACAATCCGTTCTTTGTTTTTGTGCGATAATCGTTATCAGTACAAGCGCTAGCTAGCCGCAACCATAATCGTCAATATGCGTGCATAAATAAATTGGCAGTCAAATCGAAGCGGTTTCGTTAGTTTCGTTTCTGACTCGCTCACGTTTGCACGCCTCGCCTTAGTTCCCAGTGCTAACCAAAAGAACAACAATACAAAACAGTACGAAAACACCTTTGTATTCAGGTGAGCGAGTGTTTGTTTGTGTGTGTGTGTGTGTGTAGTTGTTGCCATTGAAGCTCAAGTGCAAATTTCCAACTGAGAATGAAAGTGTTGTGTTTGCTGTAAGGTCTGGATTTGGGGTGCTATTTGCCATATAACAGCAGCTTATCAGTTAAATTTTATGATCTCAAATGAACAATAAAGTAGAGAGAGAGAGATAGAGCAAACAATGTGCTGTAACTGTAATCTTATCCTCAAAAGGCAAACAAACTATGCTATCTTCATAATCTGCATCCTTAAGATTGCAAACATATCGAGAGGCCATAAAAGTATAAATTACCTAAATTTGCGGTTATTAATTGTAAGTGGACTCACAAATACATACAAAATAGAGGGCAGATACGAGCTTGTGTGAAGTCTACTTGAGTGTTGGCTTAGATTCAGCTGCCGTTTGATTAAAAAAACAAAACAAATTTCTTTTAAAAATTTCCATACGAAATTTTGAATTTACATTTATGAAAACTTTCTTGATTTATAATTTATAGGGTGTTTCTACTATGCAGCTGTCCACTTTCGCGTCCAATTACACTAGTTTACAGCCAAAAATAACCATTTCGACTAAAACTATTTTAAAGTGTAGATTGGATTGGTGATCTCAAAAATTTTTTCATGGCAACGTTTTTTAAATATGAATTTTTTCCATTTTTTTCAGTAGGTGCACTTACATTTTATGCCATATCTCAATTCATAATGGTTAGATGGAGTCAAGCAAGATAAGAATCGAAAGATAATTGAATGGTCAATAATCGCACAAAACACTATTTTCAAATTGGTTAAGTAGTTTGCATACAGTAATAAAAAATATTTCAAAAATATCGATTTTTTGCTCGAAAACGCAATAAATTTCGTTTCCAAACGCCTAGGAAAATGATTTAAAAATTAAAAAAAAACAATTTTTATTTTTTCAACTTTAGAACCGAACTTCTCCGAAGAAAATAAGATATCGATTAACAAAATCTATATATAAATACAGCAGCTGTGAGTAATTGAGCGCTGAAAAAAGTGGTGTTTTTGAGATTTTTTAAAACTCAATTTTCATTTGCTTCGACTTTTGTTCTGTTCTGGAATTTTTTTTCTGATTCGGCTATTCGCCCACCTCTAATATTGACCAATAGACGAAGAAAATAGAAAAAAAACATTTTCTAAATACTTAAAATACTCAAATTTGAGTGTTAGTTCCTTCACTTAAGTTGATCCAGATACAATATTTATTCATAGATTTTCTTCATCAAAGTCATAAGAATAATAAAATATTTTTAAGAATGAAATTTGCTGCATTTTCGAGCAAAAAATCGATTTTTTTGAAATATTTTTGGTCATTGTATTCAAACTTCTAAGCCGATTTGAACAAAATGTTCTACATTATTATTGACTATTTAATGACCTTTCGATTCATATCTTGCTTGACACCATCTGACGATTATGAATTGAGATATGGCATAAAATGTATGTGCACCTACATTGGAAAAAAATGGAAAAAATTCATATTTAAAAATCGTTGCCATGAAAAAATTTTTGAAATCGATTTTTTAAGATAACCAATTCAAACTACACCTAAAAATAGTTTCA
This sequence comes from Lordiphosa magnipectinata, assembly GCA_037044535.1. NCBI lineage: Eukaryota > Metazoa > Arthropoda > Insecta > Diptera > Drosophilidae > Lordiphosa > Lordiphosa magnipectinata. The sequence goes on from JBAMBO010000467.1 coordinate 14,865, forward strand.
GTAGAAATGGGTCATTTCATTTTTTTTTGTAAGCTAGTTTTTAAAATACATACATTTGAAAAACAAGAAAGAAAGTCGGTCAAGCCAGACTATAACATACTCTGTACCCTTAGCGTCGCAGCTCGCATTTGCTCACGAGTTATACGCGCTCGTATCTAAGTTTCACTCTCTCTCTCTCTCTCTCTCTCTTACTAAGATTGCCGTTCAATAGAATGCTGTGGTGATGGGGGGGAGGGGGTGTTTACTGGCCTTTTTTGCTCATAACTTGAGTATCGTGCATCCGATCTTTATCATTCCTTCAGCAAGTCGATAAATAATTTTGTTTACAAGGTATCTATAGAAAAAACGAAAGATCTATCTTCTTTTCCAAATTGCGGTGGCGGGAGGGGGCGTGGCAAAAATTGAAAATAAACTTGATCTGCCTGCAAGTATAAGAAATATATGCCCCATACATGTCAAACCTCTATCTCTTACCATCTCTGAGATCTCTTCGTTCATACGGACGGACGGACGGACAGACGGACAGTCGGACAGACGGACATGGCTATATCGAATCGGCTGTTGATGCTGATCAAGAATATATATACTTTATAGGGTCGGAAACGATTCCTTTTCCCTGTTACATACTTTTGCACAAACTTAATATACTCTATGTACCTTCGGTACAGAGTATAAAAAATAGAGGAAAGCTAACTGCGGCTCGACCGAAGTTTATATACCCTTGCAGCCTGCCATATGCTTGCCAGTTTGTTATATGGCAGCTAAACGATATATTCATTCGATTTTGATCAAACTCGTGGAAGCGTAGATCAATGTGGAATCATATAATAGTAATCAATATTAAGTTTGGGAGCGATTGCATTGAAAACAAAAAAGTTTTCCTTACAAAGACCTTTTTCAGACAGCTATTTATATGCTGTAGTCAGTGATTAGGAACTTTCTTTTCTTACCTAGGTAAGGTACAAGGTAAATATAAAAATTATACCTAGGTAATGGTACAGTTATAAAAAAGGTACTTTTCAAAGGCATTTTTAATCGTTTTTTATTAGTAATGATATATTAGAAACATTACAACCTTGCATCATTACAAATATTTTGATAGTCATGCCATTGATATAAGGAACTATAAGGGATTAACTCCAAAAATAAGGTTTAAAAATGAAACATTTTGATTTCATATGATGTTATATTATTAAACAGGTCTGTTCCCGTTTTCGATTTCGATCAGATCATGCGGAATGGGAATTTCTAGCTGTTCCCGTTTCCGAAAAACGATCAAGTCTATTCGGTTTCAAAAGTTTTGCCTTTGAGTCAGTGGAATGAAAAGTAATTGACAATTTTCATGTCAACGGTTATACATATCGTTTATCAAATATTATTATTATTATAAGTCAAATATTGTGAAGTTTTTGAAGAATCCATAGATATATTGAGCATACAACTTGATTTAAATTTTAAAATTAATTTTTTCCAAGTTGCATCTCAGAAATTGCATGTAGACGAAATCAAAATCGATCGGAAATTAAACCGAGCTGTTCGCAATTTCGCATCAGCGTATGTGCAGTGTTGATCGAAATTGTTAAGGTTGCCATTCAGCTGAATAATAATTCGAAAGCGACTCGAAAATTCATTCGAAAAGAAAATTGTTCGAACTTGAACATGATATTCAACTCGGCCCACACGTAGTGTAAATCTCATATTAAAATATTTAGCCTATGTCGATTGTGTCATAAACATGCCACTTTTTGTAATAGCATTAAATATTAATAGGGGCAGTGACGAGGATCAGGACAGCCGAGACACCACTTGAAGACGACATCCGGTGGAAAGCACTTGACATGTATTGTGTGAAAAACCACCCTTGTGACCAACGCAGATCATTTACACACACGCAGCTATCTTAAGTTAGAAGATAAGGGATAATAAATTCTTAATAAAAGACAGCTCGCTCACACTGAGCGGGTCAGTACAAATGAAATCTTACAACCGTGCTCAACTAAATGTGTATAAGTCTATACATTTTTTGGTCCTTCGAGCCGGATCTACTTGAAGGATTGGTAGGTCCGTGCAGTGTTAAGCCGTTTTCCGTGGCTTAGGACAACGGATTCGGTGGTTTTTAATTAAAAACTATAAATTAATACAACAGGGTCTATTTGGTGACCTGATTAAATAACAATAATCAAACGCGAAATAAACAAAAAACTATACAAAAATCAATTTCTATTTCACTCGAAAACGGGGAACATCATAATTAAAACGATTCGGAATTCCAATCGTTTTACTTTTTAACAGACCTGAAAATGTTATAAAGTAAAATGTCTGTTTCTTTTTGGTGTAGGTATTTGGCCTCCACATTTTAAAATTCTTTCAACTGGGGCAGAGCTAGGAAAAATAGTATTATACAGAAATCACTTTCGCTCGAATTTCATTTCATAAAAAAAAAAATCTTATTGATTCATAAAGGGTGTTCAATTTGTGAATAATCTACATCAAAAAATCAAAAAAGCCGCTCAAATGTTAGTAAATTTTATTATTCTTCGAATTGATTATAATTTCAATCAGGGCTTAATACCGGAACCGGTACCGGAACCGTTAAACGAAATAAACCGTTTCAAATCAAGTACCGGAGCCGGAACCCGGAACCGATTCAAATTTTTTCTTGAGAACCGAAAACCGTTTACCGTTATTAATGGAACCGATAGCACCGGAACGAAACCGAAACGTTGGTACCGATACAGTTTCGGTTTTTTTACCTTTGCAGAGCGCATCGTAGATGTGGCCACAAGTTGGAGCTCTGCATACAAGATGCTAAAATATTTGCTTTCGGAAGACATCTTCAACATTTGCTCCAGTTTTGCGGCTGCAGATGATGACTTTCTTCTGCACCGGAAAGTTTGGGATTCAGTTCGCGAAATTGTACGCATATGAGAACCAGCGGAGGTGGCCACAACTAAACTTCAACCGAAAATCTAGTTTTTGGTGATTTTTATTCCATTTGGACACACGGGATCTCTATCAAAACAGTTACTGGATTCCATTAAGACTTTTCTCGCACTTAAGCGTGTTTGAAACCATGAAATCATTCTTAACTGGTGGAATCCCCCACAAAGTTCCCAGAATTGTATGAGATTTCACAAGTCGTGCTTTCTGTTCCAGCTACGCAGGTTCCCTGGCGATAAATTTATAATGAATCCGCTAAGAAGTTGTATGGACTCAAACACATTGAATGCAGCTATGTTACCGCGAGCAAATGACAAGAATGCTATATTAGTTACATAAGACGTGGACGTACCGGTACGTACCGGTATACCGAAATAAAAATCTGGGTACCGTATCGAAACCGAAATTAATTGAAAACCGAAACAGAACCTTTAACCGAAACATTCATTTCGGGACGTACCGGAACCGGTACCAGAACCGAAATTCGTTTCGGGATTAAGCCCTGATTTCAATAAATTAAAGTAGGGAAAGCATCGAACAAATGCCAAGAGCGAAGGACTTATACTTATGAAGGAGCATAAGGACTTAGCCCGCAATTTCACAAAGGGCGTCAGTTGGCTGCAGCCTGGAACAAACTGACCATGAATTTGGCCAAGCTTTCCTCCGATTGCTTGAATTAAATAGAGCTAGACTCAAGGTTCTTTTCGAGCAGCAGGAGCATTACCCACAGAATTTTGCCTACGTATATCATCTGATTTAGAAAGTGGGTCCGAAGCGAATCCAAGACGGCTGCACTCTATCGTCTCCTCACGGACTTCCATCTTCCCTAAATCGTCGATTGCCCTCTGTCGTGCGAAAGGCATTTATTTAATTAAAGCAATTCTTTTGTTTACATTTTTGTTCGCCGTTCTCGTGTAACCATACAGCAGCTAGAGTTGCAAGGTATAATTTTTATTTTGACGGGCGGCAAATTTGAGTTTTTGTTGTTTGATATAAAAAACTTTTAACACCGTTGAAGAAAACTAAGTTTATTTTGTTTAGAAAAGAACTAACCAAATAATTATACCCTGTTCCCATTAAAAATGGGAAAAGGGGATCATGAAGTTGTGCAAATGTATGTAACAGCGCAGAAGGAAGCTTCTCCGACCATATAAAGTATATATATTCTTGATCAGCATCAACGAGCCGAGTCGATATAGCCATATAGACTATAAGAGATAGAGACACAAATTTTGGCATGCACATAGGTGTATACCGTACCCAGATCAAGTTTGTTTCAGATTTTGAAAATATCCCCCCCCTCCCCCCTTAAACCGCAAAAAACTGTCACAGCCACAATTTTAAAGTTAGAACCTGGTGGCTTAATATATCCTAGGCCTTACATCTAACTACTCTCAAAAGGAAAATAAGATACGAGCAAAAACACAAAAGTTATTAAACAATTGTGTCAATTGAACAGGGTATTTTGTAGTCGGGGAACTCGGGCACAGCGCTCTTGTTTACATTTAAAATATAAAAATAAAAAAGCAATAAAAAGGTTTAAGGCCTATTTCCAGAACGCACGAAAATAAATTTTTATGTCGAAGTTCACATGAATAGAAACACTTTTGAACTGTTTTGAAATCTGAAAGCTATTTGCACAGTACTCTTATTTGTATGAAGCATTGTGCCGAAATAAATTTGTAATATCATCTGGAATCCAGCTTTTACTCTTATTTGGCTCATTGCGGTGTGTCTACCCTACGGCAGTCAAGTTCGACAAGGGTTTTGATTTAAATAAATAGAAATCGCTCGAAGTTAGCTCTTGGCACTCGCGCGAAAACGTGATTTACGAGCGATTTGCAAAACAAATCGCTAGTGAATTCTGTAGGCAACCCCTGATATCTTATACAAAATCAGAATCCCTTGTAGATAAATCAAGAAAGTCTTCTTAAAAACTTGGTTATATGAACACTTTCTTAGACGACTATGGCTTAGAATAGTATTCTGAAGTATCTACATGAGTCATAGCTTAAGGCGTTGTTAAGTTTTTAAATAGTATTAGGCAACTGTTGCTAAATCTCATATAAAAGTTGATAGCGTCGAAATCAAAAAATTTTGAAAGGGTGTGATGGCAGTATAAAAACCCTGTCTTGGTTTGATCTGATTAGCTGCCGTTTTCTTTTTATTGCGCTTTGAACTTTTCAGCTTCAGAGTAGGACAAACGGTTCCATATCTCGTAAATTATTGTGAATTTTGCTTTTAAGTCTTTAAAAAAGTTGTTGCTCTTGGGTTCGCCTAAAAAACATTTCTTTGTAGCAAATCAAAAAAATGATATCTTCATACTCAAATTACAAAAGTTGCCCAAAAAAGCCAAGTTTTGAAAACTTTTATACAGTTTTTTAACTTCATCTTGAAATCCGTTTCAAATTTGGACAAGTAATACACAACAAAGTGGTAGCTTAGACCAAAATAAACAAACCGTTAAAACGAACCATCTTCATTTAGTTACTCTTTCATATAGCTATAGGCCCAGAAGCACGTACAACTGTCATAAAAACTTAAAAAAAGGAACATTTTCGGTAAAAAAGTAAAAATATTAAATTTTTTTATTTGCAGTTTTTAAGTTATGTTTTCTTACTACTTTCTTGATTTAATACAAAACAATCGAAATTTTTGACTGTGTCAACCAATTGGTACCAAAAATTGTAATTTTTCGAGTTTTGGTTCCAGTTCTACATGCTTAAGGGCCCGTAACTATACGAAGGTCCAATCGAATGAAGTTGGTATGTTCCAATCGTTTGTTTATTTAAGTCCAATCTACGTTTTTGTCCTGCATTGATTAGTCAAATTCCTTACAGTTTTCAAGACAAAGTTGAAAAATAGTACAAAATGAGGGGAAAACATGATGATTTTAAGACATTTTTGTAATTTTGAGTATAAAGATGGGACTTTTTTAACTTGCTACTTAAGAATGTTTTGTAAGCCATGCCAAGAGCAACAACTTCCTCTAAGACGTCAAAGCGAAATTCAAAATAGTTTTCGAGATATGGAGTTGCAAATCCCAATCAGAAGCTGAAAACTTCTAAGTGCCATAAAAATAAAACGGCAGATAACCAGACCAAACACAGCGAAGGTTTTTGCACTACCATCATACCCTTTCAGAATTTTTTGGTCCCGATTCGATCAACTTTTTAGTGTTGCACTGTGTTATTTCTCTTCCAAACTGCCTTTTTCTGTGATAAGTTCGACTATTTTGGCGTATTTCATTTGGTGGTCAATTCCATTATTTAGGATGAAGAATTGATCGTGTTTTGGGAAACGGTTGATGAGATTCGGTTGGGAATTTTCGAAAGAGCTCTGGTTCGCTTAACTGAACCAGTTCGAGTGACTATGCCTGTGCAGCCCTGCTTAGAACCATAAGTCGAAAACGATTCAGCTGTCAAAAAAACGAAACCTCTTTGATAGAAACGACTCATTTTATTTTCGTTAGCTTTTAATGAATCAATTACATTCCATTACAGATTTTGAAGCTTGAAACTTTATTCTAAAACTTAATATCCTTTCAGTTAACACAAAATGAGATTAGTCATCTTGGAAACCAGCCAATCGGTTGGCAAATGGGCTGCAAAATATGTGATGAAACGCATCAATGACTTTCAACCGGGACCCAATAAGTGAGTAAGCTCATATTTCCCATCTATTTATTTTACTACATGAACTCTTTTAATTTAGATACTTTGTGCTGGGTTTGCCCACCGGTTCCACTCCCTTGGGCATGTATAGGGAGCTAATTGAATTCCATAAGCAGGGTAAGGTCTCTTTTCAGTATGTGAAAACTTTCAATATGGATGAATATGTGGGTTTGCCGCGAGATCATCCGGAGAGCTATCATTTCTTCATGTGGCACAATTTCTTCAAGCATATTGACATTGAACCGCATAATGTTCATATATTGGATGGTAATGCACCTGATTTGGTCGCAGAGTGCAATAAATTTGAGGAGCAACTTAAAAAAGACGGTGGCGTGGAGCTGTTCATAGGTGGCATAGGCCCAGATGGTCATATAGCCTTTAACGAGCCCGGCTCATCGCTGGTCTCAAGAACCAGAGTCAAGACTCTGGCTCAGGATACGTTAGAGGCCAATGCTCGATTCTTTGACAATGATATAAATAAGGTACCCAAACAGGCGTTAACAGTGGGCGTTGGTACTGTAATGGATTCCAAGGAGGTGATGGTACTTATAACCGGAGCTCACAAAGCATTTGCCCTGTACAAGGCCATCGAAGAGGGCGTTAATCATATGTGGACGGTTAGTGCCTTCCAGCAACATGCCAATACACTGATGATCTGCGATGAGGATGCCACACTGGAGCTGCGCGTCAAGACTGTCAAGTATTTTAAGGTATGCACGGCCTCAGTTGCAGTTAAGTTGTAGCTATGGGAAGGTATTTATAATGGCTTTGTTAAGGTGTTGGTTGTAACATATTTAAGGCATTATTTGCTTTCGCTCTCTAACACTTGATTGGGTTGTAGAGGGGCTGACATGGTTAAATTAGTCTAGAATGAAAAAAAGAAAATTGGAAACCAAAGTTTGTTATTCAAAATTTCACAGGGCATTCAAAGGGATATACACGAAGACGCCATTCAGGATGGTAACACAAACTGAAAATGTAATGTATAACCTATTTAGATAGTTATTAAGGCTTTTAAGAAACAATTTGAAATAAGTTATATGTAATCTAAGGAATATTAAACATAAGAGTTCAAATGACGAAAACTCGATACTGTTGAATGTCGTTGCTACAACTTGTTGATCTTTAAAATGTCGAATAAATTTTATACATTTCTTTGTGTACTTAAAACGATAAGTCCTGTTATTAGGCTAATTAAGTTGGTTTTGAGTTTAAGTTTAGTTGTAGATATACTATTATTCTATATGTTGTATGTATGTATGTTCGTTATAGGCGTCTAAAATCTTCCCAGCATGTTCATGCTCAAGTCTGTGAAACGTAAAATAATTTTATACATATTTTCCCGTTTCGAACCAGCTGGCTCAACCCAATCCAAAGTGGTTCAAGTCCATATCTCAGAAATTATTTAGGCATATTGGTCAATATATGGATATTGGTCAGTCTGATCTGACAACAAAATAGGGGCGATGAATAAATCGCATATATGGTGCGAGTGATTTACTCCTCTTCCAGAAGCTGAATGAATCTTTATTTGGACTTTGGTCCCTTGTTATAAATTTTTGGTTTAACCCAACGCAATGCATTACAGGCCTTGCAATGGATGGGTTTTCTAATTTATTGATTACAAATGTCTCCCTTTTTGTTAGGGTTGTATGGTCTAGTCTATTTTTATGCGCCTCGAGTACTTGAGTCCCAAACGCAGTTACCTGGACTAATAAAGCATTGTTCAAGTATCTTTGAACAGCAGAGCAGGTTTAAATTTTAGCTGACTTTCTGAAATTCAAAAAAATTTGAGGCAGTCAGGCATGTTCTCAATTCAATTAATCTTCGACAAGTAAATTGAACGCAATTCCGCTTCAGTATAGTTTTCGTATTCTCAATTCCGAATGAATTTGCTCTCTTTTTACTCTTGGTAAACACCCGGGCCAAACGAGATTGACACTGGATCAGTGCCGGGCAAAAAAGTTTGATTGTGTTGGTGAGAAAGAGAGCCCTCTCCAGACTACAGCCGTTTTACTTGTAATTTAGAGTTCACCGATTCACACAATCATGAGTTCGGTTCCTGTTTGCGTTAAACACGACTGACTTAGGCTTCTGGTAGCTATGGCTGGCCGGCTCTGCACTGGATACTTAAGATAGAAACCACAAGTCCAAGCGAAACGATCGAAAATAAAACAGTCGAATATGAGTGAGACAGACTTGTTCGATTTGGCTGTCATTGCCAAACTCTGGACACATTAAACAAAAAAAAAATTCCATGTAAATTAGCATAATACTTAAATTCAATTCGAATTTCACTAACCATTACTAAATTGATCACAGAATTAAGGAAAGCAACTGTGCGATAATTTGGCAATTACTCTTCATTCCATCGACCATTAAGTCATACTTTTTCGTTTTGGTGTTGCGAGATAATGAATCAATTCCACTTTCCAAAAGTTACCAAAGAAGTGAAATTGCGAACATGCCTGAATGTTTTATGGAATTTAGAAGTTATGGTAAAAAACATAATTATATTTTATATTAAAGCTAAGTATGAAATTGGCTTAAGAATAATCGAAAGACTAGATTTTCAATCGTGACGATCAAGTAAAATCTCATCAAAGTTTTGGTAATCGTTGAAGTTTGGAGAATCGGAGCGTTTAATAAATGACCTTCCGAACCTAAAACCAAACCGAACCCATTTCTTCCGCAAACAAGTTACGAGCCGAACAGGTTTCAACCCGGAATTTCGACTTTTTTGAACTGTGAACTAAACCTTAAGCCAAACCAAAGGTGAGCAAATCTGTTCTTAAAGGCTATATGACACTTGCCGATATTGTCGGCCAATATTGTTCCTGACAAAAACAATATTGGCCGCCAACTCGGCATTCTGTGCTGGGAAACGCTTATAGTGAAGCGACTAGTTAAACAATCATACCAACACTATCTTTTTGTGCCGTTTTCGCAAGCCTTGTCTCGTTATTGGTCACCAATATTGGTCAAAAATATCGGCAAGTGTCATATAGGCATAACCTAATTTTTATACTCTGTACCGAAGGTACATAGAGTATATTAAGTTTGTGCAAAAGTATGTAACAGCCAGAAGGAATTATCTCCGACCCTATAAAGTATATATATATTCTTGATCAGCATCAACAGCCGAGTCGATATAGCCATGTCCGTCTGTCTGTCTGTCCGCCCGTCCGTATGAACGAAGAGATCTCAGAGATGGTAAGAGATAGAGGTTTGACATGTATAGGACAAATATTTCTTATACTTGTAGGCAGATCAAGTTAATTTTCAATTTTTGCCACGCCCCCTCCCGCCCCCGCAATTTGGAAAAAACGTCAAATCTCCCACAGTTTTGATGATAGATTATTCGTACCTTCTAGAGATATCTAGTTGTCAAAATTTATTATCGATTTGAGGAAAGAATGATAAAGATCGGATGAACGATACTCAAGTTATGAGCAAAAAACGGTCAGTTAACACCCCTCTACCCATAACCACAGCATTCCGTTCAACAGAAGCAACCTTAGTGAGAGAGAGAGAGAGAAACTTAGAGATGAGCGCGTATAACTCGTGAGCAAATGCGAGCTGCGACATTAAGGGTACAGAGTATGTTATAGTTGGGCTTGACCGACTTTCTTTCTTGTTCGGTTCAAAATAAGAGACATTCTGAAATCAAATGAAAGCAAACTGCCTCGAAAGTATATTTATTTATATTGAAATTTCCAGAAAGACGTTTGAAACCAGCAGTATAAAAAAACCTTCGATTTTTAGATCCTTGATTTCAGGTTGAGAAAATATTTCATTTAATATAGCGATTATTGACATGATTAGAGCTTTTTGTTGGAACCTGCCGTTTGGAGCTCAGAATAATTTCTTGGATTTTCTACCCTGGTCAAAACTAACTTCAAATCCCTGTTTATAGAACTTAGAATCAAGTCTACAAACCGGTCCTGAGTCGAACCCCACAGAACCGGTTGGATTCGCATTTTTTGGGTCCATCGAACTGGACCTTAAGCCGAACCTCCAGAACCTAAACACGAACCAGTCCCCCTGTTTACATTTAAGCCAATTTCCTAAGAAGTTTTTAACTTTCTCAATATTATGACCGGAAAAAATCATTTTATGATACAGAATCGCTTGAATTGATCCCAAAAAGTCCAAATTCGGCATATTGCGATATCGAATAGGAAATAAAGCACAAATCAAGTTGGAAAAGACAGGTGAGGCTACCTTCTAATTTCAAAGAACAGGTACTCTTAACTCTAAACTTAGAAAAAATCAAATAACTGCATGAACTGCATAAAAATTTCCATTGACTTTGTTTTTGATTTGAAATATCTGATGATTTATTGAATAATAGCTCATCACATGAGCCATGATCTATATGATCTGTTTGAAATGATTGAGCTCAGATCAGCTCAACAAAGCAACTAAATCAATCATACTGAACTCAAATAGCTCACAGGCTAAATGTCAAAAACATGAGGTTGAAATCGCTATAAAATGGGCAGTGGAAAATGCTTGATATTTTTAGTTGATTGCTGATATGGGTGTAGAGGAGTTTTGGTGACATCATTCAACTTGTAGTAATGTTTGGTATAGCCTAACAATAGTGAGAGCGGATTCAGTGAAGATGAGCCAAAATGGTGGGGAACCAATAAAGACCCATTTCTTCTTATATATGAAGCATTCTTCTTCTTTGTCCTGATATTAATATCTGAACTGCTTAACAGACTGGGCCGCTGCTTTAAATGCTCTCCAATCGTTTCTGTTTCGCTCGAGGAGGCTTCAGCTATTCACACCATGCTTGGCAATGTCTTTGCCTTGCAGCACCTTTTGAGCGGGACATATTAGGAGCTTGATCTGTTTGGATTCATTATTAATATGAGCTGACAAACTCAAATCAAAAATATTTCTGACTTGATTTACCTGAACCTCTTTTTTTAAATTTGAAGCAAATGGCACTATGACTCCACTCACGCAGGGCTCTACTATGAACCCAGATTCGAATTAAAACCATTGGTTCGATAAGTACAGAAACCGGTCCGCGAACCGAATCTTTCACGGGTTCGAACGGGTTCGAACCTCCGAAGCGAACGTTCATCTAAATTTTACAGGTTATCTACCTTTTTAAGAATTATTAAGTGTCTCATCTTGTAGTGAATTAAGGAAACACTTATAAATTACTTAATATATAAAAGGACTTTATCTTGACAACGGGAGTATTGGATAAAGAAATCTTTAAATTGGCCCATAGTTGTTGGTTGAAAAACTCAAAATGGTGTTAAAATTTACTGGTTTTGAAAGAATAAACTACTGAAAACCCCAGAAAAATCAACAATTATGCACAACCCCAACAGATTCTGCTTTGAAAATATTTGAAATTATAAACCAGGGTTCTCCAAGAAGAGAGTACGGAAAATGTGACTGCCTCTCTCTGACACTCAGTGGTGCATATTTTCGGCAAGCATTCGATGCTAATTGCAGGGTGCCTTCGGCGCCCATGGGCTATGGCTGGGGAACTAAGGTTTGAATAAAAGCCTTAGTGTTTCAATGTTCCTAGAAATTGGTTCTTGTACCAGAACTATAACTTTACGATGGGGTCAAAGCTTCGGACCTAACATTCTGCAAAATTTCGAAGGTTTGCAGCCTTGGAATTTTGTGTTCAATTTTATACATGATACAATGAAGTTTGATGAAGAAGGATTTAAGATTTTGTAAATTTATAAATCCTTTGAAAAGGGGGGTGAATTCTATAATATTCCAATAAAATGATTTTTATTTGCCTTAAAGAGTGGCAAGTGTCTTAAGGCACTCTAAGGTGTCAGACGGGCCCAAATGTTCCAACTTAAGTGTTAACACAATTAAATAATTTTTATCTCCATTTCCAGAGCCTAATGGATGTACATTCCAAGCTAATTGAGCAGCAGAAGTCGACGTAACAGGAAATTTCAGGTTTACTGAAACTAAAATAGGAACAATACAGGATCCACAGGAACAACAACATCCACATTTTTAATCAATTTTTTGTAAATTTTTATTTATTTGGTATTTTAATTATCAAACTACTTTTTTAATTGTTAACAATTCTTGCAATATATGTGTGTAAATGTATGTATGTATGTATAATTTGTACACTTAAAGTCTTATGGAAAACCAAACCAAAGCCATCAACGACCCAATATCTGTTTATCTGTATAGACAAACTCCTCGTGATCCTCAATCAGGCGAAACAGTTGCTTGGCATAGAAAATGGAACGTACCGATTCTTCGAGTATAAGTTGATGATTCTGTACGGCACGACGCACTTGCTCGTGTATGAACATGGCTTCCAGACGCTTGGCTCGCTGTGTCAGGCGACAGGCCTCAGTGTTACGTAATTGTGCCTCTCCGGCGGACAGGCGACACTCGACCGCCGGCTGATGCCGGGCCGCATTAGAATGGTAGTTGCAAATTTCACTAATCACTCCGGCATTCACATTGAATATGCCCTCCGAGGCACCAATGACACTCTGACACACGGCCGAAGTGCAGATCATTTCACGTTTCAGATTCTCGCAGATCATTTGCTCCAGCACATTGTGACGTGCCACGCGTAAATAGCCTCGCCGTACAAACCGACGTCCGATCTTTTGACGCAAGGGCTTAAAATTGAACACCTGGGTACCCCACTCCTTGCCACGCACCGGTTTGGTATTCTTGAGACGGCGCCTTGGCTCGCGGAAAAGTTGACGTTTCACCCGCTGCAAACTGGCCTTGAGTGGTGTCACTCTCTCCCGTTGCAGGCAAATGTCCACCTGTTTCCACAAATCCATGGTGCTGGCTAGCGAACTATTCGGTGACCAGTGCAACTTGTGTTCCAATCCATTGATCAGATACAGCTGGCGTATGCACTCGTTTAGGAAACTGCGCTTGGTGGGACTAAGATAGTTGGGCGGGTTGTTGATTATATAATGATCTCGCTTGTACACCACACAATAGCCTTTATCACCATTCAACATGTCGGGGCGCTGATAGACAATCAATTGCTGGTCCTTATAGTCGATGGGTGAATTGAAGATGAAGATCTGATTGTGAGTGTCCGTTGGTGTACGGTACATCAGCAGTTCAGGTTCGTGCGATTTGTTCATCACGTTAAAGAGTCAGAAAACGAATGATATAGCTAGCGTTGAGGCAAGAGATTTATATAGGGTGTGCATAGGGTGGGGAAACAGGTAAAGATAAGAACCGCATTGACCTGCTTAAGGGTTTGACCAAAGAAACTTTTTGCCTGTCCTGGCATGTTTGGGTTTCGCAGGGGTTTTTCAGTGCTGAATTTTACCTGCGAGGAGTGCAATAAGTATATATATATAAATATAAAGGTAAGGTAAGCTTAGTTCAATTCGAAATCCCAACAGAGAGAGGGGTGAAAGACCCAAATTAAGTTACAGTGGCTGCTCTAAAATGCTTGTTAGGCGTGGTATTCAAAGCAAATGGAGAGAGAGGAAATATTTAAAGTGAAAAAGTTGCCCAAACCGAAGTAAATAGTAAGTTAGGCGCTAGAAATTCGAGTACATATCAATTTTCAGTTTAATAGCTCAAAAAAGTTAGTGCAAGTCGGAAGAACTGGTTGATTGATAAATTTTCGAAATCGTGGACAAGGCCGAGTGATTTTAAGCAAAAATGCCTAAAACTAAAGTTGAACTAAATATCTTAATAAATAAAGTTTAAAAAAATTGATGTCTGGAATTTTGAAAGAAGCCGCAAAAAGAGTAAATGTATCGATAAGTATTTAGACGATGGTCACACTGGATGGAGGACAGCACAGTAGCAGAAGGCGTTAGTAGATTAGTGACAGACAAGAAGGAGATGGACGCTGACCGAGATGGACGTGTGTATATAAATGGACAGAGACCGTATTGATAATGCATAGATCTTCTTGGTTGTAAGCATAAAAAGTATCGACTTCAAGCATAGATCTTTTTGGATATAGATGGAATATCCTGATATGGGAGAGCAATCGACTGACTAACATCACATCACCACCTACTTTTTTCTAAGCTGTAATTAATTTTTAGATACCATTAAACATTATTTTTCTACTTACTTTACTAGCACTTAAAGTCGGGACCTCGAAGACTGAACACACACAGAAGACGGCACCTTAGTTCAGTCGAATATCAGCCTTTAGCTCAAAAATCATACTTAAGAATGTAAGCAGTTAGCATTTTGCGACTCAGCAAGCAACAGGGGACCGTGGTCGAGTGGACAAGACATTCGCTTAGAAATCGTCGAGGTTGTGGGATCAAGCCATCCCCGTAGGAGCATAGTTTTCTTTTTTATTAATTTTTATTGCAATTTCGTCTAAAAGACACAGCTACAACAATTAAATATAAAGGGATACAAGGGCGTTAGAAAAGGAAAACATTAAGTGTAAATATATGAAACGCCTACCGATCCGGTGGGGAATATTTATTTTGTCGTTATGATCAGCTACGCCCCTGCTCGCAGCTTTCGTGATTGGAAAATTTCCAAGAAGTATTAGAAGCTATGCAAGTGCAAGATTGTGAAGAATAAAAGACCTATAGTTTTCGTGGGATATTATTGTATTATTGTAATCCCTACATAGAAAGCAAAATGGACAATTAGAGGCATATAAAGAAGAAGCAACAGGAAGCCACAAGGGAATATAGTTTCGTGTTTGTGTTGAAGGGACATTAAAGTTCACACGCCCGAGTAGGTAAGCTTGTGTAGAAACATAATACCCAACATACTACGTTTATGCTGAAGTAAAGGTAAGTCTAAAAGCTTAAGTCTGGATATATAAGGAGGAAGTCTTAACTGTGGTTCCCAACCCAGGTTGCAAAGAGCCATTATGAATGTAGGGCGGTTGATTTCCTGGTAAAGAGGATGCACTTCTTGGTCGTTTTGGTGAGGGTTCGACCAAACCCAATATAAAAAAATATACGATGGGGGTGGCTTCCAATATAAGTTCTCCTTTTTAATACACTTCTTGTGTGCTTCAATGGCTTCAGATAACTTTCCTGCCAAACACCAACTACCGCATTTGCTATTAGAATAAGTAAAATGACTAAGGGCTCTACAAATGCTGTGAACGTGTCTTCATGATCTTCAAACAGAGCTGGAACAAATGAAATGATGGCTGCCAATAGTAGAATCTTCACCAGAAGATCGTCGAACTGCTCTAAAACTAGTTGCCAAATGCTTTTTCCTTCCTCAGTTGGCAATTCGTTCGGTCCATATTTTTTCTGGTTCGCTTTGATCTGTTCAGTGGTAAGTCCGCGCTCTCCATCTGCGCTCCATTCAGCGCTTGTTCGACGGTTTTCGTGTGACCGTCATCCATTTTAAATTGTTATCCTCTACGTTCAGTAGCCCCAATTTCGACTTATGAGATTCACACACGTGTCACTTTGACCAACCGTAATTCAATAACCGCAATTCAATATCTGTATGTATAGATTCTTTGTAGCTCATTCAAAAACAAAGAACGCACTGCGAGTTAAGTACTTAATTTTCACTGCAAACCTATCATATATTATACGCCATGGCGCTTTTTTTTGTGCTGTTCTGATAATATTGCACTAAGAAGAGGTCTATCTAATGGTGATAAAGATCATGGAAAGATTCAACTTGTTCAAGTTGATAAGAATTCAATATATAGTTAATCAAAAGAGGAGTTCTACCATAAAACATCATAGATTTACACTTGTCAAATACAACACATTGTATATAGAATTCAAATCAACCTGAAGCAAAGCAGATTCGTTGGGCGAGTTATGGCTCAGGAATATCTTAAGCATACATCAGTGCACGAGAATGCTTAATTACATTAGACAGGTCATTAGTAAGTAACACTAAGAGAAGAGCTCCAAGATGGCTTCCCTGGGGATCTCCAGAGGTCGTATTAAATTTATGTTTGTTCATAATTTTTAAAACAAGACACACCACAAAGAAGGTTGGTCGACTGTACAGCTGTTTCAAAAACCTTCCGGCTATGCCTATATTCTGCAAGTCGGGCAGAGGTGATCTCTTGCCAGCATTGCTATGACTGTTTCGGAATCCTAAAGGCAGCACAAGTGCAAAAACTAACAACAACAGACAACTCCAAATTGACAAAAGACTTTGTGAATGTGTGTGCAGACATTTCGGCCGTTCTGTATAAGTGGTGGAAATTCTCTTTCCTGAGTTAATCATTAGTGTGTCTTTCAGCAATCTATCATTATTACTAACTCTAGCGATGGATAAAACAAATATACGAGTAGAAAAAGTGCGCTACACTGATACTTATGTGAACAGCTAATACAACAAACGCGACTATTACTACGTTTATGCCATGAAATTCACGATTTTTTCAATTTGCAAAATTAAATTTGTGCCTGTTTATGCAGCAAATTGAATAGATCTGGCCACACCAACGCAACGTCAAGTTGGCATTTCATGAATTGATGGCGAATTCATAGTCAAATTTTCGTGTGTAAGTCGAATTCATGAAATGGTGTTTATGGAAGCACTTTCGGACCAACTTCATGAAATGATTTTGCAAAATGAGCATAGCATAAACGTAGTAATTGTTAAGTTCTTTACCATGATAGTTTTTCGAATCCTTTAAAGATTGCTTTTCATCTTCATCAGAAGATAAACATGGTAAAGAATCATTAATTCTTTTATTTACTATTCTTAAAGCTTTTATTTATTAGTTCCTTTTGAATATTATACTATAAAGCAAAATGTTTCTTTGGAAGCTATTTTTATTCCATGGCTTAAAAATATTGGAAAATGGCAAACAAGATATTTCTAGCAGCTAGAAAAAAATGTAATGAACCCTTTTCATCATTTTTTTTTGCTCCCGTTTAATTCACAAATAGAAATAATTAGTGTGAGTTGGCTGGCTCTAGGTCCGAAAAAGTTGCGTTTGTTCACAACTTGTAAACAACTTATGCATTGTAACACCAAAAAGAGCTGGTTGCCTATACAGAACTGTTTCATCGTTATCCCTAACGACTCTTCAGCAGGCTTTTCGCTGAAGAAAGCATGATTGCCAACTGCCTTTCCATACAATCATTGCTTAGATCAGTTGGGAACTGCTAAAAGCAATGAAAGCAAAAATAGACAAAGCAAGAAATAACATTAAATTTAACTAGCATTGCAGACAAGGATCAGGATGCTTATATACACATATGTGCCTTAAAAGCACATCGTTAGCTAAGTTAGATTTTTTGTAAGTAATATAATGAATAAAAGCAAGATCGCTCATCAGTGTGAGTCAGTACAAACTCAAAACTACAACCGTGCTCAGTTAAAGGTGTATAATTCGATATAGTTGTTCAGTACCCACTTCCACAAGCGTTGGAAATTATTCCAGAGTTGTTTTTCTACTCGAGGGTCTCCCCAATTAAATAGTAATATATTTTCTTTTGTTTTCTGGTTTTTCGTAAAAAATTTTCAGTACATTTGAATATGACCATTATTTTTTGGGTTTTGAGCTTCAATCTGACCTGGAAGCTGGACCATGCTACAGGTGAGGGTTAAAACTGACTCGTACAAAAATTTTATAAATTATTAATTTTCCTTCACAAAAATTACCAATGGAATGTTTAAGGACTGTACCAACAAATTTGGGATTGGCCCAACATACCTGATTCGAGTCTAACCTAAACGTCAGGCAAATTGTCAGTTCAAAGTTTACCTAAGCCTTTCGAAAGGTGTGTGTGTGTGTGTGAGTTTGTGTTTTTTACAACCTAGTAGGCTTATGTAACCGAGTGCTGCCAATTTGTGCCTAATCCCTGAACAGATGTTCCCCATAAAAGTGCGTCAATTTCACTTGGGTACTCCTGCCACAGGTAAAACCCTACGTCTCCCCAGGTAAATGTTTCGAATTGTACTTTTTGCTTTGCATATAAAATCACTTGACAATTGTTCGCAGCTGTCAGAGGCAATTGTACGAGCAACTCATTAGCAGCATGGGCAACGTAATGGATCGCAAGGTGGCGTCCTGTGGAGAGGCCACCAATACAAATACACCTGCAACCACAGTCAATACCAATTTGGCAGAAGTATCATCATCAGAGGCGGCGCCACAGCCAGTTGCCCCCAAGAATCAAGTCAGTTTTCAGGTGTTTAACTATCGTCAGCAGATTTGCCACAAGAATCATCATGTCTTGAAATGGGCCACCTCCAAACTGATGCTCACCGAAGAGCTACTTAAGCAGCAGCAGGGTAAGCGTTTCACAGAAGCCTCATGGAACGATGACTATGGCACCTCAATGCTAACCGATGATGACGATGGGGAGAATGAAGAAAATGATATGCCCAAGCAGGGTACACTCGCCCAGGAGCTGTCAACTTTGAAAAGCTATCGTATAGAGCTGCGGGACACCATTTTGGAAGTGGCCCAGGAGAAAATGAAGAAACGGGATAAGAAGAAAATGAAGCGTCTAAAACGTCGAACTTTGATTTCATCCAAGAAGCCGAGCAATAAAAATAAATACAAATATTTATATGACAATTGGCCTGAACAGCATTCGGACACACCGGAAACGGATGTCATTGTCCTTGACTAGAAATATTAATCTGTAGTTTTTTTTATGTTAATTTAGTCGTTGTATTTGTATTTATTCTGTTATTTTTTAAGTCATTAAAATCTGATGTCTGACACAAAATTTTGCTTTAAATTAAGAGAGAGAGAGAGTGGGTGAGGGAGGGGGAAAACCAAAGTTCAATGCACGCGCCACATACAGCCGCAGGATGCATATTTAAACCGGCTCTGTGGCTGTTTATTTATTCCCAGAGACTGTTAAATGGTCAAAGTTTACTCTGTATAGAGGTTACCAGCATCGTTCTCTGTCATGGTCTTAACTTGGTCAATTTGTGCTATCAACCTGGGTTAGACAATTTTCTCTATAAATTTCAGTAGCGTCGGAATACCTGGACACTTCCGCCCAGAGATGAGGTAGTACTTATGTGGAAAAAGACTACGTTTTTTTTTTGGTATTCCATAGGCCATTCGTATCGTCTTTATAGAGCGAGAGGGATTTGATTTGAGGTCGCAGGGGGAAAATTCAATTCTTCCGCTGCGCAAAAATTTTCAAAAATTTTGTATATTACATACTTAAAATAAAATTAGGGATGCAACAGCTCGGAAATAAGAACTTAAAAGGATAAGTGGTTCACGAAATTTATGAACCGCCGGCTTGGTTCATTAAATAGTTTTTGCAGCTAAGCCGAGATTTCTGTTCGGTTCAGTGGTTCACTCTTAATCTAATATATACAAATCTCGTGAGACGGTGTAAGTGTTCACACTCCTCCGAAACGGTTTTTTTGTGTATGTATGGTAGGTAGGCTACTCGGTCTAAAAAATTGCGAAATTTGCAAAATTTTATTGAGTTTAGATCAGCGGTGGGCACGAAGTGTAAGTTTGGGGGCAGCCCCAATAATGCAATAATGTAAATTTAATTATCAAATTCATAAGCAGACTCTTACAACTTTTTAGTTAATAAGTTTTATGTCTTTTAGGAGCTGTTCATTTATACTAGCTCTTAGAGTAGAATGATCAAACTTAAGTGACTCGTTCAACTGATAACAGAGTTGATGGAACGTATAGTTAAGGCAATATTTTTAAAGTCCTTATTTTTTTGACCTTTCCAGTATCTTAAAACTTTTGTTGATGAATGTTCCCTTGGACAATTTTTGAAGGCATCTAAAACATATACAGATTTTATATTTGATATATGTTTTTTGCTTTCAATTGCTTTCATGAAATTCTCTTCTTCACAATCAGAAGTTGAGTTTCTTTTGGAACTACAGCATGTCAGTAACGTGATGCTTTGCAACACTTTTTTGGTCAGAAGTAAATAAAGTTTGAAATCTAAGAACACTGCAGCCAATATTGGTACTGAGCTCGTAATAGAAGAACGAAGATTTTAGAACAATTGATTGACATATTTATAAATTGCCTGCAGCAAATTCCATGTTTTTAAACTACGTTCCATTCAGATGTTTTTAGGTGGAGTTCTTTTAAAGAACTCTGAATGCAAAAATCATTCAGAGTTAGTAAACGTTCGCACATTTTGTAGGATGAGTTCCATTACAACCTTCATAGTTTCATTCCTTTTCTAATCTGCAGTTGTCATTTAAAAGTTCTCCTGCTCGAACCATATTCGATCCATTATCGACGGTGATAGTATAAATCTGACCTAGAGAAATGTTGTAGGATTAGAGAACTTCCTTAATGATAGCAGCCAGATTACAAGGAATTTCTATGTTTCCCTATATGTGTCGTTGGAAAAACTACTTAATTTTGTGAACCGAACCTACATTTTTGAAAAAGTGGTTCAGGTTCGAGGAGTCAAAAATATTAGGGGTTCGGTTCATATTCAAGGAGGGGCCACCACTGGTTTTGATTATCGTTGGCAATTGTCAACGATTAAATAGGAGGTATAGGCCAATCGGTTCAAAAATCGACAAATTGGCCAAGTTGTATAATGATTTTAGATTGTCATGAAGACGGCTTAATATTCGGGTATGTATTTAGAAGGTGTAGATCGAACGGTCAAAAAATGTTGAAATTTGCAAAATTCATATATGAGTTTAGATCAGCGGCCGGCAAAACACACATGCTCATTTTGGGTTCGCGAGAGCGCGCTCATTTAGCACATCTTTGTTGTTGCAAATGAGAACAGTTTAAGCTCGTATACTGTCGGTGTCGCTGCCGCAGAGCGCTGTTGAATACACTTTAGACTGGGACGTGCCGGATTCTGGTTTAGATTAGGTGGATCAAACGGTCCAAAAAATAACGAAATTTTCCAAATTTTATAATGAGTTTTGATTATCATAAAGACGTGTAAATAGAAGGAAGGTAAAAATCAATTACTCAATTTTTTTTATGAGATTGTCATGAACACCGGTGATTAGATAAATCGTGTGGATCGAAATTAAAAACTGAGTGTAGATCAGTGGTGTCCAAAATGCCAAAAGAATATCCTTTGGGATATGAACTTATAATTTTGCCGGCGTCGCAGAAAGAAAAAAGAAATACTAGAGATAGAAAATACGTGTGTTCTATAAATAGCAAGCTCGGCGTCTCGCTTTATATAATGAAAGTCCGATTGACTTAAAACTTGGATGAAATAGGGAAACAACTAAAAAACTGAAAAAAATGTATGATGCAAATTTAGCTCATTTGTTTTATTGTTACTAATTTTAGTAAATAGCAGTTACGATAAAGGTACAATCAGGTGTGGAAAATTTTACTTGACCGTAAAAATTTCAAAAAACAAGCTTAGTATCATATACCGATGTGTTCCAGAAATCTCTAGAGATTTTGGGGTCAGTTGTTTTTGAAAACAACCAATCCAAATGTCGGTGTTCCACAAATGTCGGAGATTTCATTTTTCGGAGTTAGCTTCGGAGTAGCATGCAAAACAGTTGACAAAAACAGCTGACTGGTAGTTTTTGCGTTGGGGCTGCCACGACAGGGTTGTAGGCTTCAAAATAATTTAAATTAATGTATGATCTAAATTTTATTTGTTAGTTTCTAAGCCAAAAGCTGCAAGTGGTTGTGGTATGCACTGAGTTCCAAGCTATAAATTATTTTTAAGCAATTAGTACTTAATTGTATCGGAAACAAATTGATGAGAACGCTGACCCCCCAAAAAATTATTTTGTATTGACAACCATGTTGCTCACAAGTGAGTGGAGTGCACTATAAATTCAAAAATGCCCGCGGCTGCATTAAATGTTTGGATATTGCAGGGAGAAGGCCGTTGGCGAGGGAGACATAATCGTAACAAGAGTTTCAGAAATGATGCAATCCACTTTTAATTTCTGATGAGCTACTTTTTGGCCGCGATATCCGACTGTTTTCCATGTGGCATTACTGCGACTTCCTCCGGAGTTCTATGTTTCCCCCATAAAAACTTTCTAAAATTTATAAAGATTAAAATAAATGTAACAAGTAAACTTAAAAATTTCATTGCTGACAACTTGTCTTCCATTTCGAAGTTTGAAATTCTCGCCGATATAATTTATCAATAGTTTTTTCTCGATACTTCATTGAATTAACCACTTAAATCATATTTTATTAAACTGCTAATTTATCAACATAATCTTGTTAAATTTATACTTTATTTATGAGCACAAACTTTTAATTTTGAAAAGAAAATTAAAGCTCCGAAAATGTTATTATCTTAAATGGAGTAAGTTGGCAGGTTTGCTCATTGCTGCTTTCTGCTGCTCTCTGACTTTTGCATTGTTTTGGTGGACAATATTTTAAAATTAACTTTTATTACTTAAATCCCATCAAATCTTTCATAATATTAATGCAATTCGATCAGTTAAGCATTCACGAATTGTTCCTCATTATTATATTTGACTCAAATCTCTTTATTAGCAAAACATAGACCAAATGTCGCCACAAAATTCGCAACATTTGAAAACAACCAAAAGAGGTTTCAGGAACACCGACAATTGCTTTTGGGTTGTCAGAGATTTGTAGAACACGGCTGATAATACATTTTTTGAACAAATATCAGCAACTCAGCTTTATTTATATGGCTTACAGGTGCTTGTCAGTTAACATTTGTTAGGAATAGATTTAAACATGTTGCAGTTCCTAATCAAACAAAAAAAAAATAAATTCAAGAAATTCCTAATTTACAGAATTTTGTTCAACAAAATACGATCCTTAACCACTGTACGTCGGTAAAAAAAAACTACTTTTTGAATGCTCTCCGTTTTCTACAAAACAAAAATTTTAAGAGCAGAAAATTTCAAGAATCCCCCAAATATTTGAGGTCGTTTTTAAAACGGGATGTGATTGAATCTAAAATTTAAGATTGGGATAGAGACGAGACGGGATTAAGTGGATAATTTCTTAAGCCAAATAAATTGTTGACTGTTCCAGTTCGTTTTACTAAAAATTTCGCTTCGATATATGTATCTACAGTCAAGTCTCACAAACTATGCGCATCCCGAATCCTTCCGTAATCTTTGCCTTCTTCACAATATGTTTTGCCACTTATTTTTTACACATTCTTCCTTATAACTAAGAAATAGCTTACAGTTCTTTCTTTCTCAATCATGGTAAAATTTACCAGAACTTTGTTGAACAATAAACTCACAAGTATAAACAAAAAAGTTTTTGTACGCATTTTTAAAGCTTATTATAAATACCAAAATCCGTCTCTTCTTTAATTTTTTTTATGGATAATTTATAGCTCCATTTTCCTAAAAAATTCGACACACCATGAAGCATTACCAAATTGGCTCAAAAATCAACCCTTCAAATTTAACAACCACAAAAGAAAACGCATCCCCAACAGAGGGGTGGCATGCGTTTTGAAAATGTTTTGCAATTAATAAAAATATTTTTTTTTTTCATAAAACGAAATTTAATTAAAGCAAAATGCTTGGCGCTTAGTCAGCAATTAACATCCGACTTCATATGCGTGAAAATGGAGAAGAGGGACACCACAACCCCCAAATGGAATGTGCTACTTCTTTTGTTCTGTTGGTAATGCTGCTGCTCGATGGCCACATCGTTAGAAAGCATTGTTTCTGGACGCCCTCATAACGCTCAGCAGGACCAAGGAGTACTCCTGCAGCTGGGGAAGGAGTTGGAGTCGCTTGGTACATGTCACAATTTGGTTTGGCGCTTTTGATGCGTTGCAAAGAATTTGAAATTGCCGAGTATCTGGGGTGCCATTTGGACGTGTTATGTAAGTTGAAAGGGAATTTGTGTCAGGCATCCTGTCTGCGTATGCCAATGGTGTGTGGAGTGCGTGAGCGAATCAACAGGCGGGGCAGAGTGTTTGAGAGTAGCATAATTATTTGATTAAAATGCTATAATTGCTTCTCCGCACTGGAGGATTTTTCTAATTGCACATTTTTCTGGGACAAGTTCAAAGGACTTCCCGTGGGAATGGGGGAAGGGGGAATGGTGCCATTGGTCATACATGTAAATAGAGTGCAAGCTTTTCTATGTAATTAAAAATGCATTGCATTAGTTTTTATTTATTGGATTCATGTATATGACCCAGAATGGTTTTTCTGGACCTCATATATGGGGACATTAATTACACTAGGCAACATGTTCCAGTTTAAACAAAGGGTGCTGGCGATTCTATTTGATTTTCGTATGCTGAACACGAGTTTGTTCTGCGGAACCCACATATTATGATCGAAACTTTCATGAATACATCTAAGCTTTCAAGAAACTTATCCCAAACAGTTCTATGATTTTTAAAGCGACGATATCAATTTTGTCAATCGTAATGACATAATTTTTTACAGCACAAAGTTATGCAATGCCAAAACAGTGCAGAAGGCGATCTATTTGTTTTGAATCCTTTTAGAAATGATCCACAACATCCATTGCATTCTTATGAGCAGTGCAAAATGTTGTCATTTCGACTACATATATTCAAAATGGTATATCTTCTCTTAAAAAACTCATAGAATTGTTTGGGATAGTTCATTTTAGAGTTAAAACATAACCCTTTACGATAATATCAAAGAGAGTCATAACCAATATCAATATTCCAAAAAGGCCTTTTGAGCAACTTTAAGATCAAATTTCTTTTTGATCCCTATATTTATGTCCACTTGAGTGCTTAAATGATTCAGCCAATGAGGTAAATGATCTTGGGGTTATTCTTGATCACCGACTTAAATTTGACTCTCATGTTACTGCTACTGTTTGTAGGGCCAGGAGTGTTCTTGGGGGTTTATTAAGCGCTGGTCGAAGGAATTTGATGATCCCTATACGACGAAGATTTTGTACACTTCTCTTGTCCGTCCGATTCTCGAGTACGGATCATGTGTGTGGTCTCCGCAATATTCGACCCATCAAGATAGAATTGAATCTGTGCAAAAACAGTTTTTGTTGTTTGCTCTTCGTGGTTTGGGCTGGAATCCTGAGGTCCGTTTACCATCGTACTCTAGTAGACTTCTTTTGATTAACCTTCCCTCCCTTATTAACCGTAGAGTTATGCTTGGAGTAATCTTTATACATAGACTAATTAATGGTGAAATCGACTCAACTGAGTTGGTTGGCCAACATAACCTCAACGTTCCTATTAGACCGACTCGTAATTTTACCCCCCTATCACTAAATCGTTGTAATACTAACTATGCCTTGCATGAACCGTTTCGTGTCCTCTGTGCTGATTACAATAAACTCTACCGAATAATTAACTCTGAAGCTTCTCTTCCTGCTATTAAAAGTTCTATTTTAACTTATTTAGCCGGTAGTTAACATTACTTTATGTTCTTCCTTCGCGATTTCGTGTCACACGTTAGTGGCTGCGCCTCTCGGTCGGTTGGGCGGGAGGTGGGCTGCTATTTTGCTTGGGGTTCGCGCGTACCAAGCTTAGGCTTGGTGTGGCATGGGCCACTTGAACGTACTGCGCATTGTACGTAAACGTCCAAATATATATTTCCAACACAGACTTGTGTTTAGCACACGAATATCATCTAATGTTACCTGAATAAAAATGTTTTAAGTGATTTTTTTTCAAGTTTGACACTTTATTGTGAAAAATTTGTTACAAATTCATTTTTCCACTACTTTTTCCCATCTTTCTTGAACATTTCAGATACCATCTCGAATAAATGATTCGTCTTTGGATGCGATCCACAAATCGATTCAGTTTTGGAGTTCTTCATAAGAGCGAAAGTGCTGATGCTCAAAGGCATGCGTCAGCGACGAAATCAAATAGTAGCCGGAAGGGGCAATGTCTGGGCTATACGGCGGTTGGGGTAGGACTTCCCATTTTCAGCGCTTCAAGGTAAGTTTTGACCGGGTGCTATTACTATACTATACTATATTCATGTTGCAAACTTACCTTGTCGTTTCTCGTATTCAGGCCGTTTTTGCGATGGTTTCACCCGGTTGTAGCAGTTCATAGTACCCCACGCCCAATTGCACCTACCAAATAATGAGCATGACCTCGCCACCATGAATATTCAACTTTAGCGTCGATTTTGACCTATGGCTGGGCGGCCCGTATGATTTTTTGCGCTTGGAGCATGTTTCCCGTAAGCTTGTTGCAGCATTCGATGGGCTTCAGATGCATTTTTCTTTAAATAAAATCAGAAAAGTAAAGAAAAAGTTGAGAAATTGTGTTTTGTTGGCACAAAAGTTGACATATTCAGAGCACACAAAAACCATAAGGATGTTCACTTTGTTGCAAACCAGTCACCAGTAGCAAAGACACTTCATATGTAGATACTGCGGTATCTCATACAAACTTTTTCATTTTTTTTTTGTGTGATCCAATGTCAGCTCCCAAGAACAATCGTTTATTCTTTCTTTTTTGCGTCATTTATAAAATCTATAAATTTTTGCTCTCATCCAACACCCATTTATTAAAACGTATAGCCAAATTTCAGTACATATATTCCTCCTAAAGGCAGCGAGAAGACAAATTTGTGATCCAATGTCAGCTCCCAAGAAAATCGTATTCTGTTTCACAAGCGTCATCTATAATATCTATAAATCTTTGCTAGTAGTCATTTTACACTGAGACCAAAGGCTGCCTTTATTTAAAATTGCCTTAAGGCAGCCAAAAAAGGTGACAGCTTTGATTGAAATTTGTTTGCCGGTACAAGTAGATCAAGTAGATTCTATTTAAAATGCACTATTTTAGTTTTTTTCAAGTGATAACGACCCAATCCAATTTCTCACTGAAGAAGATGATGTAATTCATGAGTCATCTTGGTTCTCTACGAATCAGAATCAAAATTATCCAGTTAATCGTTGAACGATCGAACAAAGAAAAGCAAATCTGAACGCAAGGCAGACAATGATCGCAAGATGAAAATATTGAAAGAAACAAGCTATTCGATACGAACAATGAGCGGAGGAGTCCCTAAAGAAAACTGATTTTAATGGCTCTTAAATAAAACCAAACCAATATTGCTCAGGAGCATTTGATAATGCTCTTGGGAAAACAAAAGGAAAAACTTAATAAAAGAATTAATAGAAGAATTAAAAATTAATTTATTTATTTATTAGTTTAAAAAACAGATGAGATTCAAAATATATTAGATATTGATACTAAAAACCCAATTCCAAATCGATGGGATGGTTTCATAGTGTGATAGGAGCAAGGGTGGTGTGGATAAGAGGGCAGCTAAAAAGTTGATCAGTGTCATGTGGCCCTTGACCACATTTTGTCCATATGTGGTTTACTTCAGCGTTCAGCTCCCTGCTTGTTTCCGAGCGGTAGTGGTCTGCCGCCGAGATAAGCTGCTCTCAGGTCGAATCGAGCCGGGTAAGCCCTTATCTGCAAATTGCTCCTCTAGTGTTGCAGATGATTTGGTGGGAAAGATTTCTGCTTGTGAAGTAATTTGCTAGGACCGACAAATAGCTGTTTTTCCATTCTTCAATCCGGTATTCCGCGGATCAATGTTTTCACTGCTGACATTGGATCCCAAAAAAAAAATAAATAAAGAAGTTTGTATGAGATGCGGTATCTATATATGTAGTGTCTTTGCTTATTTAGTTTTCAATCAAAAGCCTGCTGATTTCTGCCGGTATTATAGTGTAAACCATTTTTTTGCCCCTATCTACGGCAAGAGAATGTAAAATGACTTACACTGTTCCCCCCAAGTGCCCAATTGCACAACAAAGTGAACACACTATCGGAGGTGACACAGAAATCACTAGTGATTTTCGTATAATCGCTTGTATTTCAAAATGAAACTGCTTGAATTTATATGTGAAGTGGCACAAAACAGCTCGGCTACTAGATCAGATGTCGAAAGTAAATCGAATTGAAACAGACTGTTCAAAGCCAAGTAGATTTGAGCAGTCCCAATCGCTCAAATTCACCATCTCATCTAGCAACCGAAGATATAATTATCACTTTACATATGAGATTGTACAATTGAAATTGGAAATGCAAACGTGTATACCAAAATCTCTAGTGATTTCTGTGTCACCCCCATATGTTTTTTCCACTTCAGCAAAACGACATACTGAAATAGAAAGCCTAAAGATAAGGCTTCAAAATGCAATTGGTTGCAATATTGTCTGATTCGATTTAATACTTGTGACGCCATCTCTTCAAAATTCTTACAGGTAATATTACTACCTCTTTATCTAACTGGAAAAAGTTTAATTTTGTTGTCTTGTGTTATTTAGGATAATATAGAACTGAGGGGGATATGAATCCATTGCAAGAGGCATGTGTCCTAATATAAATACGGGTAAAGTTTGTGGTTGGATTTGGGTTTGCTTTTGGTTTTTATTTTTACTGCTGTAGTGTGCGTGTGGTTGCTGTAACTGTGTGCATGTATGGGTTATGGTTGGTTTACATAATGGTGGTTCCGTTGAGCATTAGTCTTGAACGTAGAAATACATTTATAATTTCCAGCAAAGAAACGCAAAAAACTATAAATGCTTGAACAATCAATTCCAAAACTCAAGCGAAGAGCTAACGATCGCAGTTCCTTTGGATTGGTGGGTTGGTGTTGGTTTCTTGGTTGTGTCGGTCAATCGGTTTAAATTTGAATGTATGTATCAATTGCAGGCCGGGCAGATGGGCTTGTCCCCTTCAATGATGAAGGTTTGCGAGGTAATGGGATTCTCGCAACGATTGCAGCGGAAGCAATCGCGATGCCACTTCACGTTCATGGCAATGACAGCGCTATCCGTAATCGGTTTCTCACACTTGGCACAACGGGCGGCAAACATTTCCTCGTAGTCCTTCTTACAATAGGCCTTGCCTTCGCGCTCAAAGAAGGGCTGATCGGACAACGGTTTCTTGCAGGCTCCTTCGCAGCAGAAGCAATTCTCATGCCAGTTCTCCCCCATAGCGCAGATGGTACGCTCCAATATGGGCTTCTTGCAGCCGGCACAGGTGTGTGTATAGCGCTCCTCAAAGCATTTGCCGCACACGGGCTCCCCGTCTTGGATGTTGAAAGTGGCATCCTCTATTTGCATCTCACAGTGACGGCAGAGAAAGTGCTCCGGATGCCAGGTCTTGCCCAGCGCGGTTATCATGCGCTTGGTGATGGCCTCATTGCACTTGTGGCACACAATAATGTCACTCATCTTGAATGGGCTGCAAAAGGGTTCTCCTTGATAGTGTTTTTTTTTTATTAATTTATTGTTTGTTAGCGATACACGCACGTACAGGGAATGGGCCGAAAGGATGTGGGTACAACTGCTGACAAAAATCAATGGTTTAGACTAAACCGTATTTTTTTGTGTTTTTTTTTTGGTAAGAATTTTGTATATTTTTTTTGGATTAATAAATAAAGCGAAAACGAGAACGAATGGAGAACGTATGAATTTTGTGAGACTCAAAAACTAAATGAGAAAATTCCATAGAAACCTTGGGAGCTGTATTTGACAAGTGTACGGGCTGGAACAAAATGTTACTGAGTTGGGGAAAAGCAAAACTGTTTTAATGAAATTAAAAAGAATTTTTTTTGATCAGTTTTTGTACATAAATCAAACCTTTCAAGAATAATTTCAAAATTTTCCTTTCATTTCAAAATTTAATCTTATCTTGGCTGCTGGTTAAACAAAGCCAAGTTCCCACAATTACCGAGCAACCCTTTCCCAATTCATATCCAAATATTTGCCAAAATGCAGCATTCCCAGATGCACACAGAAGTGCTTAGAGTGAGATCATGTTTCGGTGGGTAGGTGAAATGAAATCATCGCAGCAACAACAGGCAAACAAACCCGATAACAAGTATGCACTATGATGATGATGACGTTAACGATTCGTCCCGCTGATAAGCAACAGTGCAAGAAAATGGAAAATTCTGCGAGGGTGTTTCCAAGCCATGGCGATGATGAAAATTCGCTTCGGCAAAAACGCACGACACGACACGACAAACGACAAAGTTTCTGTTTGATTTTGTGGGTTTTCTGCGGCTTTTTGGTTGCCTCGTTGCCGGTTTCAGTTTCATTGGTACAACGAAACGCGTGCAAAGCGGTTCATGCATTTCCCAGCCAACTAACAAACAAGCTAACTCGAACGGGTCGGTAAATGTAAAACGCGAAGCTGGCGGCTAAATGAATTGCCCCATGTAAAAATGTCTAATAAATTATTGTGATTGCCGCCTTTAAAGGAAATGGTGTTAAGCATTGTACAAATTCAGGAGTCTGGCAATAAAACTGCAGCTGCAAGGCATAAAGTAACAGCAAAAGCTAAGAATAAAGATTGTGCTTTGGTTTGATGAATTTGTTTCCGCGAAAGCAAGAAAAAAGTACTTAAATATATAAAAAATAAATGTAAAATAAACTTATTTTAGTTTACAAAAACAAGTTGGAAAAATTAAAAAATTTTGGCATATAATTCACACAATTTGCCTGAGCAAACATTTAGTAAATAAAACTATTGACAAAATGAACCAACATATATGAGACTACTTGCAGTACAATTTGGCCAAAAAAATCGTCTCTGTAAGAAGAAAAAACTCATATAAGTCAAATAACAAAGAAATCAGAAGAGTGTAATTTCTACCCCAAAATGGTATTCCACGGGCGTTATAAGTATTTGAAAATAAGGTTTGATTAATACTAAACGTTTGGTGCTCCAAACACAAACTCTTGTATATTAAACAAGTATGATGATAATAGAAGTTTGGCCTTAAATACAGATGGCACACAATTTAGATAAAAATAAAATACTCCCAAAATGTATAAACTTGAATAAACACGAGTGAAAATATTAGGTAACTGACTTATACCTTACCAAAAATTCGGGAACTATTTTTTCTCGATTGACCGCGAATGGTAATGAATATACGTGAAGTAATTAAACGGATATCACACGCATGGTTCCATTTATATCCAAATATAAAAAGAGTTGATTCCTTTGTAATTCAAGCAATAGTTCTTTAGGTTCATTCTGAAAGAAAAGGAAGGTAAAGGAAAAAAAAATTGTTTTTTTTTGGAAAAGTCGTGGTATTTACTAAAACCTACATAATTCTACCCGTTTTTACATAAAAAATAATTAAATTTTAAAAGGAACCATAGATGGCCGCCAGATAATTTCTTCACATACATTCATTATAATTCATAATCCATCGGAGAAAGATAATTTCCAAATTTTTGAAGAGGAGGGTTTGCCTTATTTTTAAGTGCCAGTTTGTGCCATACATGTGTGAACACCTGTCAGAGGCAGTGCCAATTGACTGTTGCCATATTTGTTCAGAGAAATCTGTAATTTTTCCGTGTGTTTTCCGTCCAAGTCTGAACAGACTGTCAGACAACTGATGCGCCCTTAGAGTTTTTCTCATTTCAACAGGTGTTCAAAACTTGAAATGAAAACCGAAACGAATAACGGTTAGGGTTAGGGTTACGGTTACTGTTCTGGTCGATCGCTTTATTCCGGGTAAGGTTATATTACGGTTGTGGGATATGGGTTAAGGTACGGGTAAAGGTTATTAATATTTATATTAATCACTTTGAAAAATCTTGCAGTCAAAAGCGGCCCCATTTGAAATATCATTTTTTCAGTAAATGTACTATTTAAAATTTCTCATACAGTCTACCTTTTTGCTAACCAATCTTTTTTGTGAAAGAAACATATTTAATGAAGATGTCAGATTATTGTTAATTAGAACGTGACATCAGATAAGCATCCACATCACTGCAAATTTCGGACAAACTTGAATTAGGACTGTGTTCCCCTGATAATTCAAATGAATTAATGTTGTCCATTATTCGAGTGTGCAGATTTGCAACATTATGGAAGGAAACATTATATCTTGGATCAGGAAATATTCTACATAGGTACGCATAATTCTCGAACAGACTAGGCTGTCTAAATTCTAACTCGTGAGACAAAAGTTTGACCAATGCTGAAGATAGAATAATGTCAAGATAGAATAAAAATCACCAAAAATTAACTGTTTGTTTTTGATCGAGGCATCGCGCATTTAAAGAATGTCAGGGTAACAGTAATGTCCACAAGCAAACTCATAAAGAGTCTAAACGCGAATAAAAATTGTTCATTCCTATCTTCCATCCACTGTCATAATCACAGCGTAATTTGTCAAGTTACCGGTGCAGCTTGTCAAGACGACGGCGTGTCAGAAACATTTTTCTCTCACACATATACGAGTATACATACACTCACATTCAGAGGAAGACTGTAGCTTGAAAAAGGCGATCGCGCCATCAACAACAATATATGAGAATACCTACGTTTGTATACAAAGAAATAGGCAGTGTAATAAGATATATAAGGAAAGATAAGGATGTTAAATATTTCAGTTACCTGCGTTGTCATTTTATACACTTGAAAAGTGTATTACAATTTAACCCAAAAGCTTGCAAGGCATTGTATATATAAAGTATATATATTCTTTATCAGCATGACGACCTCTGCCTGTCCGTCTGTCTGTTTCTACCCGAACTATTCTCTCAGTTTTGAAGCAATCGGACTGAAATTTTGCTTATAGTCTTCTTTTAACTGCACGCTGCTAATAAGTTGGAACCGACCGGATCGGATGACTACTTCTTATAGCTGCCATTGGAACAATCAGTCGGCAAATGGGTTTTAGTGAGAAAAACTTTTTATTTTTAATGTAAGCGATCTTTAACTCGGTCATTGTTAATATTATATGTTTTCAAACTGATCTGCGAAATTTGGTCGAGATCGCTAACCTTTGGAGCGAGCTTTTTTAAGTTTATTTAAACCATGGCTGCAAACCGGTTTTGAACCGAACCGGTTCGAACGCGGAATTCCGGCTTTTTTTTTACTGTGAACCAATCCCTGAACCGAACCACGAGGATGAAAATAGATGAACCCGAACCCGTTCCGCACCCAAGCTTTTGGTTCGGTTAAAAAAAAAACAAGAAAGAAAGTCGGTCATGCCCGACTATAACATACTCTTAATATCGCAGCTCGCATTTGCTCACGAGCTTTACGCGCTCATCTCTAAGTTCCTCTCTCTCTCTGTCTCTCTCATTAAGACTGCCTCTGTTGAACGGAATGCTGTGGTTATGGTGTAAACTGGCCGTTTTTTGCTCATAACTTGAGTATCGTTCATCCGATTTTTATCATTCCTTCAGCAAATCGATAAATAATCTTGATAATCTAAATATCTCTAGAAGGTACAAAACTGTGAGAGATATAACGTTTTTTCTAAATTGCTTGGGTGGGAGGGGTCGTGGAAAAATTAAAAATAAACTTGATCTGCCTGCAAGTATAAGAAGAATATGTCCCATTCATGTCAAACCACTATCTCTTACCATCTCTGAGATCTGTGCGTTCATACAGACGGACGGACAGACGGACATGGCTATATCGACTCGGCCGTTGCTGCAGATCAAGAATATATATACTTTATAGGGTCGGAAATGATTCCTTCTCACTGTTACATACTTTTGCACTAACTTTATATACTCTGTGTACCTTTGGTAC
Organism: Lordiphosa magnipectinata; assembly: GCA_037044535.1. Classification (NCBI taxonomy): domain Eukaryota; kingdom Metazoa; phylum Arthropoda; class Insecta; order Diptera; family Drosophilidae; genus Lordiphosa; species Lordiphosa magnipectinata. Next base: position 48,865 of record JBAMBO010000467.1, read on the forward strand.
AGAGTATAAAAAGATAATACACATTAAAATTTATTTGGGGACCCTTTTATGTACGTAACACCAGAGTCGACAATTAGAAATATAACAATACGGAGAGTCGGTCAAGCCAGACTATGATATACTTTGCACATGCGAAAGTGAATATATTATATGTATACACTTTATAGCAGGCACAGAGCACTCACCAATACTCACAAAGATAAGCACCAATACCAATAATGAAATTGTTGTCGGTCAGTTTGCTTGTGCTCGCAAACACCAATCAAAGAAGAGAACAAAACCGGTTTTTGTTCTACGCGTCGCATACACACGAAATCGATAGCATGTGTGTCGTTTTGTATGCCTCGCGCCCTGCATGTATACGATCATTGATTTCCTATGTTCGGTGCAATTACAATAACAAAACGTACCCAAAGAGCATACGGCTGAGCATCGCTGCTTTATAGGGTCTGAGATGCTTTGTTCTTGGCGGTTACATACATTTCTACAAATATTCTTTGTGCCTTTGGTACAGAACATAAACAGACACTAAATCAGAGAAAACTGGCACAAACTTTTGATCTTATACATATACATATCGAAAAACTTCATTGCCATATGGAATTTTGTACTTGGTTTTCTGGACATTGTCGAACAGGGCTTGCTACTTCCTAATAACACCTTCTTTTTTACAGCCATTTTTCAGCTAAAAAGTTGTTTATTTGTCAACATAATCTTCATTTAGCTCGATACATTTAGTCCTGTGTTATTCCAATTATTGTATCCCTTCCAGATTTTTAAAGCTCCGCAAAATATGTATTCATTCGAAATAGTGGAGAAACTCTATTTCTTCCCCATCTGGGAACTTTTTGCTTCTAATCAAAGTAAAACTCTGCGTCGCCAAATAAGAATAATCCTCTTAGAGCAAATCATTTTTGTTCACTTATTAAAAAAAAAGACACTATTTCCTTAGTTTGTGATACTGTTTTTTTACTCAAAATATAATGCATAATGAGCACACGATATTCACGAATTTTAATTTTCGTCGAAATTCAAGAATATGATAGTTGACAGTTATTGCGAGAAAAGTTCAAGTCACTGGCCAATCAAACTGCTCTCGTATCACACAAAACACCGTAAGATAAACGATTTGCCATTAAATCAAAAAAATTGTAAATTAACACACAAAAAATTTGTAAAATTTTCACAAGCAACATTGTGAGTATGGCAATCTTAGCAATTAACGCTGGCTAATATGTCAAAGATCATATTTTAATAAGCTGCTGAAAACATACATATTTGTATGTATGTCTGTATGTATGTATGTCTGAAAAGCATATGTACTTACACATGTGGAAGTTAATTAAAATGTATTTGGTATTTCACACATTTTTTTTTTAGAATAATTGCACTTTGACAGATGATTAATTGAATTTATATATATGCTAATTGAGCTTAAGAAAATTTGCATATTATAGATTCTTAAAAGCAACCATCACGCATACGCCAAGCAAAATGAACATTCCTAAAACTAAACCCTTTTTCCTGGTATTGAAAAAAAAAATATTCCAAATTTTTGGCATTTGAAGTGGATGGGACACCGCGCTTTGTAGTTGACTGCGAAATGCCCGCCCAGCGAAGCAAGAGGCAGGCAAGCACATTCAGTTTCAGCTTTAGTTTCAGTTGTACTTTGACTTTTGCGTGTGCCGGTCGCAGCGACGCGTCGCATCGATATTGTCCGACCGAACCATATTTAAGGCCCTGCCTTTTTCGGGCGCAACAGGACGCACCTTAAAACATTAATTGGGAAAACTGGCAAACTTTTTGCCACTCACTTGTGTGCAGTCATTAGCATCCAACCGACATCCAAGCCGACAGCTGCACTCCGTGTGTGTCAAATAGTTTTTGAACTTTAAAGTGGCCAGTTGCTGAAAGGTGCTTAGACAGTCAGTCAGTCAGTCAGTCACTCTGTCAGTATACAAATTGCTTATCATGTTGTTTGACTTTGAGCCTCTTTTGAATTATGCGTGCTGCTATCTTCCATTGCCATTTCCCAGTCCCCCCACAGCCGCTTCAGCTGCTACAATTGTCTTTTATTTTGTTCTCGGTGTGTGTTTTTATCGCACCTGCTGTGAATCGTTTGGATACCACACCATATCGTTAGTAGTAGTGGTGTAGTAGCACTTCCACATTACACCAGACTGTCTCTTTGTAACCTCGTGAGCTCGCATTTGTTTTGCTCTTTTGATGGCACGTCCTCTGTGTCGAGTGTTTGCCCTGATGGTACTTGCATAGAATTCGTTAGTTTCGAGTTTCACATTTTGTTTTTGAAGCTCAGCTTCATAAATCAAAAGAGCTGAGGTAAACCGAAACTGAATTACTCTATAGAAGTTGGAGAGGGGAAAAAAACCTGTTGAAAAAAGAAGTTGCCGGCAACTCAAAATAAGAACGCAGTTTTCTTAAATTTTATGAGGAAAAATGTTCTAAATCAGGGGTGCCCAAGCCTATTCCGCAAGCCACGCACTCGTTGTTGTTTTGAGCAAAGGAATAGCTCGCGCTTATAAGAGGCACGCGCGCCATAAGCCTACATAAAGCAACAACAAATTCATATGCGTGCTCTTCTCTCCGTCTTTCTGAGCTAAGGTTTTGTTGTTGGCGCTTCCAGACCTGCAACAACAACATCATATGTGACTCTCTTCTCTCTATCTCCTATGTCTCTGGCAAATTAAATGGCAACAACAGTGTTGCTTATGCGTAGTTAGCGCTCGCCTCGCTATTCACGCACACACACACACACACACAATAATCGGGTTTTTCTTTCTATTTCTATTTAAGTTGTGTTATTGCTTGAGATATATTTTGTGCATTTGCACATATTTGTATTCACGCGCCCGTAAGTTCATTCTGGGCACCCCTGCTCTAAATGCTGTTGAAAGGAGAAAGATTGTTCTTGAAGTGAGAACATTGTACTGCAAATGAGAAAACCCGCTCTTAAACTGTTTTTTTCAACGTTTTGTACGTATCTTGAGTCAAATGATCTTGATCTTTCATTTTTCATTTACAAAAAATTATTCAGAGCAATCAGATCTTATTTGAGTGATTTCTATGTCTGTGTAAACAACGGTTTTTATCAGGTTTTGCGGGTTTCTATTTACACACGGTTTACTATTTACAATGTCAATACGTGTTTGTTCTGTGTGTCTTGACCATTTTATGTACAGCGTTTCCTCGTCGATCTGTCTGCCTGTCTACTACTACTGCTTTCTCTAGACAGTGTGACCATAGTCTATGTCTTAAATATACCTTAACGCTAATTTATCGATATATCTGTAAATATTGGCGGATATTTTCAAATAATTCCAAAGCCTACATTTCAAAATATTCATGAGGGCTTAGACTAAAGTTGCCACTTAGAAACCGGTGTCCAAAGTCACTCGTGCTTTTCACACAGACGCTAGCCGAACTTATAAAAGTGTGAATCGCTGAGTACAGAATTCAGGTGCTCGTCAACACAAGCATATTTTTCTGTTGTCTCCATTTAGACCAGCGGTGGGCACGATAGTTGAGTTTGGGAGCAACCCAACAACAACATCAGGAATATCAACCGTTATCAGCGAGTCTCGATCGTCCAAAATGCAGCTATTGCGCATCTGCGTGCGCGTCTAGTAGGCGCCGTGCTCCGATTCGCATGGACTTTGTTGTTGTTCACAATTCGAAGTGAGTTAATTGCGACGCAGTTAAGTATGAGACTGACTGACGCCAATTGGCGGAAAAAAAATCTCGGAGCAATGAGAGCAAGGGCTTGCCCACTGCTGATTTAGACTCCACCTGGACTCACTTGAGACTCTCTGGGTTTCGTTAGTCAAACAAAACCGGAAACCAAATTTATTTAAGCCTTTTCTACAATGAAGAGCACTTAAAAATGTCGATATTTAACAAAGATTAAACAATTTTGCTTGTGTCGGAATTTAAATATAATTTTTTTCCCAACAATTATGAACTCAATTAATTTCATTAAATTCTTGTTGTTCAATTGAAGCAAACCTAAATTAACCGGCTGTCAGATGAATTGCCAAAAAAAAAAACGTACAAATTTCAAGGGGCTTGGCTTAGAAGCACACGCCAGAAAACTGCGCGCAAAATTCAATGAAACCAAAACCTAAGCACATAAGCTACGCCAACTCTTCAACTAGGGCCAAAAATAGAAACAAACAAAAACCATTTAATAATAATAATAAAATATCAATAATATTGTAATACCCTCGATAAACAAAACCAACAACAAACCACATAATATCAAAGCACATTTTTAATTGCAATAATCAGAATTTTGTAGTCCCTGCGGCTCTGTGGCATTAAGTACTTCCCGGTGTATGATAAATGGGAGTAGCAGCGGGAGGAAGGCAATGTGTGGGCGCCGCTATCAATAAACCCAAAAAAAAATTAATTTCGAGACTTGATAAATGTGTTGTAACTTTTGTCACTTCTTGTCTGATCACATTTTTCGCACATTAATTGACAAATGTTCCGATCCATTTCCAGTAATTAAGCCAACAAAAAAAAACTACGTTCAAAAATGTGAAAAGTGCGTTCCTACTCATAATTGTCAATAGAATTAACAATTAGAAGAAGAAAAAAAAACATAAAAACTGAAGCAAACAATTTGCTGAGTGGCTGGGCAAACACCCATCCCAGACCAGACCAGATCAGCCTAGAGAATCCACAACTTAAACATAACAAAGGCAACGACGTGGTCGCCGTTGCCGCCGCCGCTGCCGCTGCCAAGTGATAAGACGATAACTTTTTGCAGCGGAAAATGGCGTTCCATTTCCATTGGATTACCGTTAGATGGGCTATCACCATTGTACTGATGACAAGTGTCTTGCTGGAGCAGCACAGCTGTCTGGGTAAGTAAGAGTATTCCCCCACTTCTCTTTGAGGAGTGACATGTGTTTTTTTCGTTTTTCGTAATTGTTATACAAATGTTTGATCGGTTCTGAAAAGTAAATAAATTTCTGTGACAAGATAAGACAAATTGAAAATGATTGGAGGGATGCTTGTCTGTTAAACTGGAGTTGAGTTCTAAGTTTAATCTTATGAAAGGGTGATTTTCTTGTGACGTTAGTGACTTTTTATTTAAATAGAGCATAATGAGAGAACTTGTTTAGTTGTATAAACTGGATATGCCTAACTTATAGATTTTATTGGATGTTAGGAAACAGAAAATTAAAGCAGGCTACACTCGGAAATTAAGTCAATAGCACTAGGCAACAAGGTCCAGTATATTGAAGGGTTGGTGGTTATTCAAGATGATTTTCGTGTGCTGAACACAAATCTGTTTTCAGAAATGGTCCATCACGTCGAGTTGTTTAGTAATTTGAGCTTCAAGTTCCAAAAAGTACCTATTTTGACCCTTTTCAGACGCGTTATATTGGGTTGTTTTGACTTTTTTTTGATGTTATCGTAAATTACTATTTCTTAACTTTAAAATAAACTATCCCAAGGAATTGTACGATTTTTTTAAGCGAAGATAGACCATTTTAAATGCACTCGATAATAATAAAATAACCTAACTGTCTACTGTACAGAAGTATGCCTTGCAGAAACAGTACAACCGGCTAGTAATTTGTATAGAATTTCAATGAAAGTTTTCAACAATACCCATTGCAAACAACAATATATTGGGTTGTTGTGAACTCGGATACAATTACTAAAAATGGTTTATCTTCATTGGAAAAAATCGTAGAATTGTTTGGGATAGTTTAACTCAAAGTTAAGGAGTAGTTCTTTCCGATAATATCAAAGAAAGTCAAAAGAAAAGTAGAGGTTCTCCACAAAACGCGTATAAAAAGAGCCAAATAAGGCATATTTGGTACCTTTAAGCTAAAATTACTCAAAATCTCGATATGATAGACCATTTCTGAAAACCGCACACGAAAACTATCTGGAATCACCACCAACCCTTCAATATACTGGAAAAGTAAAATTTTGTTGCCTTGTGTAATTCAAACTAGGGGAAATGCAATAATTGCAATCACAAAATCCTACTAAATTCGATATTTCAAAATCTGAGAAACAAATTCTCATTTCAAGTTCGTTTTCAAATAAGTTTTTTAGAATTCATTAATCATTTGTCTATTTCGACTTTAAGTTTATGATTAGTTCATTGAAATTTTTAGAAAGGACCGCCACACATATGCCAAATAGTCCCTTGGCTGATCCGTTGTATATGAAAATATCGGGAGGTTGTTCCAGGTATTCAATAACTCTAGGTTCCTCGCATTCTCAGCAGCTTTTCAGTAAATACGTAATAAATTCACCATGCTTTGTGTTTTTACACTCATAAAAAATTTTTATGAATTTTAGAAATTCAGCTTTTTATACAATGTTCCCATTTAAATAGATTTCAGTAAAAGTTCGAACCTCAACTTTTCTAAAAACAAGAAAAGGATGTATTTTTTAAAATCACTTCCACAACTTTGTTCTTAGAGTAAAAAATTCACATAAATTATTTTTTTAATTTCTGTAAGTCCTATTGAAATTTTCTAAAATACTTGCGTGTGAATATACATTTTCTGAAACTAATTTTTTAAACTAAAAATTATTTGTAGGAAGTTGGAAAAAATGACGTAGAATGCAAACTCAAAATAAAAATGAGTCTCTCTTTGAGAACAACTGTTCAAAAAGTGCTTGACATGAGCACAATTCAACTCTCACTTAAGTCGATATACCCGTTACTCAGGGGAATAAATGCTTATGTTAATAACTCAAGGCAACAAAATTAAACTTTTTGCAGTATATTGAAGGGTTGGTAGTGATTCTAGATGATTTTTGTGTGCTGGACACGAATCTGTTTTCAGAAATGTTCCATTACGTCGAGATTTTTAGTAATTTAAGCTTAAAGTTGCAAAAAATGCATATATTTACCCTTTTCAGAAGCGTTTTGTGGGGAACCTATACTTTTGTTTTGACTGTCTTTGATATTATCCGAAAGGACTTCTCCTTAACTTTAAAATAAACCATCCCAAAAAATTTTACGATTTTATTTCAATGAACATATATCAATTTTAGTACTTGTGTACGAATTTACAAAAGGTGTGGTTAAAAATTTGTATTAAAGTTCTATACATATTACTTGCCTGTTATACTGTTTTTGCCAGGCATACCTTTGGGCAGTAGACAATAATGTTAGCATATTAACATTATGTTAGCAGACAGCGCATATTAACAACAAATATATTACAAAAGTTGAGTTCCTTAAAGAAAAGCCGAAATGTATGCAAATATTTTGTATTAACAAAAGTTAATATTATTATCAGGGCTGCAAAAAGATTTTGAGCCGAACCGGTTCTAGCCCGGAAATCCGACGTATTTTTTACGGGCAACCGAACTAAGTGTGAAAAACTATTTGAACCTATACCTGTTCCGAAACCAAGTTATCGGTTCGGTTCCACAAAAAATTATAATTTAATAAATCTGAAGTACTGGAAATCGATTTGTTTGTTATCTGGTCGACATAATGGGGCAGAGTCTTAAAATAGCCATGCAAATTCTGATTAGAGGTATACAATCCCATTACAGTTTTTAAATCCTTGATTCAAGTTTTCTAAATGATTCTCAAAGCAAAAAGTTAAGCGACATATTGGTAATAGACTACAAGGACTTAAATATGACATCAATTTCACGTCCAGAAGATGATAATTTAGGAAGTTATCTCCGAAATGTTGACGCTCGCCAATGAAACCATTAATTATATTATTTCAGACTTTCGGATTTTCGAAACTCATCAGCGACTCAAGTCTAAGTTAAGCAGGCTATTCCAAAAATCAAGAAATTCGGAATGTTACATTGTATTTTTAACATATTAATTGATTTTCTATTTAAATTAGGTAAAACATAAGCCGAACCAAGGTACGAACCAAAAACTTCGCCTAAACACTTTGAACCCTAAATTTCGAACACTAATCATTAGTAAATTTTGGTGCGAACCCTCGAATCGAAGCTCCAGAAAAAAATGATTGGGTTTGCAGCCCTGATTCTCTGATTCCGCGGCGGGGTACGTGGGAAACATTTGAAATAAGCTTCAAATGCGAGCAGACCATAGGTGTCTCTACATTTCAAATTTGGTTACGCTAACTCTTCTAGTCTCTGAGATCTAGTGGTTTATACAGAGGGACGAACAGACGGACATGGCTATATAGACTCGACTCTTGATGCTGATGATGTCGGAGATGCTTCCTTCTGTTACCCTACGAGTAACGAGTATAAATATAAGTAGCATTCTTAGTGGTTTGGCATCAAGCGTGTAAGTAGACCGCCTTTCATCTGGCATTCATCCGTGTAGATATTGAAAATCTGAGTCTAAGTCACACGACTGATTATAGACGCCTGGACCAAGGATTACTGTAATTCTAAGTTTCAGATCTTCTTTCGGTATTATGTAGCCAGAGGATCTGGCCCCATCTACTCCTGCTGAGCTGTGCCCATAGCCTTGCAGTGCCAGATTGCTAAGCCCTGTGTCACCTTCTGCGCGGTTGTTTGTACAACAGAAAGAAACCTCTTAGAGCTGGACCTTCTCTAAGAGCTTGAACTAAGTATTTAATTCTGTTGCTTGCCACCACAATAATACTTCATAGAACAGAATTGGACGCACCATGTACTGATCAGCATCTTCTTGGAAGCTTGATTTTTGTCAATTTATCCCGGCCTGCCCATCCTAAGGTTTTAAGCACACCTCGCATCTATTTAAAAAACGCTAGTTGGAGTTTTGTTTCTAAAACATTTTTACGATTTCCATCTTAAAATTAAATTAAAAAAGAAATAACCAAAATTTTGAGGGCATCCATCATTGACTCACTTCTTAGGATGTCTTCAAAAACTAAGCCCAATAATAAAAAAAGTTACTAAAATTATAATCCGTTGAGCAACATCACTTCACCTCATTTCAAGCAGTTTTTTTTTCTAAATTAAAACGTTCAACTGCCACAAAAATATAGGTTTGTCTTGTTTGTTGTATAAAAACTCAAATTATACCATTAGACAAACAATTTAATTAAAGTCACGTAACTGCCTGGGGCCATGTAGAGGCCAAATACTCAATGCTGGCGCTTGCTTAGTGCAAAAAAAAAAGAAATATGAAAATGAATGTTATAAACGATTTTTAATTCACACACCTATTGACTTCATCGGTTTACACATAAATTCGTAAAATGCTTCACATACGAAAGATTTCGGGGAGCGGGCGGACATTTCGACACCTTTAACCTAAAGCGAACCTGATGGACTCGCTGTGCGTAGTGCGTTCAACTTGAAAATGCAAATAGCAAACGGCAGCCAAGTCAATATGTGCGCTGAGATAAAGACCCCGGGGTCAGCTGTTCCAAAAAAAAAAAAATGCTGACTGACTGTATGACGGGATGGACGCTTCTGGTCAACCCCCGTCAAACGTAAAATTTGATATGTCTGCGTGATGAAATATGTTTTTTGGGCTTGTGCAGGCTTGCCTGGCACGTCACACATTAGATGGGACAGTCCATCTGACTACCCTGTCAGAGCCATGCCCACATATCGCTTACGAACATGTCAAACTGTCCGTTCAACTCAAATGCCAGTTCACACCTGTGCCGAGGTCAATAAAATGAGACACATGAGAGCATATTATTAGGCGGCAGGTAAGCAGTGCATCATAAACTACATAAAAGAACCTTACCGCATGTTCCCCCCCAATAAAAGGGTAAGCCACGCACATATCTTTACCTGCATTCCCACGACGTGGTTTTTGTTTAACTTTTCGAGTTATCTACTTATTTTATACGATTTGTTCACTGCCACTCGATGCAAATTAGTGTAATTGCCTTTAATGAGCTGTTTATTGACTTAAGATATGATGGGACGATGAGTCTACAAATTGGTTCAGAATTGGATTTGGAATTTTTAAAAACATAAGCCTTGCTATTTTTAGT
>JBAMBO010000468.1:0-22586 GCA_037044535.1 Lordiphosa magnipectinata
AGACGGTTAAATAGACGGGTAAGCAGACGGGTAAATAGAAGTGTAAAAAGGAAGTGTAGATCAAATGGTCCAAAAAATTGCGAAATTTCCAAAATGGGAGCTTTAAATCTGCGTTCGTGTGTTCCAGCTGGTCGCTTATCCGCTCTGGCATGTGCTCCAATGCAGTCTTGAACAGCCTGACCAATGCATGATGTTCTTGAAGTAATTGATGCAGATCATGAAGTATTTTACTCTTTTCAATGCTGTGTGGATCTCTTTGACACCGATTAAGTTGTTCTTCTATATTGCCTATGCAGTATATTTGTAAGAATTTATGCTGTGCATCTTCAACAGGTTGCAATAATCCAATTCGATGGTGAATCTGGCCTTGAATCTCGGATTAAATCTGTGTTCTTGGATAATTGAAGTCATTTGAAAACAGCCATTGTATTTTTGAGTATTCGCTAGAAAATGTCCTGATTCTGGTGTATCGCACATCGAAGCAATGAATCAGGTGGCGGATTCAATTTGCAATTAAGGCAACACAGTCCAGGCGTTTCTCCAGATAACGTCCAGAACGTATAGAAACGCTGCTCGATTCAAATCAACACTTAAAGCATTTCCTCTTGCCCATCGAAGATTATTTTATTGTTGATCGATTCAAGGGCTGCCTTTCTTTGCTCTTGTCGGGCCATACCTTCTCATTGAATTGATTCATAATGTTACGAAGCCTAATAGCATTACGACTTTGTTGGGAAAGGTTAGATCCCAGCGGCGCACAGCTAAATAAGTCGAGCCCACAACATGCGTTAGGCTAGCGTCACACTGTGCCCCATGTCGTCTGTGACCCTCTGTGCCCAAAGTACTCAGAAGTCAAAAGTGTTCACATTGGCGGCACAGAAATTGCTGGTCACAGCGCTGTGACCAGCCAAATAGAGTACTTTTGTTGTGAACGCTTCTTGTTGTCGTCACAGTGGTCACATTGCTCACGCTTGCGCACAAAAGTGAGCACTGAGCCAGATCCACAATACAATAACAACAACAATCCCAAAAAAGAATGATCGAAAAAAAGCCGAAAAGAAGCCATTAGAACAATGTTATTAGTTTTCTTGTAATTGAAGTATTCAGATCCAGACTTATGTAGTGCTTGGATAAAAACGTGCTTTCCATCTAAAGCACCAATGCATTTGGGGTAGTTCCACTTATACTCAAAGCCTTTAGCAATATTAAGCCAGTCATCAGCTGTACCAGGAATCTGTAATTATGAGTATAACTTAATTCGTTTCAGAATCCATCATTATCAATCTCCGGATCGGAACAAAGTTTGGAGAGCGCAGCGTTTTTTTGCTCTGCAGATGAGTTTTCGGATGTATCAATGTGCTCTGAGACTCAGAGTCCGAAAATGAAGCGTCGGAAACCAATACCGGATAATATGCAGAAACAGGTTTTATTAAAGTCAGTATCAGAAGCCATGTCTGCAATAACCACCAAAAAATCTGACATATGGTCTGAATTCTGTGACTATTTAGCGATCAGTTTACGCAAAATCGATGATGAGCATCCGGACTTGGCCCTCGAGTTGCAAATAATTGTTAACAAGAGCTTATTAAACGTGCAGGAGGAGGTCCGACTTCGCAATATGAAGGCTACTCCACGCGCTCACTTAACCGAGGCTACTCAATCAGCACAATCAAATCAATTGGATGAACTTGACCAATTTGAAGGAGAGGAGAATGTATTTACAGAGTATGAGGCTTTAAATTTCTGCGGAATACTTCGCCACTCTGCATTCATCTTGGCAAACATGCCTTCTTCCCTTCGAGTCAAATAAATATTGTCGACCCAGCAAGAGCGCTTTCGCTTGGGCTTATCATCATCTTCATCTTCGTCCAGCACCCACGACGCAATAACAGCACACGTCACTAGCTCTGTTGCCTTTCGCGAATTCATTTCTTGCAGCTAAAAAATGTAATTTAATTACAATTATTTTTATCAAAATTTTTAAGTCGAAAATAACAAAACAAAGTTATCGCAAATATTATAGTTCAAATGAGCTAATTTTGAGCTAACTCAGTAAATCAGCTGATCAATTAATTGTGGGCGCAAACGTGCCACTTGCCAGTACTTGTGTTCACATTGAAAATTACTTAGAAATAAATCAAATTTTTGAATTGAATTTGATCGCCTGAGGTGCATATCGATAAGTTTGTTATCGATAGCTCTGTTAACTTACATTTTTACATTTACATTTTTTGGTATTTTTTAGCCCTTTTTGTATAGTTCTAGCTGCTGCACAGTGGATCCGCTTGTATGGAAGAGCGGCCAAAAATACTAAAAATGGCCTTAGCCTGCTGAAATTTATAACAAAAATATAGAAAATTTGTCTAAACATATAACAACAAAAATCGGATATATCGAACGGCTATATCCTATAGCTCCCATAGGAACAATCGATACAAAATTATAAAAACATATTTGTTTAATCTAATTTATTAAGATTTTGTTATTTATTTACATAAAAGTAATATATTAAGAAAGAATTAAAGATATTTTTCATTTTTATACATATTATCAAAAAAACTAAAATAAAAATCAACAAACAAAATATTAATGAAACAAAAATTATAAAGCATCGTCAAGTAATTCATAAACAGATGTAAGCAAAATCGATCTATCTTTTTTAGGAAGTTGTCTCTGTCCTGTTAAAAATGGATCTGAACGCAATAATAGGTAGTTCATGACATCTGTGTTTGTTAAAGTACGAGACACTTTCCGACTGTGGTGAAGTCTACATTTTTTTATTTCCTTGTTATTGGACTCTGCAGCTTCCTCTGAAAGCTCTCCAATCGATACTAATGCATGCTCTATTACAGCTGAACAATGAATTAATACTTTATGGACGGTAGCCGGTAAATAGTACCATGGATATGCAGCTATTAGATATTTAGCAGTATCCAGTAATTTTGGAATTTCTCCACACTAATTTTGTATCCCGATGCCATGGCTTGCCATAATGTTGCACATCTATGAATCAAAGATGCATTGATTCCTGTTATTTCGGAGCTCAAATCTGCATTACAAAAGAATTTCCTTGCGATATTTCCGTCGTTTGAAGATCCTCTACCTCCATCTCTAGGTTTGTCCACTAGTATTCCCATTTTTTCGCGAAATTTCTCCTGAATGTGTTTCTTCCTGTTCAATACATTAATCTTCTTTTCTTCATCTCGTACTTGCCACATTTTGACCTCTAGCTTATATGAAATGTGTAAAAAGTATTCAAAGAAGCGTATATAAGAATGTAGTGGAGATAAGCCAAATTCATAAAATCTTGGGTGAACTTCTTTACTCAAACATTTTTGTATATTGTTCATTTCTGTTGGCTTTGCTCCACATATTATATATAACACGTTGCCGAGGATAATTCGCTGATTGCGTTGCACACCTTTCCATCAACCATAGTAAGATGCAAGCTATGCGTAATAAGAACTTTTTTATTAGAGACGCTTAATTCCTTTGGCTTTAGCTGTTTTATTTTTGCGTCAAAATATTCTGCTTTGTCTTTCGACACCTTCGCGGTCTCTTTCTTAAATTGAAATCTAATTGGTCGACAGTAACGAGTCGATGATGGCCGGGGGTTTTTCCAAATTATTGTGTTATCTATTTGAGTAACCAGTTGGAGAGGTACGTAGGATGTTACAAATAAGCTTCTGTCGTCCGAATCACCGTTTGAAAAGTTTTGCTTATACTCAAAACCCCATTTTCCAATTAAAGTTAAGTTCTTAACAATATTTTCAGGCATAGTTTCAATAATGTTGTTTTGAAGCTCTACTATACTAGATGCCGTATTGTCTAGTAAGCTCTGTAGTTCGACTTCCGCACAAGATTCGTCTATATAAATACCATCAGGGTATCTTATTTTTTTTGAACTTAGTACTCTTTGGTAACTAGGAAAAAATTCAAAGGATATTTTGCTATTTACAAAGTTTCTTTTCAGCAAATATTGGTGTTTTGTCATCGAAGTCTCCATTAAAAGCGAAATAATTTCCATGGGATCTGCCGGCAGGAAATTTTGATTTCGATTATCATTGCGTAGAGCAGAAACAGCGGACTCATCAATTTTAATGAGCTGACCTACACGTCGTCGTTTTGTTCTCTCTGAAGCCTCCTCAAAATCAAGTTTAGGACGGCCCCGATGAGCACTTTCCTCTATTTGATTTGATTTGCAATAGGGGCGTTTTATTGTAATTGATTCTTTTTTTTTAAGCCATCCAGATTGATATTGAATAACTGAAGATTTTTTACGTTTGTAATTTTTCCAAAAAGTTACAATTGTTTTGCAGAGGTTCTCAATTTTTTTTGATACTTCGCTCAAATCTGGAATAATGTAGCCGTTGTTTTCAATGTTCGCTTGCACATCGGAAATCAATTTCTTCAATTTTTCTGCGTTTGTTCCATTACCTGTGCACCACATATTAAAAATATAGAGACGTGGAAACACACTTACACACTTTTGCGATGCACCTACCAAAATCAAGTATGATTCAAAAGGAAAAAATAAACAAAATTTAAATAGTAATTTACAAATTAATAGTTTTGCAAAAACACAAACCACGAAAAACGAAGACTAAGCAACAGCGCAAAAGCGCAACAGGCCAATAGGCAAAAACTCACCTTTAACTGCTTTGATATTTTTACGAGTAAACACATATCTGCAAGTTTCGGCAGCTAATTTTAAAACATTTAACAACCTAAAAGTAAGACGAACACACTGACATACATACCAATTTCTGGATTTTCTTGGAACACAACTAAAACTTTAACTAAACATAAAATAGACTTTCACAAAATACACAAAAAAGGGTTATTCGATCAAATTAGTTTTACGAAAAAACTTTGTCAGGAAAGTTAATTATTAATATCTTAATTTAAAGTAAATACCTTCAGTTTCAAAATTCATGTTAAATAATTAAATTCGGAGCACTCCAGCTAACGTCTGATCTCTTTAAAGGGCGATTTGAAAGAGAGAAATAACTTCCCAAGCGCAGCTGCGTTGCCAAAATGAATACGTGTTCACGATTGCAAAGCTATTTTTAGAAATTACCGTTAGATTTGAAGTAAAATCCGGGATGCCCAACAGAAGTTTGGACTTTTAAGAGACAATTTCGTGACATTTTGCTTAAATAATACATCATCACATTTTTTGATTTTCGGCCTCTGACGGATCCACTGTGCACTGTGACGATAAACGAGTACTTGTGTTCACATTGAAAAGTACTCGTTCCTGTGACACACGATATCTGTGCCAAGGCATTGCACAGTGGTCGCTCCCATAGGCCAAAAATAAAAAAAACAAAGTCAAAATGTTGACTTTAAATGTACCAATTCTTATTTATAATTGGTCTAGCTATTTGAATTTATTCATCTTTTTGTTTTGCTCTATCTGTCCTCTTCAAGAATAGCATCGAAAGAGAGAGCATGATATTCATTGGGTATTGCAGCGTAAGCAACGTGCAAGCGAAGCTTGTGCAATGTGTGTTTGTGCAATGGAAGTGATTAATATTTTAAATAAAGGTATTAACTTTCTTTTTACAACAAAACGTATATGTAGTATATGTTGTGTTTTGTGTAAATCATTATTGTATTTAGTACATAATTGTGAACGTTCTTAGTTTGTCTTTTCTGTGTTTGGTTAGAGTTTTAGATGTGAAGGGATTATTGGGGATGAACAAATCTTTTTGTATAATATTCCTAAGCATTTTAAGAATATAAGAAAGTTTAATTCAAGTGCCGTAAGGTGCCGTGCGGCTTGCAATATACGAAAAGGTAACCTAACCTCAATTTTAAAAAAGCTTTGCCTTGACAAAGAGGCGTATTTCGAAAACAAAATTGATCAGCTTAATTGTAGCATGGTAGCAATACAAAATCGAACAATTGAAATCGAACACTCTTTGCAACTGACCATGGTTGATGGTAAAGTTTGTAATGCATTAAGTGATACAACATCCACAAAATGCTATATATGTAATGCCAAGCCTACAGAAATGAATAATCTAGATATTTGTTTAAAAAAAGAAGTTCGTGAGGAGCGAATTGCGTTTGGCCTTTCACCACTTCATGCGTATATTCGATTTTTTGAGTATTTTATTCACTTATCGCACAGATTAGACGAAAAAAAATGGCAAATTCGATCACAAGAGGCTAAAGATAAGACTTCATTACGAAAAACATTTATCCAAAATGAGTTCAGGGCCAAAATGGGTGTAATAGTAGATAAACCAAGAGCTGGAGGAAGTGGAACTTCGAATGATGGCAACACAGCCAGAAAATTCTTCAATAATCCTGATATATCTGCCGACATTACGGGAATTGAAAAAGATTTAATAATCAGAGTCTCAACCTTGTTGCAAGCGTTATCTTCGGGCTACAAATAATAAATCCAGTAAAATTTGGTGACAATGCTCTTCAAACCGCAAAGCAGCTGATTGACAAGTACCCCTGGTTTTATCTCCCCCCATCGCTTCATAAAGTTTTACTTCATGCTCCTGACATTATAAAACATTATTTGCTTTCGATTGGAGAGCTTTCAGAAGAAGCCGCTGAAGCAAGAATTAAGGACATTAAAAAATTCCGACTGCAACATACACGCAAAATTTCAAGGATCTCCTCAAATACAGACTTATTTAACAGACTGCTTTTAAGTTCCGATCCATTTATTAGTGGACAAAGAACATTTCAGTATGAGGAAAAGTCAACTCTACTAGAGTCAACTTATTATATAATTTTTTATTATTGTTCGTTTTGTTTGTTATAACTTTTTTGGGAAGGTGGGCGTGGGGGGTGGAGTGAGTAATCACTCCCACACTTTTATATTACAGGTCCAAGTTTGTAAATAACTTACAATAAAAAGTTCAGCCTGTTATGATTACAAGAAATGAATTTATGACCACTGAAAAAATCGTTCCTATGGAAGCTATAGGATACAGTGGTACGATCTGGCCAATTTTTGTAACATATTTTTAAAAAAATTTTATAGATTTTTGGTAAAAGTTTCATAGCGATAGCACATCTAGAAGTATTTATGGCCGTGGCTCCATACAAGCCCGACCACTGTCCATTGGCCGTTTAAATTGCGCTGTGCCACTGTGACCCTGAAACGTGCCGCACTGTGACCCAATGTAAGTATAAGTGTATATACCTTTTACTCCAAAGTACATTACGTCGTAAAGTATTTGCATTACAACAGCGCATACAATGGGTATCGTTTAGTGGGCGGCCCATCCTCACCGTCCATTACATTTCTTAGATTATTATATGCAGTTGTAATGGAGCTCCGAAAAGCGTTCGGCTATCGCCCACTTGTCGATTACAAGTAATGAGGTTTCGAAAGCTGTTAATGTAAAGAGTATACTGGTTTGTGGTCGAAGCCTTCGAAGTGTTCAAGAAGTGCGCGCCGCTGGGAATTCATTAATAAATTTCTCTCTGTAACCATTTTTAAATAATAACGGATTTTTATATATTTCTTCTTAACATCTTAAGGTCACACCGAGGAAAATACGGTAGACTCCTAATTTTACTCCGAATATTTGTATTTTTCATATAACAACATACGGCCACACTAAACTAAACAAAACGCAATAGTTTCATTTATTTATATTTTTAGTGCAAAATAATGAGGCTGAAGCTGCTATTTATAGTGTCTACCTATTTCGTGGTCTCTTTGGCATATAAGCCGGTGGTCATACTCCATGGCATACTCTCGGGAGCCGATTCGATGACATTTTTAGAGCGGCAAATACAAAAGGTTCGGACTCAATTTGTTATTGTTTATTGAGTTTCTTTGTTTAGTTCAGGTCAAAGTCAAATATTATAGTATATTTGGTTGCAGTTGCATCCGGGAACCTTGGTCTACAATTGCGATAAATTCAGCGGCTGGTACAGTCTGGAGAATGCCTGGCGGCAAGTGCAACAGATACGAGATTATATTGATCAAGTTGGAAGACTTCATCCCGAGGGCATTATAGTATTGGGTAAGCTATACTAAATATACTGGGATTTTCAATTGTTTCATAGAATTCTTTGAGCAGGCTACTCCCAGGGTGGACTTTTGGCCCGGGCAGCCATTCAGAGTTTGCCCGAACATCATGTGAAAACCTTTATATCGCTCTCCTCACCCCAGGCGGGTCAATACGGAAGTAGGTGGACATGTTTTGTAGCCAGGCAACTTAACTATACGACTTTTTCTTTATCAGCCAGCTTTCTGCATCTCATTTTTCCGGATTTGGCGGCCAAGACCGCCTTTGAACTGTTCTATTCGCGTGTGGGTCAACACACCTCGGTGGGTGGCTACTGGAATGATCCGCTGAGGCAAACCTTATACATGAAATATAGCGAATTTTTGCCTTTGATTAACAATGAGAAGGAAAGCTCAAATTCCACTTCCTTCAAAATGGGCATGGTGCGTCTTAATAGGCTTATAATGATTGGTGGACCCAATGATGATGTGATCACTCCTTGGCAGTCTAGGTAAGAATTTTGAGTGTGCACCCAGCGTGATAAAACATTTTTCCTTCCAGTCATTTCAGTTACTATGACGGGTCGTTGGATGTGATACCTTTTAATAAGCGTAGTATCTACACAAACGACTCTATAGGCCTGAAAACTTTGGAGGAAGCGGGGAAATTGATTATTATAATTAAACCACATGTACATCATTTGTCTTGGCACACCAACAAAGGGGTCATACGCGAGGTTATAATGCCGTACTTGGATTGAGAGAGCTAGAGAAGCGATTGAAAGGCTGTGATGGGGACTGACAAGCTACTACAAAGAACCAACAACATTTATGACTTTTAGTTTTAGTTATTTGTAAACCAATTTATATTTTATATTAAGTTGTACAATTATTAGAACAAATTTACTTTACCTTTTGCCATTAAAATTAGTTTGAAAAAATGCGTCTTATATTAACTTCGATTGACGGCAGTCAGTTATCGATAACAAAACCATTAACCACATTTTTGTCTTTTCCATTGAGCAGTTACTGTAGTATTCTACCTCTTATCATTTGGAGGCCTGTCGTTTCCAAAGATTATACAAATTTTAAACACTTTGTATATTATTTTAATTACTTATTTTGTAATAATTGTATTGTTTATTTTGTATTTTTTTAATTTTTTTTTTTTAACCATTAAGGGTCACACTAATACCAAAAGTAGTCGAGGGTCACACTAATTGTGAAATTTCATTGGCCTTTTGGCGCGACTTTGTAATTTATTTAACTAATAATTCAGCTAAATGGCAGATGCCTCAGATATGGATGTAGACAATGTGCTGCGCATAATGGTGGCCACCGATAATCATTTGGGTTATGGTGAAAAGGATGCCATACGTGGCGAGGATAGTTTTACGGCTTTCGAGGAGATGCTGGAGCTGGCCGTGTCGGAGGATGTGGACATGATATTGCTGGGCGGTGATCTATTTCACGATGCTGTGCCCAGTCAGAATGCCATGCATAAGTAAGTGAAAGTCCTTGATTAGCCCACCTCCTACTTCACCCCAACCCTTTGCAGATGCATTGAGCTGCTGCGTCGCTATACATTTGGAGATAAACCCGTTTCGCTGGAGATCTTGAGCGATCAAACACTGTGCTTTCACAATGCCGTCAATCAGTCGGTCAACTATGAGGATCCCAATCTTAATATAGCCATACCCGTATTCTCCATTCACGGCAATCATGATGATCCCAGCGGCTTTGGTCGTCTCAGTTCCTTGGACTTGCTAAGCACCACCGGATTGGTCAACTATTTTGGACGCTGGACAGATCTAACCAAACTGGAGATCAGTCCCATTCTGATGCGCAAGGGGGAAAGTCAGTTAGCCCTTTATGGTCTGAGTCATATACACGATGGCCGCCTAACGCGTCTCTTTAGAGAGTTCAAGGTGACCATTGAGTGTCCCAACAATAACGAAGCTGATCAGGAGCAAGAGGACTGGTTCCATTTGATGGTGGTGCATCAGAATCGTGCCGATCGCGGACCCAAAAACTATTTACCAGAAGAATTGCTGCCGGGATTTCTGCATTTGGTGATATGGGGACATGAACACGATTGCCGCATTGAGCCGGAGTTGAATGTGAAACGAGATTTCTACGTCTCTCAGCCGGGCTCCTCAGTGCCCACCTCGCTGGCCGAGGGCGAGTCCATCAAGAAGCATGTGGGCTTACTGGAGATTTACAAGAACAAGTTTCAGCTCAAGCCGTTGCCTCTGCAGACAGTGCGTCCTTTCATATTCGAGTCCATTAATTTGGACGATTATGCCGAAGAGTTGGGTTTGGCGGAAGGCGACGCCTCCACCAAAGTGTACAAATTCGCCCAAAAGCGTGTAGAGGAGATGATAGAAAAGGCCAAGACACGTCTAACGGGTCATCCCAAGCAGCCCACAGTGCCGCTCATACGTCTACGTTTGCTCTTCACGGATGAATCCTACATGTTTAACACTATCCGCTTTGGCCAGATGTTTTGCACACAAGTGGCCAACGCAGCGGATGTGGTACAGTTCAAGAAGGTCATCAAACGGGGAAAAGCAGATTGGGTCAATCTGGACAAGGAGGCCATGCGAAAGGCTATGGTGATAACTAGATCTATGTGGTTTTTCCTACCAACTTGACTCTTTTTTTTTTTTTGTACCCTGTTTAGGAAGCGGACAATTCGGCTCGTGTGGAGGAGCTGGTAGATCGGTACTTTGAGCAGGCTCAGGATAAGAATCCTTTGAAATTGCTTCACTCCAAGGCATTGGCTGAGATGACCTATCGTCTGGTGGAGCGTTTGGATTCTAATGCAGCCGAGAATATTGTCAAGTGGGTAAACTTATCATTCCTTTTCCTTACCCAAAGTCTAACTAAAGTTGTTTTTATCACAGATTTTACCGCGAAAAGTCAGTGGACCATTTAATGGAAGCCCTACCCGATGAGGAGAACATTGACAATGAGTTGGAGAATTTTAGACAGCGGCACAAGCACGAGGATCTGTTGAAAATGCTGGATGCTCGTGGTGTCAAGCCAGAACGGGATAATACAAAAGATGAACCCAATCAGTCTGTGGCTTCCACAGCCAGGGGTGGTCGAGGTCGAGGACGTGGACGCGGCCGTGCTGCTGCTACTACCGCTGCTACCAACACTAGCTCGCGTGCCAAGCCACAGTTGGATGTGTCCGTGGGGGCAACAGTAAGTGGAAATCTATTACCAATTTTATAGAATTGATTCAACATTTTGATTTTGCAGCGTGCCACAAGCAGACAACAACAACCGACTTTGCTAAGCGCTGTCACCCTTGGACGGAATACTCGAGCCACACCAAGTTATGTGATATCCGATGATTCTGATTAAGGAGCATTCCAACGACATATACATTGCCTTAAGATTACCCAAAATAAAAGCCTATATATTGCTGAAAAAACCTCAAGTTTCAATCGATATAACGAAATTGTCTTTTATAGACCTTCTATGTCAAATCTTAGCTGTGGGTTAAAAATTATCAATGATGATTATAATCAGGACTGTCCGATAGATTCTTGAAAAGATCCTGACTTCCCAACTACAACATTTTTGTCGCTTGGTAATATCCAAATCTCAGCATGGTTTCATGAAGAATCGGTCTATATCTAAGAATTTACTGGAATTTACTACTCTGGTAAACAATGGATTTGTCCATAAGCGGCAAACTGATGTAGTTTATACTGATTTCAGCAAGGCTTTTGACTCCGTAAATCATGAGCTTTTAGTACTTAAATTGAGTTTGCTCGACTTCCCTCCACTCCTCCTCAACTGGATCAAGTCATATCTAAGCGATCGATCTCAGCGAGTTCGTTTCAAATCTATACTGTCCAGCTCCATTAATGTACTATCTGGGGTTCCCCAAGGTAGTCATTTAGGCCCATTACTATTTAACCTATTCATAAACGATATCCCACATGATCTAAAACTTTGTTTGTCGTATAATGACCCGGCGTCTCCTCTCATCCTCCAATCCGATTTAAGCTCTCTTCACACCTCGTGCTCGGTGAATAGGCTTCCTCTTAATCTCAGCAAGTGTAAATGTATGACCTTTGATTACACTGCTCGCCACTTGAATAGGACACCCTGTAAGCTCTCTTAAAAACTGCTCGTAAATCGAAAACGAAATGGTAGAATAACGGTATTTTTTGCATATTATCTTTGTGCAAGCATTCTTCGCTCTTTCTGGTATATTCCAAGTTTTGGAGTAGAACCGTTATAAAAGTGTTTGCACTTTATGTGAGCATTCGCAAAAATTCAATGGAATTTTTGCGCCACTTGAATAGAACATGCATTTTATTTGGTCGGTATCGTTGACACGTACACATAAATTTTGGTTTACTTAAACTTTTTGCTTTAATTGAAGTGTATATAAAATTTAAAAAAATTAAAACGGGGCGTGGCACTTCATTATCTGAGTCGGAGAAAGGAAAAATCCAAGCTTACAAGGATTCTGGCCTTTCTATTGCCAAAATAGCAAAAAAAGTCGACAGGAGCCGTCACGCCATAACAAATTTTTTAAATAATGAGGCTAATTATGGTAAAAACATGAAGGGCCGCACCCACAATGTGCTTACCATCGCGGACAAGCGACTTATATTAAGAAAAGCTTCCAATTCGCACGACTCTTTGGCCAAGATAAGGGAAAAATGCAACGTTAAAGCAAGTTTGACAACCATGCGTCGTGTTATTAATAATGCTACACACCTGAAGAGACTAAAAATCAAGAAGAAGCCACCTCTTAACCCGGCTCGGAAGTTACAACGCCTTGATTTCGCGCGCGCACATATCACGTGGACGTCGGAGTGGCAACGTGCTGAGGGCCCCGATGGCTACAGCTACTATTTTCATGATCTTCGAAAAGAACCACACCATCTTGATAAGTTGCACAGCAGTGCTGGAGGTATTATGGTATGGGGGGCCATTTCCTATTATGGCACCTGTGAGCTTAAATTTATTCCAACCACCATGAATGCGTTGTGTAATAATGGTATATTGAAAGAGGCCTTTCCACACTTCCAAACTCTTTTTGCAAATCTAAAATGGATTTATCAACATGATAATGCCCCTATACATACGGCCCGGATTGTTAAATCGTATATAGCGAGCCAAAACGTGGAGTTATTAAACTGGCCACCCTATTCACTGGACTTGAATATCATCGAGAATGTGTGGGGATGGCTAACACGTGAAGTATATGGATCAGGTCAGCAATATTCGAGCGTTCCCGAACTAATTGCAGCTATCAAATTAGCATGGGGCTCGATATCGTTGAATTATTTGGGAAAATTGTATGCATCCCTTCCAGACCGGATGTGTGAGGTTTTGGAGAAAAAAGGAGGCTCAACACACTATTAAAAACTTTTTTTTGGTTTAAAAACATGTTAGTAATTTCTTATTTAAGTAATATTGTTATTTGAAAAGGATTGAAATATTCTTAAATGGTTTTTAGATAAAGTGTCTTATTCAAGTGGTGCAAAATGAAGACTCCAAAATTTGTTACTTATTGGTTAACAATGTTTTTTGTATACTTACAACTTTTGAATAATTTTGTAATTTTCGTCTAATTACTACATTTAAATAAACTTTATAAGAAAACAAAAACTATTTTCCTAGATGGCTTGGTTTAGCAGCAATTAACTATAGAAAATCGACTTTAGAGGTGTCCTATTCAAGTGGCGAGCAGTGTATATGATTGATGCCATCCCATTGCAACGAATTGATAAAGTGGATGTTTTTGTGGATGTACAATTTGTACCCAAGTTGTGTTTTAATAGTCATATACGCGTTCATCGCAAACAAGGCAATGGGAGTTCTCGGGTTCGTTTAACGACGGTCCAAGGAATTTAATGACCCCTACGTCACTAAGCAACTGTATGTTTCCCTGGTAAGAGCAATCATTGAATCCATACTATCAAAAAATATCAAGATCAACTGGAATCGGTTCAGAAGCAGTTCTTAATTTTCGCTCTCCGAGGCTTAAACTGGGATCCTTCCACACATCTTCCTCCTTACGAGGACAGATTACGCTTAATCAACCTGCCTTCTCTTAAGAACCGCAGAACTTGCCATGGTGTCCTTTTTATTCATAAACTCCTGTCAGGAGTAATCGACTCTATCGCTTTGTTATCTAATATAAGTCTTGCTGTCCCACAACGCGTTACCAGAAATTTTCATCCTATTTATCTACAGCCTTGACTAACAAACTACGCTCATCACGAACTCTTCCGAAACCTTTGTTTAAACTATAACTTGCATTATCATACTTTCTCAACTCACTCCTAATTGTTTGTAATAAAAAATAATTTATTGTCGTTCCTAAGTAGGCCTTCTTAAAGTTAAACAGAACATTGTTAAAATATAAACTAAATAAATAAAGAAACAATCTTTGCCCAAAGATCCCTGAGCTCACATTTTTCATTAAGGGGGGGAGTTTTCCGAAATTCTTTGTTGAATTTTCATACAGATCTTGAAAAATGAGTTTGAACCTGATTGGATGAAAACCCAAAGAATTTCATACAAAGGTTTTTTAACCAAAGACTATAACCGAAACGAATCACGATTAAGGTAACGGTTACTGTTTAGACCGATCGCTTTTTCCGGTTACGGGACAAAAGCGGCACCATTTGGAATCTCATTTATTTAGTAAAAGTTCCAAGTTCAAATTTCTTAAATTTCGCCTCTTTAAAAGATTAATTAAACCAAAAAGAGTCCCCTTCATTCATGTTAAGTTAAATTAATAAGATGAATATACTTTGGTCAACGTTTATACTACTTTCGTGTAAACAATGTTTAAACTGTAATAAGATCTAAATAACATAATAGCATTTATAGTTTGACTGTCCAAGCGACTCCTGCGAGGATGCATTATACAATACTTCTATATACACTGCTCGCCACTTGAATAGGACACCTCTAAAGTCGATTTTCTATAGTTAATTGCTGCTAAACTAAGCCATCTAGGAAAATAATTTTTGTTTTCTTATAAAGTTTATTTAAATGTAGTAATTAGACGAAAATTACAAAATTATTCAAAAGTTGTAAGTATACAAAAAACATTGTTAACCAATAAGTAACAAATTTTGGAGTCTTCATTTTGCACCACTTGAATAGGACACTTTATCTAAAAACCATTTAAGAATATTTCAATCCTTTTCAAATAACAATATTACTTAAATAAGAAATTACTAACATGTTTTTAAACCAAAAAAAGTTTTTAATAGTGCGTTGAGCCTCCTTTTTTTCCAAAACCTCACACATTCGGTCTGAAAGGGATGCATACAATTTTCCCAAATAATTCAACGATATCGAGCCCCATGCTAATTTGATAGCTGAAATTAGTTCGGGAACGCTCGAATATTGCTGATCTGATCCATATACTTCACGTGTTAGCCATCCCCACACATTCTCAATGATATTCAAGTCCGGTAACTCCACGTTTTGGCTCGCTATATACGATTTAACAATCCGGGCCGTATGTATAGGGGCATTATCATGTTGATAAATCCATTTTAGATTTGCAAAAAGAGTTTGGAAGTGTGGAAAGGCCTCTTTCAATATACCATTATTACACAACGCATTCATGGTGGTTGGAATAAATTTAAGCTCACAGGTGCCATAATAGGAAATGGCCCCCCATACCATAATACCTCCAGCACTGCTGTGCAACTTATCAAGATGGTGTGGTTCTTTTCGAAGATCATGAAAATAGTAGCTGTAGCCATCGGGGCCCTCAGCACGTTGCCACTCCGAAGTCCAGGTGACATGTGCGCGCGCGAAATCAAGGCGTTGTAACTTCCGAGCCGGGTTAAGAGGTGGCTTCTTCTTGATTTTTAGTCTCTTCAGGTGTGTAGCATTATTAATAACACGACGCATGGTTGTCAAACTTGCTTTAACGTTGCATTTTTCCCTTATCTTGGCCAAAGAGTCGTGCGAATTGGAAGCTTTTCTTAATATAAGTCGCTTGTCCGCGATGGTAAGCACATTGTGGGTGCGGCCCTTCATGTTTTTACCATAATTAGCCTCATTATTTAAAAAATTTGTTATGGCGTGACGGCTCCTGTCGACTTTTTTTGCTATTTTGGCAATAGAAAGGCCAGAATCCTTGTAAGCTTGGATTTTTCCTTTCTCCGACTCAGATAATGAAGTGCCACGCCCCGTTTTAATTTTTTTAAATTTTATATACACTTCAATTAAAGCAAAAAGTTTAAGTAAACCAAAATTTGTGTGCACGTGTCAACGATACCGACCAAATAAAATGCATGTTCTATTCAAGTGACGGAAAAATTCCATTGAATTTTTACGAATGCTCACATAAAGTGCAAACAACTTTATAACGGTTCTATTCCAAAACTTGGAATATACCAGAAAGAGCGAAGAATGCTTGCACAAAGATAATATGCAAAAAATACCGTTATTCTACCATTTCGTTTTGGAGTTATGAGCAGTTTTAAAGAGAGCATACAGGGTGTCCTATTCAAGTGGCGAGCAGTGTATATACTTCTGAAAACAAACGCTCAACACTTACTTGTGTTGGGATTGTTTTTATATGGACGTTGACGTACAATGCGCAGTACGTTCAAGTGGCCCATGCGACACAAAGCCTTTTGCCCCAAGCAATATAGCAGCCCACCTCCCGCCCAACCGACCGAGAGGCGCAGCCACTAACGTGTGACACGAAATCGCGAAGTAAGAACATAAAGTAATGTTAACTACGGGCGAAATAAGTTAAAATAGAAATTTTTATAGCAGGAAGAGAAGCTTCAGAGTTAATTATTCGATAGAGTTTATTATAATCAGCACAGAGGACACGAAAGGGTTCATGCAAGGCATAGTTAGTATTACAACTATGTAGTGAAATTACGAGTCGGTCTAATAGGAACGTTGAGGTTAATTTGGCCAACCAACTCAGTTGAGTCGATTTCACCATTAATTAGTCTATGTATAAAGATTACTCCAAGCATAACTCTACGGTTAATACGGGAGGGAAGGTTAATTAAAAGAAGTCTACTAGAGTACGATGGTAAGCAGACCTCAGGATTCCAGCCCAAACCACGAAGAGCAAACAATAAAAACTGTTTTTGCACAGATTCAATTCTATCTTGATGGGTCGAATATTGCGGAGACCACACACATGATCCGCACTTGAGAATCGGACGGACAAGAGAAGTGTACAAAATCTTCATCGTATAGGGATCATCAAATTCCTTCGACCAGCGCTTAATAAACCCAAGAACACTCCTGGCCTTACAAACAGTAGCAGTAACATGAGAGTCAAATTTAAGTCGGTAATCAAGAATAACCCCAAGATCATTTACCTCATTGGCTGAATCATTTAAGCACTCAAGTGGGACATAATCAAGCATATAATTGAAGAATTGTGGCAAGCTCCTGTAAAATGTCATAACCTTACACTTGGAACTGTTAAGGTTTAATAGATTATCTTTACACCAAGACTGAAATGCATCCAAGTCAGCTTGCAAATTATAGCGGGAAACCAAATCGTTATATGTTAAACATAGTTTCACATCATCGGCGTACATAAGCACACGAGAGTGAGTCAAGACAGACGGAAGATCATTTATGAAGAGAGTAAAAAGCAATGGACCCAAGTGACTACCTTGGGGTAGCCCAGAGGTAACCTGGATTAGTTTCGAATATGAATTACGAAATAGAACTTTTTGTGTTCTAGAACTTAGGTAATCAGAGATCCAACTAAGAAGGTTAGTTGGGAACCCAATTAAACTCAGTTTATGAACAGTTAAAGCCTCCGTTAGTTAACAGAATCAAAAGCCTTACTAAAATCAGTATAAATGACGTCAGTTTGCATCTTACCAAAGAACCCTTTGATCACTAATGATGTAAACTCTAATAAGTTGGTGGTAGTAGATCGACGCTTCACAAATCCATGTTGATAGGGTGAAATAATGGAACTACATAAATGTTGCAGTTGAGATGTCATAATTCTCTTAAAAGCTTTTGGAATTGCAGACAACTTGGAAATACCTCTATAATTCTCAACATCCGACTTATAACCTTTTTTATGAAGAGGAATGATATAAGATTCCTTCCACAACACAGGGAAAGCGGATGACTCAAGAGACAATTCAAATAATTTATGAATATGCTTACAAAGTGCATCAGCACAAAACCTTAATACACAAGCAGGTACTCCATCGGGACCAGGTGCATAGACAGGTTTAACAGAGCTAAGATCGCAAAGGAGTGAGCTTTCAGTGATTACAGGGCTATAAATACAATTAGACCCATTCAACTAAAAGGGGTATGGTTGATTCGCAAAGAAGCTAGAAGACGAGTAGGTTGACGTAAAAAACTCGGCAAACAGATCGGCTATGGCCTGATCAGTGTTTGCTTTCGCATTACCATACCACACAGAAGAGGGCATAGTGGAAGATTTGCGTTTAGAGTTAACAAACGTATAAAACTGCTTAGGATTGTGCGAGAATTGAAGTCTGCAACGGTTAAGATAGTCTTTATAACATTGTGCGTTCAGCACATTAAATCTAGAACGAGCATCCACATAACGGGAGAAATCAGATGATTTTTTCGTATTCTTATACTTTTTGAAATACCTTGACTTCTTGTTTTTCAAATTTATTAGTTCTCTTGTGAACCAAGGCTGCCTATAAGGTCAGCGAGGGAGCTCAAGTGGAACACAAACATCAAAAAGCGAGTACAAGGTATCATAAAAAAGTTGTATGGCAACATCAATATCTGTACAAGTGTACAATTGAGACCAATCGGTTTCAAAAATTAAATCATTAAGTTGAAAACAACGGGTTTTAGCCGTCGAGTTTCCAGAAGCAGAGCACACCCGAGAGGGCAATTCAATGGTAAGTTCCAATGTAGGATGAAAGGGGTCCTCAGGAAGAACCAACGGGTCAATTCTAAGACAACTCAAATAGGCCATCGATAAAATCATGGGACTTCGAAGGTAAATGCGCATTTGATTCATTTTTCGTGGACCACATAACTTCAGGCAAGTTAAAATAAAAATTGAAAATAACAAAGAGAT
Organism: Lordiphosa magnipectinata; assembly: GCA_037044535.1. NCBI lineage: Eukaryota > Metazoa > Arthropoda > Insecta > Diptera > Drosophilidae > Lordiphosa > Lordiphosa magnipectinata. The sequence continues at coordinate 19,065 of JBAMBO010000468.1, forward strand.
CGACTCAATGGCAGAGAGGTGAGAGGAGTAAATTGTGGTATCGGTATGTGGAGGAATATAGGAACAAGTAATAAATACGGAAAAAGTATAAAAAGTTATTTTAACACTTATAAATTCGATGTCATGGGGAATTATAGAATGTGTCAACGTTTGTTTGTTTGGGGTTTAATTTCGGCCGTCTTACTTCACTCCAGTCAAAACACTTTTTGGCTGAGTTTTTCTCCTACGCGTTTCGGCAAATATATTGCCTTCTTCAGGGAGTCTGTATATTTTTTTATATATAAACATGAACATAAATTAGTCATACATACATATTGAACATATTACTTAAATACCTATTTTAGTGTCCGTCATAGTTTTGTTGTATTGCACGATTGTTTGTTGATGTCAGTTGTTTTATTCGTCATGATTTTGTTTGAATTGTTGTGCTTAAATGTTCCTCTTGTGATCGCCGCTGCGTATATAAAGTTTGTCTGTTCAATGTCTTCCCTAAAATTGAGTGCATGCTCTCCCTTTTCTTGTATTCGCAAGCTCTCCAATATAATCCTCGTCTTCCATCTGTGTTCTAAGTCCAATACTTTTACGTTTTCGAAGTCAGCTGAGTGATTTGTTTTGTTGATGTGTTGTGCTAAAGCTGTTGTTGTTTTCCCTTTTTGAGTGTCTCTTTTGTGTTCGCTGACTCGCGTGCTCAGAGAGCGTTTTGTTGTTCCTATGTAAGTTCCGTTGCAGCTCTCTCCCTCTGCTCCCGCGCATTTGATTTCGTAGAATGTGTCAACTCCGACGAAAGGCCGGAATCCACAGCAATTAAAACCCCAACCCAAACGCGGGAAGAGCGATCGCATCTATAAGTGGTATATTTAGTGGGAAAAACTGTTGAATCAGAGATGTTAGATTTTAGCCACGTCTCGTTGAAAACTAGAACATGAAAATCGAAAGATATACTGATAGCACAGGTTTACAAGCTTTTGCACCAGAAAAGATGGACAACTTTCCACGTATATTTTTGGCCGCTGAATTCAAATCAATTGTCCGTTTTCCTCCAGCACGTAAGGTTTATGAGATATTTGCATAAACGTGTGTTGAGCGAGGTCTGTTTACATTTTCCAACCAAATTTGTTTTCATATAAGTTGAGCTTTTCTGCATATTAAATGAAGATGTTAGATTATTGTTAATTATTGTTAACAAATATAAGCATCTACATCACTGCAAATTTCCCTCAAATTTGAATTATGATTGTTTCCCCTACTTTGCTGATGCTAAAACTGAAACAATTTCGCTAATATTGTCCCATATCTTAGGTTTCAGTAAAAAAAGGCAGAGCTAGCTACTTCCAAATTTGAGCAGAAGTCGTGCGTTTTTAGATCGGCTAAACTTGCCAGCATCCGAATATATGTATAAGGAAAGATGAGGAAGGTAAAGAATTTGGTTAACTTCACTCCCCCTTTCTCGTTCGCTCTCTTTCCCGTGCCCATTAGCAATAGTGCGGCTCAATGTATGTAAGTAGAATGTTCAACGTACATATTTATGTTTCGGTACTAATGTTAATGAAGGTTATAAGATTACGGTTATAAAAAAAAAACATTTTTTTCGGTTACGGTTTCGGTTTCAAATTTTGAAAGTGTTTTTAGCGGTTAAAAGATTTGATTTTAATCTCTGCTTATTATTTTAAAGTTTGGAATTTTCCGGAAGATATGCAGTCATTATTGAATATTTTATATAGATCTGTCAAAAAAAGAGTTTGAATCCTATTGGATGATAAACAAAGAAGTATCATACAACAGTTTTCCGCGAATTTTCCCCAATTTCCGACAGAATTTAGCTAAATCTGATCTTAGTACTCACATTCAGCAAAAGATAAAACTACTGTAATAAACAGCAGCTTCATATCTCTTGTGGTTTGGGCTTTGCAGCTGTCACCAGTCAGTCAGTCAATTAGGTTGAGATTCTAGTTCTAGTTTATTTTTGGGTTATTTTTTCTCGATTTTGTATAAAAGAATTGGTTCAAATTCAAATCAGCTGGGAACCACAGAAAATTATCATTGATATGAAATGGAACTAGTTCGATTTATTATTTTCTCTGTTCCTACTTGCGGTCACACTTACCAGCAAAAGGTTATAAATTTCTTGATTTGTCCAAAGTTTCATTAATAATTGCAATTTACCTTTGTTATTAAACAAGATTTTGTTGTGGAATGGCCTGCAGAGCGAAGGGCCCAAATGTGGCCCAGCAATGCCGCGTTTGCATGTCCAGTTTGGCTGATGCTATCGACACCAACTGGCGAAATATATTTACTGACTCTGACGAGGTACTAGGCGGATTGTTGATGTTTACAATAGAGGAGGTGACTGGACGCCCGGTTAAACCTAATGACGGTTTGCCTGAAGCGGTATGCCCCTCTTGCTTGGCAGCGGCAAAGATTGCATTTAATTTCAAGAGGCGGTTTGAGAAGAGTATTCATCTGTTGGAGCAGAGCGACACGACATCATCCAACGAGGATTTGACGCAATTCTGCGAAGTCGGCACATTTGAAGAGTTTCAATCCCTTAAAGGAGACGGCAGCGAAGAGAGCGAGAAAAACGAGCTCGGAACTTGCACGCAAGAGAAGGGCTTAATGTCCATAAGTGTAAGCGAGCGACCCTACAAGTGTTCCCATTGTTTGAAGTCCTTTAACCTAAAAACCACTCTGGATCGGCACATACGCACTCATACTGGCGAAAGACCCTTCGAATGTGCCCACTGCTCGAAAAACTTTAACCAAAAAGGCACTCTAAACCTACACCTACGCCTTCATACTGCCGATCGCCCCTACATATGTTCCCACTGTTCGAAAACTTTTATTCGTCAAAGCAGTTTAAATGCTCATCTACTCACTCATACTGGTGAAAGACCCTTCAATTGTACCCAATGCTCGAAAAGCTTTTCACAAAATAGAAGTCTTAAGGCACATCTTCGCACTCACACCGGCGAACGACCATTTCAGTGTTCCCACTGCTTGAAGACCTTTAACCAAAAAAACAACTTGGATACGCACATACGCACTCATACTGGAGAACGACCCTACAAATGTTCCCAGTGCTCGAAGGCGTTTACCCAACCAGGCCAACTAAAGGATCACTTTCGCATTCATACTGGAGAGCAACCCTTCAAATGTTCCCACTGCTCAAGGACATTTACCCATAAGAGCAGTCTGAGGCATCACCTTAGAACTCACATTTAAGAACTAAGCTTAAGGATGAGATGGTTGAGATGGTACAACTTATTTGCTTTGAATAAAAAACAAAAAAAACTATATTTTAATGGAACTCTTTTCAAAATGTTCCGCCGACCTGAAGACTCGTCGAAGGCTCCGAGAACAAGCGGATTGGACGAGAAGATATACATACTTGCTAGCTTAAGCTGGAAGCCGTAACTTACGGTGGCCATGATCGACCGAACCGATATGGAAGGGATAATTTTAAACGAGAAGTTGCTAGTCCTGGAGGGAATTATAATATGGGCCATGAAACGCACAAAAAATTGT
>JBAMBO010000469.1:0-105343 GCA_037044535.1 Lordiphosa magnipectinata
TATGTTAGAATTGCTTAGGCTGGAATGACACTTTCAATTTTTAGGGACAATTTTAGTCACAATTTTCGGTCTATGAGGAAAAGTCGTTGGTGTAAGCTAATCAAAGTGTGCTTGAATTGGCCGTACAATGTTTTTAATGAGGCTGAGATAAAACACAGCATCGACTTTTGTCCAGTAACGAAAAATTGCGACAATAATTGTGACTAAAAATTTAAAGTGTCATTCCAGCCTTAATTAAAGAATATTGTTTATGATTTGATCTTAGGTATCAAAATTTATAAGCGAATTATTTTTTAAAATTTGCTCTAGAAAATAGTCCTTCCACACAAGTAAGTGTAAACGGGACTATTTATAGAAATATTCTACTAATTTTCAGAGTTCAGGGCTGAATTTAAATAACTTTTAAGCTACCAGTTTTTGTAAACTATTCTCGTTTCTATAGCAATACGATCAATTTATGTGAAATATTTCCGTTTCCAAAAACCAATTCCATTTATCTTCATTTTAATCAATTCTTCTTAATTCAAAAAAATTCTTTTATCGTTTCTTAGAAATCAGAACTTTTTCCAGTTCAGATTCTTATATGATAATATTTTAAAAACTAAAATGGTGTTAGCAGCTGTTTTTCTCGATTTATGGGCATTTATGTACACACTATTTACACGAGTTTTTATATACACACAGTTTGCTAAGCCTTCAGTACCGCTCAGTACTTAATCAGAGCTGAATCAGTCCTGATTTGGAAGGGCTGTTACTGTAATCATGACTGCCTTTACATGCATTTTAGCCATGAATTTAACACAGACAGGGACTAGAACGTCAGCCATGATTCAGTACTGAAATCATGGGTTACTTTCATGGGTAGTACTGAAAACAGAACTGAAATTAGTCATGAATTGGAGCGATTCCTACTAAAAATTCAGTACTGATTCGTTGAACTGCCGGGAATTACAATGTTTATACGGGTTTTCTGTCCATTTAAATACGGCGTCTCTTTGTTAGTCTATCTGTTTCGTCTGTCGGTCACTCCTCTTCTCGATCATTCTCTATACAGTGTGACCACCGTCTCCGTCTTAAAATACCTTAACGCTAAAATACTTAACGATACATTTGTTCATATATCGCTATTTCAAACAACTCCACAGTCTACAATGGTATGGTTTTAATTTCTTAATTTTTAATGGTTTTGGTTTTTTGTCTAAAATAGTTGCAATTTTCATTCATCCGCAGAATCTAAACCCGAACCGAACTTTTTGTATTTGTATTTAAGAAAAGGCTCGGTATAAACAAAAAACTGGAATTCATATAATGTTCAACGTGTTGACGCCTTGCTTAAAAGCTTGAGTATTTTGTTGTAATGTAAGGTAAACTCAATTATGAGTGGTAGGTGGCATCTCTGACCCCATAAAGTACCTATATATATATATTCTTGATCAGCATCAATATCTGCATCTGTCTGTATGAAGCTCATACTATGAACTCCTGGATCTCAGTGACTAAAAGAGCTAGAGAAAACAAATTTGAAATGTAAACTCCAATTGTCTACATGTGGATCATCAATAAAAAAAAATGTGGAAAAACTTCCTCAATTTTAAAGACATCGATCTCAAATATTAAACAAAAATTAAAAACATACATTTATCTACCCAATATCTATAATCTCTGAAATTTTCATAAGGATCGGATAATAAATAGTGAAGTTTATAAAAAAGGTTGCATACATCCATGCTCCCATTTTCACTTTCGCAAAAATGTTTGCAATTTGGAAGCAGATTAGTCCCGAAAACCGGTCTTAAATCACAAAATGTTTACGAAGCTTAAATGGGAGCATGGCTGATAGCTTAATGCTTTTTCCTTAAGGAACCCAACTTTTGTCATATATATGGGGCCAGCATGCGCTGTTTGCTCTGCCTGGAAAGTGTAAGGTTCCTCTACTGTAATGGTAAGTAATTAGTAATGGTTCAATGTACATAAAGATCCGACGCTATAAGTTCGGTTCATGGCCCGTTTCGATGGACCCAAAATACCTAAACCGAACCAGCTCTAAGGGCTTAGGTTCGGGACCGGTAAGCAGCCTTGGCCGTATCAGAATGGCAATTTTGGAATGGACATCTTATATGTATAGTATATGCCCCTTACCTCCCCTGTAATTTGAGAAAAACTCAAAGCTTACACAATTTTGTAAGCAGATTGTTTGAAATTTCTAACATAAATCAAAGTCATTGACAATAAGATGAATGGTAGAGTAGCTATAAGTCTTTTTCAAATGTCCATTTTTGATCAGTTGTTCAATTGTTCTTGTTCAGTCAATTTTTCACTGCTACTTTTATTTATTCTGTTACTAGTTCATTAATTTGTTCAGTGTGACCTGATCAGTGACTGTTCACTTAGTTTTGTGACTGCTTAGCTGTTATTCGCTTAATTTCATCTCAATTTATGGCCACACTGTTTTAAGCAACATTTTTGTAATTCCGAAGCGTTTTTTTATTAAAAATCTTTGATTAAAAAGTGAAGTAGCTGACTAATAGTCAAAATTTGAGTAAGTTTACTCACTTTGAAAAAAGAACAAGTGAACATGTTGAGTGAAATGAACAACCTTTACCCAACACTAGAATATACTCTAAAGGTCGTCATTATAAATCTTAAAATACTAAAGTCCAATTTGATATTTGAGTTTGATTCATAGCTAAATCAGAATAATCCAACCATAAGATTTTCTTATTGGCTTTAAGGAGTGCTGCTTATACTCAATTGAGATTCAAGCTTATCTTGCAATTAATCGGCTTACACAAGAGTTTAAGGCAAGCGTTTCCATTCCGATTTTCCTAATTAAAACTCAACTTGACCCCATGGCCATCCCTGGGGCAAAGCCAACCGCCAAGCCACAGGTGAGACTACAATGGGCGGTTGCTTCAAAATACATTGACCAAAAGTCAACAACCGTAAATGGAGGAAAACAACAAGGTTAAAGGACTAAAACCGTTAGGTAATCTATCAGGAGAACAATTAAAACCACAACGAATGGCGCATTATAAAACTCAAACTAAAACTCAACTTGGGGTGATTGGACTCGGTGGGACGTGGCGCTAATGACAACATGGTCAACAATTGATGGGACGACGCGAAGCGGCTGTCGGCCATTAGTACCGAGCCTGAACTTGGTTTGAAACGGTAACTGAAACTGGGAAATGAGGTGCGGCCCTTAGCCCGCGGACGAAATGTCAACTAGTTTCGACTAAACTAATTAATCTGCTCAAATTAATTGACTTTTGCATCGAATTGGGTCGTCAGTTGTTTTGCGGTCTGGACCCACCCCATCCGTGCGTTGTCCTGTATTTCGTGTGAGTCATTTGGTCACAAATGATGCCAGCATCTCTAGCTTTTTACTCGTATTTGTCAACTGCTGCGTAATGAAAAGTTTGTCTTTGTCAGAGTTTTAGTTTTTGTGTTATTATTATTTTTTGCGAGTTGTCTGTTGCATTGTTTTTTTCATTACTCATACGTCCCGTATGCCAGGGTTTTCCTTGGCTTGACTGTGAATAACCAACTACCGATTGCTATTACTGCTGCTGTTGGCTTTAGCCAATCTTTGTGTGCATTTTGGCGCAGCTCTTCTCTCCGTTAAGTTTTATTATTAAATACTTGCCATTTGCCTCTGCACTTTCACTCCACAGAAGTATGGGTGGACTCAAGTACATACAGCGAGTGGTAGATACTTCAAAGCTGCAGCTGTTGTTGGGTTTTCAATTGTTTTCTTATTTCCTGTGCTGTCCCTGAAACTTCGCATTGCCAAAGCAAATTGAATCACAATCCAAGACAAGCCAAACAGACAAACTGTCTGGGAGATATACCGCAGTTTGTATACCCTGATAGAGAAACTTTAGGTTTCTTTAATTTTGAAGGTGCATCGAATTATTAAAGTCCTGCAGTCATAAAGTGTATATACCTTTCGATGAGTAAAAATTACTGTCTATTGTTCTTACATTGTTTAAAATTATGACATATTTGTCATCCCACACACCAGCACAAGGTTTTTCTTGCACTTATTTTGCATAATCGAAATGAGTTCAGTTATGAGGCTGTCGCACCCAGATACGCCCCGCAACCGTCTACGAGAATAATCGGTTCCACTTTGCAGCCGTCTTTCGAAATAATGCCCTGCATTCAGTTTCAATGTCTACAATCTGCAGACCAATGATATTTTACTACTTGCAAAAACATTTGTACTTGGTTGACATTTCCTTTCACACATGCAGCAGCAGCAGCAGCAGCAGTGGCAGTTAACAGAGCTCGTCACTCAAATAGAAGCACTTCAACCCTCGGGTGTTCTCGTTTTTTAACACCATTTTCAAACTAATTGTAGGCTGCATTAATTAGACCTAATTAGCATAAATTGTAAGTGCCCTAAAACTGGGGTTGACTTTGACAAATGTGTTGGACCTCTCCAAAGTTGGCTTTGGTGACAGGAGCAATTAGAGAGGCAGTCATCGATCAGTGTACAAGGCTACTGCTATAAAGCGAGTGTAAGAGAAAAACTCTTTCAAGTTCATTGGCTGGAATTGAAAGCAAAAAGCAACTTGAAACTATAAAATAATTGCTGTTAATTTTAATATCAATGAGCTAAAACGTCGTGATATTGTAGATAAGTAAACAGATTATGAAAACGAAGCTTTGCTAGAAAAAGCTGAAGCTGCTTATTCAGCTGCTTATTGCCAGCTATTTTAAAAGGAAACAAGTAGGAGCTCTGCAGTCCAATGCCCCAACTTCAGAATTACATAACAAAAACTTAGGGCCGATTTCACATCTCCTACATAGCACTATTTGTCACATAAACTATCATATACCAGAGTAAATTATTAGTTTATCTGACACATAGCAGCTATCTAGAAGATGTGAAATTGGCACTTAATCTATGAAAAATTCTCACAAAATTTTCCCAAGAAACTATAATACTAAAATGAAAACTTAGTTCCCGCCAATCGACGTTTTTATTAAGACTTTATGTACTCTATCTTAAAAAAATTATCACGTTGGACTTAAGCGAAAAGAAATCTTCATATCTTTTGTTAATGGAACTTTGATATTTAAGTGGAGTTTATGGAACATAACTTTATAGAACTGAAAAAATACGACAAAATTAAAACAGCCAAATTTAAATAAGAATGAATACTTTCTCATACGTATGTCCTGAGCCAAACTTCGTAGAACCGTTTCATTTCGAATTTTTGTGGTCCCTCGAACCGGACCATGTACCGAACCTTCTAGACCAGCGATGCCCAGCCGTATGCTCTTTGGGTACGTTTTGATATTGTAATTGCACCAAACATAGGAAATCAATGATCGTATACATGCAGGGCGCGAGGCATACAAAACGACACACACGCTAACGATTTCGTGTGTATGCGACGCGTAGAACAAAAACCGCGTTTGTTCTCTTCTTTGATTGGCGTTTGCGAGAGCAAGCAAACTGATCAACAACAATTTCATTATTGGTATTGGTGCTTATCTTTGTGAGTATTGGTGAGTGCTCTGTCGTATGCAGCTTTTGGGCATGCCTGTTCTAGACTTTTGACTTTTCGAACCTGAAACCGAACCGGACCTCATCTTTTTAGTAAAGGGTTCTTTCAAAAACCAACTTGATTAATCAAAGTATCAAATAAAAACAAGAAAGAAAGTCGGTCAATCCTTTATTTGGTCGGAAACGATTCCTTCTCCCTGTTACAAATTTTTCACAAACTTAATATACTCTATGTAACTTCGGTACAGAGTATAATAAAGCCAAGAGTTTTACCGATTCGTTCCAATTCACTGAAAACAAGAAAGAAAGTCGGTCAAGCCAGACTATAACATACTCTGTACCCTGCAAAGTTTGTATACATCTAATCAATTTAAGTTAGAAGCCACACAAAGTGGCAGACAGCCATAAAGTGTGTGAATTGCTGCCCATCGCCGTTGCGGCCGGTGCTACTCATCATATTTGCTGGTTTTCCTTATAACTCGACTATCGTTCATCCGATCTTTATCATTTTGTTAGCAAATCGATAAATAATCTGGATTACTAAATATCCCTAGAATGTACAAGCCATCTATCTATAAAACTGTGGGAGATATGACGTTTTTTCCAAATTGCGGGAGATGGAGGGGCCGTGCCAAAAATTGAAAATAAACTTGATCCGCCTGCAAGTATGATGAGGTTTTGTCCCATACATGTCAAACCTTTATCTCTTACCATCTCTTATATCTCTTTGTTCATACGGACGGCCGGACAGGCGGACATGGCTATAACGACTCGATTGTTGATGCTAGATGCAAGAATATATATACTTTATAGGGTCAGAGATGATTCCTTCTGGCTGTTACATACTTTTGCACAAACTTAATATACTCTGTGTACCTTTGGTACAGAGGATAAAAAGGACAATTTTTTACAACCTAAAAAGATATGAGGCTTTGCAACCAGTCCGCGAACCGAACCTTTAACCTTGAATCTTAAAACGCAGTTCGACCTGATTTTATTCCTTTTGACAATTTCTTGATAATGTTATGTTCAGGGTTGCAAACCGGTTCGGAGTTGAAACGATCCAGAGTCGGAGATTCCTGCATTTTTGGGAAGCCCGAACCGAACCTGAGCCGGAACGGAACAAATTTTTCTATTCGAATCTGAAACTAAACCGGAGTAAAAAAACTCTAAAAATGTTTAGTTCAAAAATATGTTTCTATTAAATTTTTTTCTAGTATCTTTAAATTTCCAATATCCGTAAATGCACACATACCTGTTTTTTTTTACGTTTAAATATTCGTACATGTTTGTATGTTTTAACGACCTTTATGATACTCAAACCCTCCACTTTTTGCCGGCGCTAGGTCTCTCTATGTTTGTAAATAACTTTAAAACAGGGACACACCACACCACAAAGGAGGTTAGTTGACCGTTCAGCCTTTTCTTTGGTATCTCTACCAAATCATCAGCGGTCTTCACCTGGTACCATAATCAGAAAACAACTCCCTCCTCATGCCTGCAATGCCAAAATCACTTGGGAACTCCAATGCGACTCAACAGCTTACATATTTAGAAAGTGCTTGGACAAATGCTCTCACATTTTTAATTTCATCCCAATTTCTACAACTGAATCTTGGGATCCAAGAAACCCAAAATTTTTGACCTTAGAACAAAAATAACTTGCAAATAAACGTATTGCTGAATTGTATAATGGTCAAAAGGAACTAATAAATAAGAGCATCAACGATTCTTTACTATGCCCATCTTCTGATGAAGATATAATGGATTCTTTCGCTAAGTAGCAAGAAAATAATGAAAAAGTGACAAATATCAAAGAGGTTCATTGATTGTTTTAACGGAATTTAAAGATTGTTTCAAAATTCTAATGTATTAACGCTTTGGGAACACTATTATTGCAAAGAACTTCTAGCTAGCTCTTCCTGAGGCACAAGTATCCAGCCAAAGAGATAGTATTGATAAAAGTTTACTGGAATACTCTTATGTAACATAGAAAATATCAAGAATCTAAACTTCTATTAGGGCGCGCGCACACTTGCGACTGAAAGATGAATTGACGGATGACCATGCTATTTAAGTTCGGCAGGAAGCCGAAATAAAAAAACATGCTTGATTGATACCGCAATTATGAGCTTACAACTGAATTTTGAAGATCAAACTAGTGCTTGTGGTGCACGCTAGCATAGCGTTCCGAATTGGCGATAAAACAAAATTATTCCTGAGCCCGCCCCGAAGTGAACCCCTTCCAATTTTTAGGAGGTATTACAGCCCTGGTTATGTTAGTGTCTCAATAAATTTGAAATATTGTAAAATTCAACCTCAACAGTGCGGTTTTTCATTCAATCATGTGTCTAAGTTGGACCTCTATGGGCGTCGTATTTACACAGAGAGAAAAAATCAAGTATTTTGAACTTGAACTCAGTATTTTCAAACTTGATAGTCAACTGAGTCTGCAATTACTGCCACCAAGTAGGCCAAACTTGTATCAAGTACGTTTTTTCAAGTACTGCATACTTGAATATAGTATTTTCGGACTTGAAAAATGAGTGCGAAACATACTTAAAATGAGAACATTTGAACTTGAGCCTAGTACGTTTCAAACTTAGAAAATGAGTTCAAAGCGTCCTTAAAATAAGTACGTGCATACTTGATCCAAGTAATACTACAACTTGAACAGAGTATTCAAAAACTGAAAAAGTGAGTCCGAATCGTACTTGATGTAAGTACTACATACTTACCCCAAGTACTATTTTAACTTGATTTAAGAATGTTTAAACTTAAAAAGTGAGTGCGAAATGTACCTGAAATAAGTATGTAGATACTTAATCCAAGTATGCATATATTTGAATGAAGTTCTAAAGATCTTGATTAAATAAAACAATATTCGCTGATCGATTGTAGTTTTGTTAGATAAATATAGGATATTTTTTATTGAATATATATTTTATTGAACACTTTCAACTAAAATACTTAAATGTACTTAATTCTAAAATATGTTTTTTGATTATTTATAGCATTCAGATGTAAAGGGGAACTTATAAAATCGGAAATGTTTCGTATTTCCATTTTGAAAACTTAATTGCAGACTTAATTGCTAATGAATGAGAAGGATTGGCACGAGAAGTTATGCTATGAAAATATATTTGGACCTCTTTGTGTTTTGCTTCGAATCGCATTGACCAAATGTTCTTTAGAGTTCCACATTTTCTTATAGCTGTTGCATAATGCACAAAAAAATGATGCTTCGGTTTTAATGGGTCATAAAGCTTAGTATAGATTGAATGATGCTTTTGTATTAATAATTGTAATTGACTTAAGTCATCGTCAGTGTAGTTCGATCTAAAAAGCAAATCCATAATATCTAAGAAAATCAAAAAAAAAGTCCAATGCTCGTTATCAGCTGGTATAACATCTCCTATCATAAGTGGTAAAAAATATATGAAGCAATTGACCTCACTTGCAGTCATCTTAAGATTAAATTGACATAGCCTTTTAAAGTCCAAAGGTATTGAAGTACTATTTATTTCCAACTCTCCGTACTGAAATAGTTGTTTTCTTCCATTTAAGTCGGCTAGTGAAATTATGTTTTATTTTATTAGTTCACGTAGTGCGTTGCATACATCGTATACACAAACGCCCTCATATACGTCGTGCATTAGATAGGGTGTTGCGTTGTCTTACCTGTGTTAGTTTTTCGCAAGGAAAAATGAAACAAATTTCGATCAGAAGATTATTAAAATCCTGGGTTTTAATGCAAATATTATTTAAGATAGCTTCTTCCACTATGATATTGATAATATCATCTCTATGGCAATTTAAAAGCGTTTTATTTTCTTGCTCAAATAAAATTGTGGCACGACCTTCCGATGTTTCTTTCAGAACACTGCTTAAATCCTGCAATCATAAGAAAAATGTTAAATTAGAATTCAGTTTTATATCTCAATCGCCCTGTAAGCGTTTGTACATTGAGTTCAAATTTAATAACGTTATATGAAAGGTACTTAGGTTAAATACGATTAATAGATCACGGATCCTCAAGCAGCTGAAACCGCAAGCTCAATATTAAGTGGATTAAATTCTTAAATAAAAAGGGACTACGTGATCTAGAAGTCACAGACTTGCGTTACACCTTACATAAAATTTATAATATTTGATATCAAAATACAAACATTTATAAGCAAATTAACTGGTATTCGGAACAGGCACAAATATTCAAAATCGTAATTAAAGAATTCTTACCCTATTTAGCACAAATTTGGGACTATATTCCTGTGACTGCGATGGGCTACTTGTCTGCAAAACTTTGTTCCTTTGTTTCCATGGATACCTCGTCATCAATCCCGAACTCGAAAGAGAGAGAGAGCTGTCAGTTATATTGTATTTCTAATTATGGTTTTAAATTCTCACCTGCGATTTTTTCCAGCATAAAAGCTTCTCTTGGAACTGCACCCTTAGACCTAAAGGAGGCACTGCCTCCTCTAAGTCACCCTTTTAAATGTATTGCAAGCACTTATATGTAACTTGTGCAGCTGAAAAAAATCATACATACATATATAGGATGAAAAGTGCATACATATTTACTTGTAGATACACATGAGTATTTTCTCGTCTGTACACCAAATTCCAAGAATATACGCAGTTCATAAATACACATGTACATGGCTTAAAGTGCGTTTTATAAAAAAAATAGCGGCGAAAATGAGTAAGGCATTCAAATATGCACTTTTAATTGTTCTTGTAAATGTACACCCATATACTTTTGGACTTATGTATGTAAGCAACCAAAAACACAATATGCTTCGGCACTCAAACACAAATACATACATATGTACAATGTACATATGTAAATGCAATGTATGAAAAAACTTACCCTTCAAATACGGCAAAACTTCCGGCATTTCGAAATTAATTAATAGTTTCATAAGCTTATGTTCGTCCTCGGAATCAAAACTACTTGCACCGCACTCATTTTCACGAATTTCTCCCGACATTTCTCTCCGGACACAAAATTACACTTCTGAACCGCACAGTTACTGATCTCAAATGACGCAGCCTTGTGTCATAATTTAGCTGTGTATTATATGTCTGTCTCTTTCTCACTTTTGATTTCTCAGGCATGCACCACGCACATCGACGATTTACCGTTTGAAAATTCCGTAGGCAAGCTAAACAATAACAACATCATGTGCATGAGCATATGTGTATATGTCTGTGTATAAGCGCGCGCGCCGCTGCTATTCCCAATGCGAAAGAGCATATTGGGTTTGTGGTTAAGGTTAAATGGCTTATTTGCACTAAGTGAATGAGGGGTATCTGCAAGTCGATCATGGCCATTCACACTACTGTGTGTATGCGTTCATCTCAGAACATTTGGCAACTCTGCTCACTACATGTTTTTTGCAACTTGGCAACCCTCAACAGATCTTACAATTGCTAAATATCAAAATACATTAAAATTCACTCTGCAAGGATATAAAGAACTGGCCAGCCAAATGGTCACAGTAGAGGCGCCATCTAATGGTCAGCTTGGGAAACCCTCAACTAGCATTGTTCAATGCGAAAATGAAATTAATGTATGAAAATTATTTAATACCTACATTTATTTACTTAAATAATACGAGCTGGAAGGTTATATCAAATTCGGCGGAGCTGAAGCTATCTTCCCTCTATTGTTTTCTATTCATTTCTAGTTAAATAAGACCAAAACTTTATTCAAGTTTCATAATACTGATTTTAAGTTTGTTTTTTACTAGATTTAAGATTTTTTGTACTCAATTCGAGTAAAACGTACTTAGTTCAAGTATTTTTTTTTGAGATTGCCACTACTAAATTCGAGCTCGTTTTAACTTAGTTTTAGTACGACTTTTTTCTCTCTGTGTACCTCTTGCCATTTGGAGACGGGATTAGGTAGTTCAATTGTAGTGATCCCTTCCATTTTTAATACATTTTTCTAAGCTATGGCTCTTAGATATTTCATCTGAAACAATCAGAAGTACAATGAATCGTTTTCAAAATTGAGGTCGACGATAATATCAAAATCGAATTGGACCTTTTTTATGCAGATTTAGATTATAATGCAAAATGCTTTAAACCATGATTGAATTGTAAACTTTAATATTTAAAACAACGTAATATGCTTTAATCAAGAAGTCATTCAAAATCAAATCTATTATTAATACTTAACTTTGCTTTAGCCTTAGCCTGCAAGCCGCACAAGAAGTAATGACTAATACAAATTTTTGTTATGTTGGCTTTTCACTTCCTCTGTTTTCAGGCCGATGACGGCTGTTTGTATTTTCCCCCCACCTTTTATGTAAACAAAAAGTGCCGCTAATTGGATGCTTGCAGGCAGCCGCCAAACTAAATACCTGTCATAATTATAACAAAGCTTTAGAGCTCTTCCCGTCTACTGGTAATCCCATTGCCTCTAGCTCTAACTCTCTTATCGTAAGGGAATCGACATTTTGATGTACATATTATAAATTATGAATGTTGTTCATTACAATTGCTGACGCTCAGGCATGCAAAAAATGTTGATAAAATATGTAGATGATGTAGATGTATGTACATTGTACACACAGGCACGCATTTATAACGACATTTTAAATGATTCGAGCAGGGACGACCGTGTCCTTGGCGTGTACCCTCACATTCACCAAGTAAGACTTTAATATATGCTCCGACTTCTCCCCTCAACGCATTTATGGCCAAAAGATGGCGCCAGTGGCTGTTTATGTGTCGCAGCAAGACACTTTGGAGAAGATAAAGTGCTCTAAGGAAAAACTAATTCTGAAGGATTTATAATAGTTTAAAGACCATAATATAACTCGCCTCCCCTCTTCAGGTTGGTACCGTTTTTTTGGGGCATTAAATTAAGTGGGGTAGAAAATGTGTTACCAATTATTAATACACGGGGGGTTGTATATTTTGTTTTGTGTTTTTTGTTCTAACGCTATCACAAAATCAATACGCAACTCGATGACGCCGACACTTCAATAAGTCTACAGACGGGGGCGTGATAACCCATATGCTAATAACTAATATCTGTATTATATTTATTTATCGCTTGTATTGCGACTCGCCCATATGCAAACACACGACCGCAACAAAAACAACAACAACAACATCAACAATTGGTTGTCATTAGGACAGAAATCTTATCAAATTACGCACACGCCGTGTATAAATTTTGGTCAAAAGAGAAAGGGGGGTTGAGAGTGGGGTGGGAGCGGGAGAAAAGCCCTTTTCTTATTGAGGTCAAAGTGAGCTTATTAAACCAAATAATTTGATTGGATTTAATGACGAGTGTGTGAAACTGATGGTGATGCTGATGAGGGGCAAATAAACCCCAAAAATAAAATTGTTTAAGGGGTGGCTGCACGGTGGAATAACACAGGACACTAGAATATAAATGTGAATTACTTACTATAGTAGAATGCATATTAAAGAAAGAGGATTGCTCCAGGTAGACCTTGCTTGGAGTCTCTTTAATTTATTTATACTTTCAGATCTACACATTATTTGCTTAGTTAAAATCAAGGTTGCAAACTGGATCTGAACCGTACAAAATCGCTAAATTGCGCTCTAAAAATTATGAATTCAACCGCAAACTTCCAAAGAAAACGGTTGGTATATTTAATCGACAAGTGGGATAAGACTTAAGCTGGATGACAGATATACTAACACATCAGTGGCGTAGATAGCTATTGCAAAAAGGGGAGAATAATGTCTACATTTCAGAAAACTTTCTTATGGGTTTTTATAATTTGTATACTATGTACCAAAGATACACAGAGTATATTAAGTTTGTGCAAAAGTATGAAACAGGGAGAAGAAATCATTTCCGACCCTATAAAGAATACGTATTTTTGATCAGCATCAACAGCCAAGTCGATATAGACTTGTCCGTCTGTTTGTCTGTATGAACGCACAGATCTCAGAGATGGTAAGAGATAGAGGTTTGACATGTATGGGACATATACTTGCAGGCAGATCAAGTTTTGCACTCAGACAGACGGACATGGCTATATCGACTCGACTGTTGATGCTGATCATGAATATATGTGGCCCTTGGGTTTTCTGCCGTGAGGCAAATAAGTCCAGAGGCGACGATGTTTAGATTATGATGATTATTTATTAATATTATGTGGATAAACTTATATCTCATACAATGGTGTGTGTGTATGTATTAACTTTAGTGAGTTTAATTGTTCATAGCGAAAACATTGGACTCAAGATGAGCAATAACGTTATTAAAAACAGTGGAAGAACAGTTTTTCTTATTTGTAGTAAAAATTTTTAAAGAACACAAAAATTTGATTGATTCCATTGGATCAGAGACTCTGCTGTACCCCATCCCACCTGATTCATTTAAATCTTTTATAAAAACTAAGAAAACTTTTTGTGGGACTTCTTTGGGTATCGAACTTAGATCATTTTGCACTCGAAGAATAACGAATGGAATAGGGTGTTAGCGCGTTGCGTAATCCCACACTTTAACAGCCTCAACTGGGAACGCAAAAAAGTCCGTTATGCAAAAAGCCGCTAAGTAGATCAAAGTTTTTCATTTATTTCATGGAACATTTTTCTATCTGGTTCCAGATAAAAAAAAAACTTATATCATATGAATTTTGTTAAAGAAAATGCATTTTTTATGAAGGAATGGTATTTAATTTAAAGATAGACAAGCTTCAAGCATTTAAACTTAATTTGAACTTTCAAAATAGTTAAGTCTTAGGCGTTAAAAATACGTATAAAGTTTGCTGCATTGATTTGGTTTTTTAAATGCTTTTGGAGGTGTAAACAACAGTACAAAGGTCTTTAGCAATTTGTGCGCTGCGGCTTTGAAAAAGTTCAGAAAGGGACATTTTATCATTCATTTCATCAACCTGACGAAGAAATTGTTTTATAAATTCAATGAAAATTGAATCGCCACTTTGTTTTTCAACGTTTCACTCCTCATGTGTTTCCGTTGCTTCGTGTTCGTTCATTTCTATAAGTTGCTCTTTTGTGAGTGACTCTCTGTCGAAATTCATAAACTGTTCAACATCATTGATAGTATAGTCTTCCAATTCTGCATCAGTAGCCAAAGCAAAAATCTGATCCTTTACAGAATATAAGTCATCTATCTGTGAAGCTGAAGAGGACTTTACGCAGTCAGGCCATAGTTGATTCCAGAACTTGCTCAATGATTCTGATTTAATTTCCCTCCACGACTGATCAATAACCATTACAGCATCTTTAAGAAATTACACTTTGATCCACTGATTTTGTATGTATGATTTTGATCAATTTTTCTTGATCAAATATGCCTTCACCTTCAGAAGCATTTGTGAAGCATTTCCTCAATTATTATATTAGCCAAATTACTGGAAGCAGCTTTTATTCGATATTTTTCAATGCACTCGAAATCTCTAATAAATCAATAAGGAATAAAGGTTTTAATCTGTAACCAGATGCATTGTAACCGAGAAGTAACGTCAAACGCTCTCTCAAAACCTTGTGTCCACGAATAGATTCTTCTCTGCTTAGGAACGACCGATTTGGCATTCTTTTCCATTAAAGTCCCGAATTATCAGCATTAAATACTTGATCAGCTGCATATTTACCATCACTGACCATCTTTACCATCTTTAACACGGAGCTTGTAGCTTTGCCTCTTAGCCTTGTGCTATGTAAGTAGAATTGCTTTTTGAAATTGTCCAACCAACCTCGGCTTGGATTTAAAGATGGACTTTTCTCGTCTTCTGGCATTCAATGCCTAAAATAATCTTTCCAGAATGCCCTTATGACTTATCAGAAGATTATCGATTAGCAAAGATTCCATTTATGTCACTATGCAAGATTTTAGCTGTTTTGGCCATTTTTAAGAAATTTAGTTTTGCGGCCGCTAAGCTAGATTAAAAAGGCCGCTAAGTGAAAATTGTTGCTTAATATAGTGTGGCCGTTAAGTAATAATATCGTAAAACAGGGCGGTTGTTTAACGAGGTATAGGTGTAGCTGCACGTCTAAATGACTTACTTTTCTTTTCTGTGTGGTGGTTGAGTTGAGTTGAATTGTGCTCATTTTAAGCAGTTTTAGAGCATTTGTGACATTTCTTGACTGTTATTTTGATTGCCATCGAATCAAGTCTGGCCCACTGTGCATAATGTGCCTTCGATTGATGACCATTCAAGTGGCCGAGCAGTGATGAGGCTCTGTTTGAAGGGCATTGTGTCAACCAACCACTTGTGGTCCAATTCTGACGCCATTTACATTAATATTGTCTCCCTGGTTCTTCCTTTTTGTTCGTTGCAGCTCTTGATGTTTATTTTCCCACCACATCTGTGAAATTCAATCTGCCCATCAATGAGGAATCCGAGAGTATTTTCTCCAAGATACCGTTGGCCCAGTTTCAAGTTCTGCGCTTGGCCGACAATCAACTGGCCACCGACTACATTTATAGTCTGGAGCAGAATCCTTTGTTGCGTTTGAATGCCAGCTCCGGGGAAGTTTACATGCGTACGGACTATCAGCCGCTGAATGGTAGTGTCAAGTATGTGCTAACGGCCTTTCCACGCAATCAGCCAGAGGCGCAACTGTTGCCCATATCGCACTTAACACTGGAAGTGACTCCCCAAAGTCTAGAGGATTACTGCTCGGAGCTGGAGCACGTATGCTTTTGGAGCAGTGCTCACTATACCATTGCTGAAACCGAGTCCAAAACTGGTAACACCTTTAAGCCTGTCTTGGTGGGTGCCTTGAACTCACGCGCTGCCAAATATCTGTGTCCGCACAGATCCGTGGAGTATAGCCTAACAGCAGGCAGTTCGCATTTTGTACTCAAACAGAATCGTCTGTTCACCAAACGGCCACTGGATCATGATGAACTTAATGGCTTAATGGCGCGAGCTGGCCAATTGCAAGCCAACATACGATGCACCGTGAAGCTATCAGCTTTGGCAGAGCGGAAATTCTCGCGAAGCTACGATATCAAGCTAATGGATCGCAACGACAACGGTCCACAGCTGCAAGAGCAAGAGCCGCAGTTCGATTTCTACATGGAGCAGCCCTACTTCCAGGCGGTAAGTCTAGACCCGGCCCAGACACAATTGGCTGCCGGCTGTCTGGGTGCGGACTCTATATTGAATTTGTTCATGATGAACGCTCCATGGACACGCAACCAAAGTCCACCCCTCCACTCTATTGTTGGGCCATTACCAAGTCTGGTTCATCTACTTTTGCGGGGGTTGGGCGCTTTGCCTAATGATAAAGTTAAAGCCATTAAAAACGCGTAAGGCTTATGGCTTTTTATGATTGGAGCATGACAGCTCTTAAAGCTTGCGGAAGGAAACTTAAAGTTTACTTTTTGATTAGGTAGCGGGAGTGCAAAATTATGTTGTCATGTTGTTACATGCACAGGAGCCAAGCCTATCCCCAAGGATGTGCAAAATAACAAAACTGTGTCACTTCGGTTGGAGTAATTGGTTGAGCCCTGAAAGTTGAGGCGACTTCTCCATATTCCAATGTCTGTGCACTATAATAATATATGTTAGTACATTTTATTTTATTTCCTAGCAAATTGCCGTCGACATGTCCCACAATTACAAGAATTTCGAAAAGTTGAGCGGAAAAGGTGTGTCGAAATGTAATGGAAAGTTGTGACGGTAGGACATGAGTTTTAATGGCAGTAATTTTATTAGCAGAATTTTTTCAGGTGTTGAATGAGTTTTTGATTTAAGCTGTAGACTTTGGTATTATTAGAAAATAGTGCGTACACCCAGAAAAAAATATTACCTAAAACTGTTGAAAATTACCAGAAATTTAAGTCCATTTTACCTAAAATGACAGCCAAGGAATATATGGACTTAATTTCAGGCCTATATTACCTAAAGTGTTCTAGGCAATAAATTAGATTTTTAGGTTATATGTGAACTAAAATTTTATGCAATGTATGGCCCTAAAACAGAGATGGGCATGCACACATATCGTCACACTTTTCACACGCATACAAGCACAATTTGCGTGCGCCGCATTCGTGTTCTATAAATAGCTTTCAATGCTTATAGCGTACGTGTGATTTTGTGCAGTCGGCCGCGGCAGAGTCCTATGCACACGCAGGCAGCGCGCTGCCTCGTGTGCATTAGAACTTCGCGACGCGCCCATCTCTGCCCTAAAACGTCTTTTGAGGTAAAAGAAAGGCCAACATTTTAGTCAATAAATAAGCTTTTTAGGTAATATGTGACCTACAATTTTAGGTAATGTAAGACCTCAAAACGTCTTTTGTAGGTAATAAGCTGAAAAAAAAATCGTTTGAAATGTAACGCGACGAAATCATTGCATACGGACGACGACGGGTGAGGAAGGGGGGGCCACCCCCACAACAAACAGCAAAACACCACACCTCCACCACTAAATTGTTCAGTTTGTTCAATTTTATTCCATGTCCATTCGTCCCATCGGGCAAATTTGAAAACTTACTTAAAATATTGAAAGGATATTTCCAGAATTTTTTCAAACATATAAAAACGGTTGATTTCCTGCTGGTCAATTTTATATATGCTCAGTGTCAAAGAATGTTTAATATAAAATTTGTATTTCATTTTTTGCAAGTGAATTTCGCGGAAAGTTATGGCTATCCCATCTTGAGACCTTTTTTAGAGTAGTAGAAATATCCAAAACATTACTCCTAATTTTTTTTTGAAAAATCTCAAAATGACCGTTTTTCACAATCCGCGATTTAATTTGTTTTCTTAAGTTTCGGCGGTTTCTTCCTCTAGTTCAACCATAGCGAAAATTTTTATCACAAAGTAAAGGAAAAACAATATTTTTTGAATTTTTTTTGTATTTTTAGACCTATCAAATATTTGTAGACTATGAAAAAAAGTAGTTGCCCACTTCAGAAATAATTACCCATATATGAAATAATAATACTAAAGCTGCCTTTACATTTTTCATATATCTCTAAATAGTAGGTTGTCAAACTTCTCTAAAGAGAATCTCTTATTGAATTGAACCTGTCAAATTATATAAAAAAAGCCAACATTTTCCACATATTTAGAGTTATCGCTATCACTATCGTCAGAGAGTCTCTTTAGAGATGTATGACAAGTGTAAAGACAGCTTAAGTTTATGAAAATGGCATAATTTTATGGCAAAGGATTCCTAAAAAATTTAGTCCTAAAACAAGATTTTTTAGGTAAAATGCTCTATATTTTAGGAAATTATTGCCTGAAAATCACATTTTAGGTAATAAAATCCATTTTCCTAAAATTGAAGGAAAATCTTTTTTCTGGGTGTATGTTTTTAATAATTTATATGCAATTGCCATCCATAAACTCCAGGCTTATCTTTTTGAGCAGTGTTGATACCTATTCACCATCGTATCAACGAAAGCGAAAAGTCAGTTTGCCCAAAAAACGCAGGTAAATGGCTACTCTTCAAACGAGTAGATCACTTGATAGCAATTACAGATATACTTTGTACTTTATTATGTTTTCAAGTTTGGAGTAAGGAATTTTGCTGTCCTCAGAGCGCAGTGGCAGTTCTAGGACTCGAATATGGGAGGAGGCTATGGTCTCTAAGGAAAATTACGTTCGGTCCATGCGAGCCGGAGAATGATTTTAATATCGTTCGACAAAGATTTTCGTGCTTATTTCACGTCAATTTTCCAAATTAAGCACGTCAAGTTTTTGAGAATACAACGGTCAATGTAGACAAGATAAAAAGAAAAGAAGATTCTTTTAGTTGTCCCAGCACATTGGAGAGAGGATAACAAAAGAAATCAGAAAGAATGTCGATGATATGTATCGATGCTGTACGTGTTAAGAATATAGATAACTTGTGAAGTAAATTATTAATCTTTATTTTTCTATTCCCTACATTTTGGCTATTTGGGGCTACTTGAAGTATTACTTTGGAATTTCAGAAATTGGCTAATTTAATTCTATTCTATATCTAAGTACTGGCAAATTTTTACTGTATTAAGCCAACCAAAGGCGAAACGCAACAAAGACTAACTCCCAGCAACAGGTACTAAATGTTTACTGGATTGAACGCACAACAGCAAAGTCAAACGAGAGCGTAAGTTAAAGTCGGCTCTAACCGACTTCGAAATACCCGTTACTCACTGTGTGTCTGAGGCAGGACAGCCGAAAAGTATGCAACATTTTTTTAACTCGGCTTATCATCATCCGATCTTGATGAAAATTGGAGGGCTTATAGATGTTGCGAATATTAATTTAAGTTTTAAATTTGAGATCGATATCTCAAAAATTGTGGGAGTTATTCAACATTTTTTATTGTGGGGGCGGGGGTGGGCGTGGCAAAAATTTGAAATAAACTTGATCTGCGTGCAGACAATAGGAGTCTACATTTCAAAATTGGTTGCTCTAGCTCTTCTAGTCTCTGAGATCTAGGTGTTCATACAGACAGACGGACAGACGGACAGACGGACATGGCTATATCGACTCGGCTGTTGATACTGATCAAGAATATATATACTTTATATGGTCGGAAATGATTCCTTCTGCCTGTTACATACACTTGCACGACTTTAGTATACCCTTTTACTCTACGAGTAACGGGAATAAAAAGTTGGATGCAAAAACAAAAGTTTCAACAATAATGCCTGAATCTGTAATCAAAACAAACAAAGTAAAATTATCCTACAGATTGTTACTTTTGCCTTTTAAAGCAGGGCCGGCCAGTTTATAGCCACCGTTGGCCGCAGTCACTCGATGAACACAGAAAACAAGTAAATCGGCCGAAGTCTTTTGTGCTTACCAACACTGTCCATTTCGCCGAACCTGATCTAAAGTATCAGGGTATTTGACTACAAATTATAAATTATTCTGGTATTGCATCGTAGTTAAGTCTGATATATAATATAATATATATAGGTAATCCTCGAATGTACAGTTTAATGTTGTCCAACGACGAGGGTTGACTTGATAAAACACACATTTTTATCCGAAGGAATGTTTTCAATATTTTTAGCAGAGAAAAAGTCCGTCTAAATGACAGTTCAACATTCTGAAAAAAAAAATTGAATATGGGCATTTCCACAGAAAAGTCCACCGAGACCAAAAAAAGGAAAGGTCCTTAAAAACAAAATTTCTTATCATATTTTCATGGGGAAACAATCAAAATATACTAATATGAGCCAATCTGAAATATATTTATAACCCATTTCGAGATTGTCAAGCGCAAAGTCGCGCAAGCGCCATTTTTCTCATTTGGCTACCTTTTGTTGTCTTTAAAATGCCTAAAATATCTCTCTAAAATATTTCTAAGGGTACAAAGAGTTAAAAAATATTGCATAAGACACCATAAGAAACTATATGATTGCAATTAACTGTAAGTTTTTGCTTTATATTATAACAAAAACAACATAAATGTAATGAGGAAATTCTTATGATCGATTGATGTTATTGTTTTTGCTGATTATAGTGCTACCTAATTGCTACCCAAATATAAAACAATCTTTTTAAAAATTCAAGATTTTCATATATTTTAAAAACATTTTTTCTTACAAACGTAACGTCACGTCAGTTTGGAAATGCCCATATCCGATTTGATAAGCTGCAACTTTTCACTGCAATTCCTGTGCCTCAAAATTTTGCTGCAATCATTTAAGGAATTGCGTCTTCCACAATTTATGATGTGCTGGAATCCAACCTCAGAAATTTTCTTTTAAAACTCAAACTACATGGGTCCCAAAAACGTTAGTAAAAGGTGGGACAGAGCCGGTTTATACAATTGCACATCGAAAGTTTGCAGTTTGAAAAAAAAATACCAAAAGTATCCCAGAAGCATCTAATGTTGGTGCGGTAAATCCCATTTCGTAATTGTTTTATCCAAACAAAACAAGTCAATCACATGAGTAAAAGCTGAATGATGTATGAAACTCTTTTGTCAGGAAAGTCCTACTGAGCGTAAAAACTTCCACGGAGTTAAGAAGTTCAGTTTGATCAATCTTACTTATAAGCAGAGAATCAAACCTGAACCAAAACCGGAACCGTATACCGAAAAGATGTAATCGTTGCCAGGAGTTTTTTTCGTCTCTGGAACGCAGGAGTGCAGACAGCCTAGCGGGACCCATTGATTTACTAGCTCTTTACGGGAATGTGGGGGGGTTGTTTGCTGCTGCCTCAACTGCACACTACACAATATTTATTATAGAGTCCCTAAAGCCCTAATTCATATCGGCTTAAACCGGTCAATACAAAAAGGCTAAACGACTCGAACTTGCACGGAAGATTCCCACAAGTACGATCGAAACAAAATCAAAGATAGGAGAAAGGGAAAACGAGGGAATAAGGAAAAGGGAAAACAAGTTTAATGGCTGTGCCTTTGTTCCGACAGGCGGTGTGGTCTAAGGTGACAAACGACCTACACCTTCTGTACCCAACCCGACCATGATCTGCAAATGGATTAGCGTTAGCAGATCCCCAAATGTACACGCTATATCATTTTAACTTTTCGACCCCATGACTCAGGAAATAACAATCTTTACACAAACATTTTCAAAATCAAATTCAATTATATATTCACCAATAATAACTTTTCAGTCAGCAGATACATCCGTAACTTGTAAAATGTGTTACCTAATTCTATCATTGTTATCCTCTTAGGACAAAGGTAACTTCCTTAAAGGGTTATTTTTATTCTGAAGCATTTCGCGCATTCCGAAACAGGAACCAAAGACGACCGAAATATTCTTCATGTCGACGTAATTAAGTTTAAATTTTAATTTTGTTTTCAGCTTCGATACTTCGTTTTAATACTACATGGGTCACCCTAATGAATTTAATCATAGAAATTATTCGCTGATTCGCTTTTCAATCGTGGTCTCTTAATATAACTTTTAATTTGTAGGGTTATTTATCTTTAAAATTCATTCTTATGTTTTGTTCTTCTACTTCATTAACATTCGCTTACTTTTTAATTATTGCTCTCATTTCATTTACTTTTAATTCACCGCTGTAAAAGATAATATAGGTAATTGATAATTTATAGAATTAAGTAATAAAAGATATAGAAAATATATGTATGGGTATGCGTGCGGATATGTATAGTAATTTTTTTGTTGAATTCATTATCTTCTTATTGTTACATAACGAAGAGTATGGTATAGTTTACGTTACGATAAAAATGACAACATGATCAAAACAAAAGAAGTTGTCTCTTTGTAAGTTTGCGCTTAATTTCGAATCAGCTGACGGCTTCAGCGATAAAATATAAAAACTGGAGTGGAATGGTAGAGAACGTTACCGTTAAAGTTTAGAAAAAGCTCGAGTTGAATATAAAAAAGACGCGAATACGATGTGAGATAATCAAACAAAGATTTTATTTACATTGGTTAAGCTCACTGTTCATTTGAAACACAAATCCAACTAAGAAAGGAGATCGTAAGAACTTCATGCCAAGTTAAGCTTTCACTATGATGTTATTTGCTCTTAATTATGTCCAGAAGGAATTCTTAGAGTTCGTACGATATCACTCTCTTAAATCAATCACTCTCTTTGCACATGTGTAAAACTTTCGCTCCGTAAAATACAGGGTGCTCAGTTTTGAGATTTCACTCACCAGACGCAATCGACGATGGAGGCCTCCTCGTTAATTTGTTGTGGTTGTTGATGTTGATTTTTATATATGTTGGGCTGATATGTGTTTAACATTTTAGATTTGGTGTTTTGTTTTGTACCTCTTGTAAAAACGTTAGCGTTGGCGGACTTTCCTTGGTTTACTTTGCGCTTTTTATGCTTTGCTCATTTAGAGTTTTTCGCCAATGCACACACACTCACACACATACTTGAATTTAGTAATATTAATTGTTTCGTATCTTTGGCGCGTTGAATTGCAAGTAAACTCCATGAGAACAATTTACACATAAAAAAAATATATAGAATTTTAAGATTTTAATTTGGTTTTCATCGTTTTTTCTGGACGTTTGCCCTTTTCTTTCTATTGGTATTCTTTTTTTTCTTTTTCACCCTGGAGTTTCGTGTCACGATCACTATTTTCGGCTCAACTTCTCCGCAACCACTATTAGGCCCCCACTCTCGACCTCAAATTTGGGAAATGGCCAGATCAGGACCCGGGTTATTGTTGGACCGACTTTGATGAATGGTGTGGGACTTTTGCTGACGGCGGTCAGCCTCTCTGACGTGGATGAAACTGCGCTGCTAAGGCTTTGCTGGCGTTGGCGACTCTGCGCTGCCTGCTCTAAGGCTTTGCTGCGTTGGCTGAACCGTCGCTGGCCTGGGCGATAACCTTTCACGGACAATTATATTGTCGTAACCATCCAAAAATCTAATAGGAGAAGGTACAGGCACATGGCCAAACCTGAATTAGTATTTTTGTTTTGGAGTTTCTCGGAATTTCACAAAATTACCAACCTGGTTTCTGTTAAACTCGATGACAATTTGATTTCCCTTAAAAGGGATGCAAAAGCGATGAGGATGGCTTAGAAAAACTTGGATTAAGTTGTTCCTTTTGTTGCCAGTGTATGTCGCTTGGATACGTCTGCTCGCTTTGATCGCTCGTAAAGAAAAGGAGGAAGCTAGTAGAAGGAAGCAGACGGATGTCTAGTTTGACAGATGAATATATCGTATGCAACCCTGCCGATATCGATAGGTTAAGCGATCGTAGGGTTGTAAATTCGATAACTGTGCCTTATTTGGCGCGATTTTGATCACTTTTAAATCTGTGATCTAAATACCATGCTGAATCCCTTTTCTGTGGATTACCTTTAAGGGTTTTAATTTGATATTATTGTTCGTATATACGAAATGTGATTATGTTTTGGGTTTTTATTTTTGTTTATTTTTTTTCAATGGTCTTTGCGACCATTACACACCAGATAATTCTAACGACTAGCAGGAGGCAGATTAGCTGGAATCAGCTACGTAAATCCTTAGCATGATATGTTCCAATTTCTCTCCCCTGTAGATTTTCTAATAAATAAAACGCATTTCCCAATTTCTTTTTGACGCGACACTTTGAAAACTGTGCTGCGAGTTTCTTGTTGTAGTTTTGGCTGAAGTTACTGAGGTTAAAATTTCGCTTGAACACTTCCTGTCCTTCTCGAAAGGAAACAGGTTTGGATCGCAAGTTATATTGATTTGTATTCTTCTCATAGGCTTTCCTACTATTTGCTTTGATCTGCTCCCTTAATAGAGCCAGAATATCTTCCCTTGCTAACGCTTGGGGTTCCTCCAATAAGGATAACTTTTTCAACAGGTTATAATCTGCTCCGTGAGTGATCATATCCAATCCAAATAATGCCCTATAGGGTGAGCATCCTATGGATTGGTGTAGCGATGAACGAAGTGAACACGATATGTGAGTAAGATAGAAATCCCAGTCTCTCTGATCTAAGCGAATATATGACCTGATGGCCGCAAGCAAGGATCGATTCACTCTTTCCGCTGCATTACTCTGCGGAGAGTATAAAGCAGTAAAAACGTGCCGAATTCCATGTTTGGTCATAAAGGCTTCAAACTCCTTAGCCTTAAATTGAGAACCGTTATCGCTTATAACCGTCTCCGGAACTCCAAAACAATGAAAAATATTTTTCAATAGGAAATCTGTGATAGGCGCTGTCGTGAACTTTTTCAAAGGACACAACCAATGAAACCGACTGAAATGATCTAGGACAATGAGGAGTCCAATGTGACCATTTTTGCTCCTGGGGTAAGGACCAAGTATGTCTATGTACAGCTTTTGGAAAGGCCGACAGGACACACTTTGTTCTCCCATTGGAGGACGAAGCACCATATTTGTTGCTTTAGTTTCCTTACATGTATCACAGTCTCTTACATAATCTCTGACTTCTTTTGACAAGCCAGGCCAAAAGAAATTGCGGCGTAACCTTTCGATTGTCTTTTGCATACCTCCATGGGCAGACAGTACGCTATCGTGCGCTTGACGAATCATATTTAATCGAAGTCCTTCCGGAATCCATAATTTCCAACTTTGGGAATCCTGAGAAGGATCTCCTGTGGCATGTTGTGTACGAATGTATACGAACTTTTCGACTACCCGCAAATCTGGAAATCTATCAGGATCATTGTCAACTCTTTGTTTCAATTCCACATAATCAGGAGCTAAAAATTCTTGAGAGTCAAGATCTACTTGAGGTCCTTCCAACTCAAGGCTACTGATATCATTCTCGCACAATCGAGATAGCGCATCAGGCACAATGTGATCTTTACCTTTTCGATGAGAGATCGTGAACTTGAATGCTTGCAATCGCAAGATCCATCGCGCTAGCCGACCAGACACATTCTGTTGTCGTCGCAACCAAACTAAACTAGAGTGATCTGTAACCACCTCGAACTCCTGCAACTCCAAGTAGCAGCGGAATTTTTCGATGGCCAGAATCACAGCTAAGCACTCGCGTTCTGTTACGCTGTAGTTTCGTTGAGCTCTAGACAATTTTTTGGACATAAAGGCTATGGGCCTTTCTTCATTGTTTTCCCCTAACTGTACGAGCACAGCACCAATTCCATAATCGCTGGCATCGCAATGGAGAAAGAATTTTTCGTCAAATTTGGGATTTTGCAGTACTGGGGTGGATGTCAACAGCTTCTTCAGCCTGTCCATGGCTGATTGAGCATCGTCAGTCCACTTAAACTGCTTTTTACTGGACAAAGTCTCAGTAATTGGGAACGTCTCCTCTGCAAATTTGGGTATGAACCTTCTATACCAACCGCAGACTCCTAAAAATCCTCTGACCTGCTTCAGATTCTTCGGCGTTGGCCAATTTAAGATACACGAAATCTTGGATGGATCGGTAGCAACTCCGCCACATCCAATGACATACCCCAAATAGGAGATTTTAGTCACACAAAACTGACTTTTAGAAAGGTTCAATGTCAAATTTGCCTTTCTGAATTGCTCTGCTATTCGCACCAAGACAGAAAGGTGTTCCGAGAATGTTTCTGACACAATGCACAAGTCATCTATGTATCCAAACACACAATGGCGCAAGTCAGGAGGAATCAAATCATCCATCAAGCGGCACATCGTGGCTGGAGCATTACACAGTCCGAATGGCATAACCGTAAACTGATATAACGGTCTACCAGGAACTGTGAATGCTGTCAAAGGCTTAGAATCATCGGCTAGTTCGATTTGCCAATAGGCGTCTTTCAAATCTAGCTTTGTAATCAAATTTGCCTTTGGAAGTCTCGTGAAAATTCCCTCGATGCTCGGCAAAGGATAAGCATCCTTTTTAGTAGCATCATTTACTTTGCGAGCATCCATACAGAGTCTCACTTTATTTGGTTTTAGCACCATTCTCATAGGCGAGCTCCAAGGACTCTTAGAAGGCTCAATCACTCCTAAAGCTAGCATGCGGTCTATCTCGGCATACAAGAGTTTTTCTACAGCCGGACTAACTGGATAGTAACGCTGCTTTACGGGTTTCGCTTCTCCCACTTCAATGTGATGTTTTATTAAGGTGGTGCGACCAAGACCCTGTTTCTCATAATTTGGAAATAATCCTATAACCGTATCGAGCTGTTGTAACTCTCGATCAGTCAAGGGATATTTAATATCTTCTACAAAATCATCTTCTGCAGATGGGCCTGATACAGAACTGATAATCCCTGGGGCGAGATTAAAAATACGCCAAAAATCAATACCTAGTATCAGATTCTGCACAATAGAGGGTATAATATAAAGTTCAATGTCGTTTTCTTTTCCGTTATAGTTCATGCGTACTCGCAATGTGCCAAGTACTTGATGACATTTGCCATCAGCAGTCTTGACCTGAGATCTTATAGGCTTAAACTGCGAATAATTACTAAAATCAAACTTGGCTAACTTAGATCCAAGGCAACTTATATTTGCTCCTGTGTCTAATAGTCCTAATTCTTCAATATTTAAAAAGGAAACCTTCGCATAGCTACGTAAGTCATTTGCATTTTGAAAGACCGTAGCAATCAATAAATTCCTTTTCTTTTTTACCATTCCTATGTATTTTCGTCTTCGACGAGTATTTCTGCGACTACGATAATCGTCAGAAAAGATTCTTTCCCTTATTTCTAAATATTTTCTTAGTTTCTCATGATAAGGCTTAAATCGAATACTATTATCTAGTGGAATATCTTCTGAGGTCTCAGATACAGACACAGTATCTGAAGAGTTTAAAGACGAATCTATTTGGGAGGCATCCTGTTGTTGTGGGCTGCCCCCTTCTTTCGGTTTTCCGAATTTCGTTGGCATTTTTGGCATTGAGGTTTGTACACATTCGGAGTACCACAACCATAGCAAAACACCCGCCTCTCTGCGAGACAGTCATCCCACCTGTGACCTTGCACATCGCAGTTCCAGCAAACAAATCTAGAAGATCCATTTGCCTCAATCGCGGCAACCTCTTCAACGTCTTCGTCTTCAGAGCATTGTTCACTTTCTGGTTCTTCTAAAGCATATACTCTATAGCCGGTTGTATATTTGGCCTTTTGAATAGGAGCTTGTTTCATTCGACCTATTTCTCGTAAGAAGTTTTCACGTTTCTGTACAAGCCTTCGCAAATGAGCAATAGAATAAATTTCTTCGAAAAGCAACCTATCTTTGAATTCGGTTAGCAAATTATTTTGCACAATTTCTACCAACTCGTCCTCTCCTAGGGGAGTAGGTAATCTATCCATTAACAAACAAATGCTTTCATAATAAGTTTCAAAACTCTCACCAGGCTTTTGCTTACGAGCACGAATCTGCTCTCGAATTTCATTAATCGATCGGCTTTCTTTATATTGCGCTCGAATCGCTGCACAAAATGCTGACCAAGTTCGCTTTACAGCCTGTTTATGGAAACGCCAGTACCAGTTTCTTGCTTTTCCTATCAAAAGCAAATGAATATTTCGACTTAACGCTTCAAAATCTTTGGACAGATTTTCTTTCGTTAATATTTCAACGCGATATATAAATTCCTCAACGGACAATCCTTGTGAGGTTCCATCAAAATGAACTCCCCATTTTTGTATCACATCCGCAACTTTATGGTGTCCAAATGGATAACGACCTTGAGACGAGCCTTCATGATTACTCCCATGTGTCTGCATTTCATCAGCAGACCCTGGAGGATCTGAATGAGATGGAATTTGCATATTAGACAACACTCGGGTCACTGTTTGCTCAATCATGGTTTGGATACTTTGCAAATCTATTTCATTGGAGCGTGGTGGATTTCGGTTTTGCGCTGGTCTCCCTCTGCGTCTAATTGCACCTGGTTTCTTAGCTCGAACCTCAGCATGATTCGTACTATGACTCACATCACCTGTTGCCAGATTTACGCTACTATCCTCTAGCGATTGCACCCCTGCAATATCTGGTTCGGCTGGCGGTACTACTTCTTTGGTTGCTTTCGACAGACCTCGAGTTTGTGGTCGACGAGGGGGGTATACCAAATATTTTTTTGCTTTCGGAGAACAATTTCCTATCACCATCTTTAGATCTGCTTTTTGTAATTCTACAAAGCAATTTGGACATTCTGGTTTGGTGTTCAATCGACCTTCAATACATTGTCGGTGAAACACATGTTGACAAGGAGTCACACAACACGTTTGTGTATTTGTCATTGGCTCTTCACAAATTGTGCACCTGTTTGCTTCAGCTGGTGCTGAAGGCTGATTTTCCGTAAAACTGTGTTGTAACGGCATATTTACAAACAAAATTTTCCTGATTGTCATATACGGGAATCGAAAACAAAATGATATAATTAAACGTCGGAAAAACAAACCATTAACTTGGGGAAATATTTTTGGGCTATTGTTTCTACACGTAGTTTCTAGTTTGAATACAAACACAAATCAATAATACTGCCCATATTCGGCGGTCAAGTATACGTTATCCGTACTACTCGAATATCCAGCACGACTACAAACTGCATACCGATTCTAGATACTCTTTCTTTCCACTACTTGGTCTGGCATTCAAATTTTCATCTAAAACAAAACAACTAATTTCAGCAAAAATATTATAACAAATACTTCGGTCGATCATATTCGCATGCGCAAATACTCGAGTTCCAGAAGCTTATTATGAGTATTTACTAATAAAACTGTTCCTTTAAACAACAACTAAAATCCAAACGAAAAATAAAACGAGCTTAATATCTGCAATGTTTTTGCCAATTAAAATTTTAAGTCAG
This sequence comes from Lordiphosa magnipectinata, assembly GCA_037044535.1. NCBI lineage: Eukaryota > Metazoa > Arthropoda > Insecta > Diptera > Drosophilidae > Lordiphosa > Lordiphosa magnipectinata. The sequence continues at coordinate 29,661 of JBAMBO010000469.1, forward strand.
GATCCACAATCTATTAGATTCGCTCTTCTAGTTTGCTTCACAATGACACGATGTTAGCAGTAAATTGATTTTTGGAAAATTTTTTCTTAGCTTAGACACTTGGTCGACCTAATTTGGCACGAGCAATAATTATCGAGATCCAAAGCAGCTAAGCTTTGAAAAAACTTTCTCTTCTCAAAAACAAAACAGTTTCTGGGGCTTATACGTCGGAATCCAGATCAGTCTGCGAAACACGACTATCTGAAACTCTGACAATACCTGCCCCACGTTGGGCGCCAAAAATTATGTAATCGTTGCCAGGAGTTTTTTTCGTCTCTGGAACGCAGGAGTGCAGACAGCCTAGCGGGACCCATTGATTTACTAGCTCTTTACGGGAATGTGGGGGGGTTGTTTGCTGCTGCCTCAACTGCACACTACACAATATTTATTATAGAGTCCCTAAAGCCCTAATTCATATCGGCTTAAACCGGTCAATACAAAAAGGCTAAACGACTCGAACTTGCACGGAAGATTCCCACAAGTACGATCGAAACAAAATCAAAGATAGGAGAAAGGGAAAACGAGGGAATAAGGAAAAGGGAAAACAAGTTTAATGGCTATGTCTTTGTTCCGACAGGCGGTGTGGTCTAAGGTGACAAACGACCTACACCTTCTGTACCCAACCCGACCATGATCTGCAAATGGATTAGCGTTAGCAGATCCCCAAATGTACACGCTATATCATTTTAACTTTTCGACCCCATGACTCAGGAAATAACAATCTTTACACAAACATTTTCAAAATCAAATTCAATTATATATTCACCAATAATAACTTTTCAGTCAGCAGATACATCCGTAACTTATAAAATTTATTATCTATTTCTATCATTGTTATCCTCTTAGGACAAAGGTAACTTCCTTAAAGTGTTATTTTTATTCTGAAGCATTTCTCGCATTCAGAAAAAGGAACCAAAGACGACCGAAATATTCTTCATGTCGACGTAATTAAGTTTAAATTTTAATTTTGTTTTCAGCTTCGATACTTCGTTTTAATACTACATGGGTCACCCTAATGAATTTAATCATAGAAATTATTCGCTGATTCCCTTTTCAATCGTGGTCTCTTAATATAACTTTTAATTTGTAGGGTTATTTATCTTTAAAATTCATTCTTATGTTTTGTTCTTCTACTTCATTAACATTCGCTTACTTTTTAATTATTGCTCTCATTTCATTTACTTTTAATTCACCGCTGTAAAAGATAATATAGGTAATTGATAATTTATAGAATTAAGTAATAAAAGATATAGAAAATATATGTATGGGTATGCGTGCGGATATGTATAGTAATTTTTTTGTTGAATTCATTATCTTCTTATTGTTACATAACGAAGAGTATGGTATAGTTTACGTTACGATAAAAATGACAACATGATCAAAACAAAAGAAGTTGTCTCTTTGTAAGTTTGCTCTTAAATTTCGAATCAGCTGACGGCTTCAGCGATAAAATATAAAAACTGGAGTGGAATGGTAGAGAACGTTACCGTTAAAGTTTAGAAAAAGCTCGAGTTGAATATGAAAAAGACGCGAATACGATGTGAGATAATCAAACAAAGATTTTATTTACATTGGTTAAGCTCACTGTTCATTTGAAACACAAATCCAACTAAGAAAGGAGATCGTAAGAACTTCATGCCAAGTTAAGCTTTCACTATGATGTTATTTGCTCTTAATTATGTCCAGAAGGAATTCTTAGAGTTCGTACGATATCACTCTCTTAAATCAATCACTCTCTTTGCACATGTGTAAAACTTTCGCTCCGTAAAATACAGGGTGCTCAGTTTTGAGATTTCACTCACCAGACGCAATCGACGATGGAGGCCTCCTCGTTAATTTGTTGTGGTTGTTGATGTTGATTTTTATATATGTTGGGGTGATATGTGTTTAACATTTTAGATTTGGTGTTTTGTTTTGTACCTCTTGTAAAAACTTTAGCGTTGGCGGACTTTCCTTGGTTTACTTTGCGCTTTTTATGCTTTGCTCATTTAGAGTTTTTCGCCAATGCACACACACTCACACACATACTTGAATTTAGTAATATTAATTGTTTCGTATCTTTGGCGCGTTGAATTGCAAGTAAACTCCATGAGAACAATTTACACATAAAAAAAATATATAGAATTTTAAGATTTTAATTTGGTTTTCATCGTTTTTTCTGGACGTTTGCCCTTTTCTTTCTATTGGTATTCTTTTTTTTTCTTTTTCACCCTGGAGTTTCGTGTCACGATCACTATTTTCGGCTCAACTTCTCCGCAACCACTATTAGGCCCCCCACTCTCGACCTCAAATTTGGGAAATGGCCAGATCAGGACCCGGGTTATTGTTGGACCGACTTTGATGAATGGTGTGGGACTTTTGCTGACGGCGGTCAGCCTCTCTGACGTGGATGAAACTGCGCTGCTAAGGCTTTGCTGGCGTTGGCGACTCTGCGCTGCCTGCTCTAAGGCTTTGCTGCGTTGGCTGAACCGTCGCTGGCCTGGGCGATAACCTTTCACGGACAATTATATTGTCGTAACCATCCAAAAATCTAATAGGAGAAGGTACAGGCACATGGCCAAACCTGAATTAGTATTTTTGTTTTGGAGTTTCTCGGAATTTCACAAAATTACCAACCTGGTTTCTGTTAAACTCGATGACAATTTGATTTCCCTTAAAAGGGATGCAAAAGCGATGAGGATGGCTTAGAAAAACTTGGATTAAGTTGTTCCTTTTGTTGCCAGTGTATGTCGCTTGGATACGTCTGCTCGCTTTGATCGCTCGTAAAGAAAAGGAGGAAGCTAGTAGAAGGAAGCAGACGGATGTCTAGTTTGACAGATGAATATATCGTATGCAACCCTGCCGATATCGATAGGTTAAGCGATCGTAGGGTTGTAAATTCGATAACTGTGCCTTATTTGGCGCGATTTTGATCACTTTTAAATCTGTGATCTAAATACCATGCTGAATCCCTTTTCTGTGGATTACCTTTAAGGGTTTTAATTTGATATTATTGTTCGTATATACGAAATGTGATTATGTTTTGGGTTTTTATTTTTGTTTATTTTTTTTCAATGGTCTTTGCGACCATTACAAAGAATCGATTAAAACTTAGAACCAGAACCAGAATCGATAGCTTTAATCTTTTGTGTACCGGTATCCAATTTACGATCATTTTGGAAACGAAAAGAAAACTAATCATTGTACCAGCACAGTTTCGGTTCTGTGTGCAAAAACTAGACTGTAAAGCCGGTACTTAGTTATGGGAACTTTTACTCAATTTGAACAGATCGTAAGCTTAAAAAAAAGCGAGACGTCTCTTTGAAAATATTGCATACCACATTCCATATTCCTAGACCCTCATTAAAAAATCGTGATATCCTTTGTACAGAAAAGTACTAGTTTTATCTGTTTTTGTTCAAGTCAAAGTTTGGAAGTAACGAGAAGTAAAGTAAAAATCGCAAATAAGAGTTATGGGCTTTAAAAAAATCAGAGCCAAGTGTCCTAGATATTGTTGAAGACACCCCATGTCCGAATTTTGACAAGGACATGATATATATCAATGGAAAGGTATTGAAACACAGATCATAGATATATGACTACTTTTGTAATGCACCGCTTGGTTTAAAAGATATTTAAAATCAATTTTTATTTTCAATTTTTAAAATAAAAATTGAAAAATAAGTCTTATTTTAAATTTTTATTAAAAAAAAATAAAAAATAAATCTTATTTTAAAATTTGATAATAAAAATAATTCTTAAAAGTAATTTATATTTGAAAAATTATAATCGTTACGATCCCTGAAAAATCTCATACAAAAAATTTTACGTCTGCTTTCCTGTCACAATTTTTTTATGAAAATTTTACATTGCTTCTCGTTACTTCACAACTGCGTAGAGGGCTTAAAGAGGAAATCCTAGAGCGAAAAGTAGAGGTTAGGTTGATTTATACACTCACACATGTATTTGTATGAAAAGAAACAGGATTCAGTATTTTCACAAATCAGTTTAAAGTCAACAATTATTATCAACTTTGATGATCTTAAACGTTTACAAAACAAAGAAGATGTACCTAAATAGTAGTTAAAAAATTGGATCGGTTACCGAAACAAATATGCAGGTACAGAATACCGAAATAATGTTAAAACCAAATCAGCACCTATTACCGAAACATAAGTTTGGGTACGTACCAGAACTGGAACTGGAACCGATATACGATTCGGTTTGGACCTCTGCTTATATGTTGATGACGTTTCGCTGTTTCTATGAAAGCAAAACCAATTGAAATTGTTAATTTACTAAATGATTTTTGATCAGAATTAAAATTTAAAATAATTTGAATATCCGACCACATTTTGAAAGATTTTAGATTTAGAAAATGGGAGCATTCTCGGTGAATTGAGTTCCCAGTTCCCACTATTCCTGCCTTTTTTTTTTTTTGTGTATTGGAAACATCTTACCCCAACAATCTTAATTTGCACACATATTTCCAAGAACGAATTAACCTTGTTGGACTTAACTTAATGTTTTACCCCTGGAGAGTCGTTTATCATCCCCACCCCACAACCAATCCAACCAAATGTCAGATCCCTGTGGTGATGAAACCCTTGCCTGACCTTGTCCATAAAATTAAATTAATAAGTACCCAGAAGCATTTTCCTTGGAGAGAGCGGGAGCAACGCTGCAATTTTCCTTAGGGGGAGGGAGGGATGGGAGGTCAATGTAATTAACATTGGTCAGTGGAAATGCTAATGAAGCTTACGCTCCCCTTTCCAGAACGAGGCGGTCGGTGATAAAATTATCTTTGTGGACAAGGACACATTGGCGGCGAATGAGCATTTGGGCTATGCCATACACAATGACACGAATGGACTGGTGAAACCGGATTGTCATGCCTATGAGGCGGATCATACGGGCAGACCGCATACCATCATCAGTTGTCGTAAGTTATCAGATCGAGGAGTAAAAGGAAGTGGATTAAGGAGTTTTTGTTTTCGTTCATAGAACTCCGTTTCACCCGGCATGGCATGCTGCGTCAGACGCCCTATTGTGTGACCTTGGAGGCCAGAGACAAAACCATCAAGTTGCCGCATGTCAATATCTCGGCACTGGCACACATTTGCCTTCATGTGGATACGACCAGGTTGCATGAGAGCGATCAGGAGCGTCCACAGGCTTTGGCCCTAAGAGCACGCCAGCAGCGAATCTTTGAGAGTCCAGGTGACACTTTGCATGCTTTGCATGGTGGTGGTCACTTAAGCATAGACTATGAGAAGGATGTGTTTGTACATCGAGCTGCTGCCTCCTATTATAGAGTGGCACAGCCGGAGAAATTTGTCGACTTGATGCGTGAGCGATCCCTGCGCTTTGATTTGACGGAAGATCGAAGTGGAGCTTTTGGTATCACCCAGACGGCAGGTATTATCTTTGTAAAAGATGCTCTGGCCTTGGAGCATGCAGCGGAAACGGTTTACTTTCTGAATGTGACCTGGCAGGATCAGCAGGACAGACAGGTTCATGCCTTTGTGGTGAATGTCCACTTGATGGAGGGACGCCCGGAAAATGCCAGCTGTGAGCTAAGGATCAAGTCGCGCTCGCAGACCTGTGCACAGATCAAGTACCAGACGCAGTGCGTCAAGTTCTGTGGTTTGGCCACCAATGGAGGAGCTTGCATGTGGCGCGGATCAAGCTCGGCTATGTTTAGCCGCAATTATGGTTCGTGTGTTCCCAATGCGCGTCACTGTCCGGATCATGTGTGTGATGCGTTGGAGGAATTGAATCCGCTTTCCTGTCCACAGGACTGTACTCCCGCCAGCCGAATAGTGGGCCCACATACCAGCAATGAGAATAAACGTGGAATTCTAAGTGGTTCGGGCACTTGCATCTGTGAGGACAATGGCAAATGCTCCTGTGCTCCGCTGATGGAGGAGGAGCCGCGATTGAAACGTCCGCGCAAGCGTAAAAATGAAACGGAAACGGAAATGGTGGCCACTGCAGCAGCCACTCCCCTGCAGGTGGCCAACCCATCACAGGATCCCATGCTATTGGGTGTGCTGCACGTGGCTAGCTTTGAGTGTAATCGATCCTGCTTGGTCATAGTGATTAGTTGTCCCCTGGTCTTTGTGCTACTCCTGCTGGTACTTCTGCTGACGCAGCGGAAACTGCTGCAGAATCGCCTGGGCAAACAATCCTTGACGCCCCACACCAAACAGGCACTACCCGAGGCAGGTGCCGGCGATGGTGATCTACCCCTGATGCCACTCCAGAGCAATTTCAAATTCGAGAGTGCCGATGCCAAATGGGAATTCCCACGTGGCCAACTACAGCTCGATACGGTGTTGGGCGAAGGAGAGTTTGGTCAGGTGCTCAAGGGTTATGCCACACAGATTGCTGGCCTGCCGGGTGTCACCACGGTGGCCGTTAAGATGCTCAAAAAGGGTGCCAATTCCGTGGAGTATATGGCTCTGCTTTCCGAGTTCCAACTGCTGCAGGAAGTGTCCCATCCGAATGTTATCAAGTTACTTGGAGCTTGCACGCAATCTTCAGAGGCGCCACTGCTGATTATTGAATATGCACGCTATGGCTCGTTGAGGAGCTATCTACGTTTAAGTCGCAAAATCGAATGCGCTGGAGTGGATTTCAGTGATGGAGTCGAGCCAGTCAATGTGAAAATGATGCTCACTTTTGCCTGGCAGATCTGCAAGGGGATGGCGTATCTCACAGAGCTGAAGGTAGGTTGGTCACGAGAAATGGGGGAACAAGGGTAGGCAGGAGAAAGTAAGGAAAGGGAGGAAGGAGGTGGGAAGAAAGGAGGATGGAAGGAGGAAGGAAGGTCACAAATGGGGGAATAAGGGTAGAAGGGAAGCAGGACGAAAATGGAGGAAGGAAGGAGGAAGAAAAGGGAGGATGGAGAAGGAAAGAAAGGTATGAAAGGAGAAAGGAAGTAAGAAGAAAGGAGGAACGAAGTAACAAGGAAGTTCACAAAAGGGGGAATAAGAGTAGAAGGGAAAGAGGGAGGAAGGAAAGGGAGAGAGGAAAGGGAGAGAGGAAAGGGAGGAAGTAGGAAGAAAGGAGGAACGAAGGAGGAAGAAAGGTGGATGGAAGGAAGAGGGAATAAGAAAGGAACTAGACGGGAAAAAAGGATGGAGGAAAGAAGGAGGAAGAATGGTGGAAGGAAAGAGAAATGAAGAAAGAAGGAAGGAAGGAGGATGGAAGAAAGGTAGAAGAAAAGAAGAAAGAAAGTAAGGGGAAAAGAAAGAAGAAAGATTGAGCAACTTATTAGGCAAAAAGAAGAAGGAACGATGAAGGCTGAGATAGATGGTATAGGGGAAGTCATGATGAAAAGTAGTAGAAATCTAAAAAGAACAAAAAACAGATCATAAAACGAGTGAAAAGAAGAGAAGAAGGTAGGAAAGAACAAACTTAAGTCCAAAGGAAAGAAGATGGAAAGTGAAAAAAAGTGCGGAGCAAAAAAGGAGAAATAAATGTAGAATGAAAAACGAAAGAAAAAGAAGCAGAAGTAGACGGAGAAAGTTAGGAAAAAAGAAATTGGAATTATAGAAGAATGGTAATAAGGAAAAGAAAATATCAAGGTACCAAGAACGGAGGAAGAAATGAATAAGAAATTTAGATGGAATGAAGAAAAGGTGATAAAAGTTACATGGAAAAGAAGTAAGAAATAATATACGGGAAACATAACGGACAAGAAGAATGGAAGTAGGGAGCAAAGCTGGAGAAATAATTAAATGAGGAACCAATAAGAATGAAAAAACCAAAGAAGAAAGATGAAAGGCAGATGGAATTAAGGAGAATAAAGGAAATCAAGAAAGTTAGTTAAGTGAAGAAAGAAGTAAAGTGAAGTAAAGTATTTGGAATAAAGAAGAAAGGAGGAAAGATGGAAGGAAGTAGAACAGAAATGAAAATAGAAAATATAGTGAATGGATATAAAATCGAAAGAAGATTGAAGAAAACCTCAGAATATATCAAAGAATTTGAACAGAATGAAGGTGAGAAGAATAAAGTTGGAGGGAAAAATAAAATCAACAGGAATGAAGAAAGGAATAGGAAAATAAAAAAAAACTTGAGACTAAAAGAATATAGAAAGCAAGAAAAGGAAATAAAATGAGACAAATCAATGGAAGGACTAATTGAAATATGAAAGAATGGAACGATAAGGACGTTAAAATAGCAATATACATGGCAGTAAAAATAATGAAAAAAAAATATAATGAAGAAAGTCAAGAAAAGTCAAGAAAAAAGAAGAAGAAGAAGGAAGGTAAAATAAGAAAGGAATTCGAAATGAAAACATAAACACGTCAAAGCTAAGAAATTAAGGGTGACCGTACCTAAAGAGTTTTTTGTAAGTTTTGTATTAACAACTTTTCTTCAACTTGATTTCCCTCCAACAGCTGGTGCATCGTGATCTCGCTGCCCGCAATGTTTTACTAGCCGATGGCAAGATCTGCAAAATCTCTGATTTTGGTCTAACACGTGATGTCTACGAAGATGATGCCTATTTGAAGCGCTCACGAGATCGCGTTCCCGTCAAGGTAACAGCTAACTAACATACCGACCAAGTCCCTTTGAATTACCTACCTTTCTCTGCTTACAGTGGATGGCACCCGAATCTCTCGCAGATCATGTGTACACTAGCAAATCGGATGTCTGGGCTTTTGGTGTCCTCTGCTGGGAACTGATAACACTGGGTGCATCTCCCTACCCAGGCATAGCACCACAGAATCTGTGGTCACTGCTTAAGACAGGCTATCGCATGGAAAGGCCCGAGAACTGTTCAGAGGCTGTCTACTCCATAGTGCGCACCTGCTGGGCAGATGAAGCCAATGCACGGCCTTCTTTTAAGTACTTGGCAGCCGATTTTGAAAAGTTACTGGGAAATAATGCCAAATACATTGAACTGGAGACGAATGCCGTATCCAATCCGCTGTACTGTGGCGATGAGTCCTCTCTCATAGCCGAGGAACTGGGCGAACCAGAATCACTGCAGCATTTATGGTCGCCACCAAAGATTACCTATGATACCCAAGATCAGGCCAATAGTTGCGATCAATCCATGGCGGAATTTCAGGCAACTACATCGCTGGCTCCTCCCGGCTATGATCTGCCACGCCCTCTGATCGAGGCCAACACCATCGAACAGGTACTGCGCTATGAGAACGATCTAAGATTTCCGCTCAACATACGCAAATCCAGCTGCACGCCCAGCTATAGCAACATGAACAATGGTTCACCGGGTGGGGCCACTTCTCTGCCCCACTATGCGGTGCCTGTGAAGCGCGGACGCTCCTATCTGGACATGACCAACAACACATTGATACCAGATAATCTGGATACACGTGACTTTGAAAAGCACCTGTCCAAGACCATTTCATTTCGTTTCTCCAGCTTGTTAAATCTCAAAGAGTCTGTGGAAAACTCACAGAATCAGGAACAAGCGGAGGATGCCGTTTAGTTTCTTCTTTTTTTTTTTTAATTTTAAGTGCGCCTGGTTTTTAGTTCAAATTGTTTGTTAATTAGTTTTAGTTCTTTTATTATTAGACTTTTATAGCTTTATGCCGATGCCAAAAACAAAAAGGAAAACAGAAATCTTATTTCGAATACTCCTCAAGCATTTACCTAACGAGATTTTCTGATTTACCTAATAGTTTTACTTAGCGAGTTTAGCTGGCTCGAGGTCCGAAAAAGTTGCGTTTATTCACAACTGTATACAACTACTGTTGTTTCATGAACTATGCAGTTCAATCATCAGCAGGCTGTTTTGCTAAAGAATTCTTGATTGCCAACTACCTTCCCTTACAATCATTGCTTTAATCAATTGGGAACTGCAAAAGCAATGAAAGCAAAAATATACAAGCAATAAATGCTTTCATCTCTTTAGTGTTATTCCTAAGCTTTTAAGCTGAACTTTCTAAGTGCAAAAGCTTAAAAAGAGTTTTACTATAAACCTATTTTGGTAGGTGGAGTGTCACAGTAGTTGGCTTACAGACCAAGTAGATCTTCATATTATGTTAAGACTTTTAAGGTTTACTGAGACTATGTCGTGATCGGTGCTCTTTTAAACAAGGCTGCAAAGGTTCTGTTCGGTTTTTTTGGGTCTTTTGAATCGGACTACAAACCGAACCATCTAAAAGAATAATTACACAAGTCCTTTTTTAAAGACATGAACGGTTCTGAAAGAGTCGGCGCATTATCTACAGAAGATCCTTTTTTTTAGATCAAATCCAAACTCACGATATTTAGACTTCGAAAAGGGAAATAAAAACAAAATTTAAATTGTAACATGCTAAAACGAACCTCGCCTATTTAGGTACGAGTACAAAATACCAAGACCAAGGACTTTTGGAGCAGTCCATTCGTCTTACAGTTAAATTAAACGGGTTCTCTTCAACAGAAATAAACACTAGTAGGGTTTATAGGTAGTTTGACAAACGAAAATAAAATCAATGTGTTTTAATCAGATCAACCATGGTCGAATTGAAATTACAATTATTTTGGTAATTAAAAAATGAATTACTCTTATTATTGGTAATTTCAAATAATTGAATTAATTTCCTATGCCATTTTTCATTACATGAAAGAAGTTGTATTGTTAATTAAATTTTTTTTTACGAAATAATTGTAATTGTTCAAACCAAAACCTTGGTCCTTCGCTTAATCAAGCAGCCAGTCGGCGAAACGAAAATTGTTCTTCACAAAAGTTTCGAATATATGGAATATATGGAGAATTTTGGAGCCTTGCTTTAAAGTAGTTGATGTCATGAACTTGATAAGAGTCTCTCCTATAATTTGGGGAATTAAAAGGGACGGGATCGAATTTAAATCAATTTGTGGTCGGAATAGGGTCGGGAATAATTTTCAAACCTTCGGAAATATTTTGAAATATTTCTGAAGCTTCTCATTTCAATAACACTATCAGGGGTGTCCTGGAAATCTCTAGAGATTTTCGTATAAACGAATGCACTTCGAACTAAATATGAACTACGTTATTTGTGAACTGACAAGAGTAAGACCGGCTACTAGATCATATGCAAGGCAAAAAATCGCATTAAATCTACTTGGCTTTGAGCAGTCGGTTTCAAATCGCTTAACTTAAGCCATCTAATCTATTAGCTGGAAATATTTGTTCCCCTTCGCATGTACAGTCAAAGAGCTTTTACTTGAAATGCTAAAGTTTATACGAAAATCTCCTCTCGCCGGAACATCTAATTATAAACCTTAACCAACAATAGCTGGTTCGCCAGCAGTGAAGTAAGAAGCCATGACACAGCTTCCCAAAATTCCCTAACAAGAGATTGAAAGAAGCTGGGCTTGGCCTTATGGCAGGGTTCCCCAAGAAGAGAGGACTGAAAATGTGAAAATGCTTTTTAACAGTGTTGCTCTGCAATATACTGCCGTAGCAGGGACTGTCTTGTAACGTTGATTGCGACTGACTTTTGGGACCAGATCTGTTTGCGGTCTTGACGTTATCTTAAAATCTTCTCTATATTTTGGCGAAATACGCACAGCATAGGGGGGGAAATCGCAGGATAAGTGTGTATGGGAAAAATTTATTTTTCAGCCGTTTGACTTGAAACTTGATTCGTAAGCAAAGTACGCAAAAAAATTGATTTATAATTTTCCTATTTTGAAAAATCCGCTCCTAGTGTGGGACAATTCCCGAAAAATTTTGTATGGAAAAAACTATTTTTCATCCGATTGACTTCAAACTCGGCGGTATATACGGTATATACGTTTGCGAAATAATTTGTGGTTTTATTTTCCGATGTTGCAAAACTATTTTCCAATTTTGGAAAACCTACCAGCAAAGTCGATAAATGGAGAGCGGCGATTTTCTCTATGAAATTCTGTTTGTGAACCTTATGGGCAATCAACTTATATATAATATATCCGTTCAGTTTTGAAAATCTCCTCCCAAGCTCGCGAAATGGAGGGACGGAATTGGATTCAAGGACAACAATCGTTGTGTTTAAGCTGATTCAAGTAAAATTGAAATTGTTATTTTTAGGATTTTCTAATTTGGGTAAATCCAACGGAAAAGTCTGAAAGAATTTGCCATTCTCTTATTGGGCTTATATTTGTCAGCTATGGTCCCGTTTTCACTTTCGCACAACTTTTGCGATTTCCGAATCCTCAAATTTTTGCGAAAGCGAAATGGGAAGCTTGGCTATATATATTATGTATTTCGGTGAATTTCTCTTCAAAAGTTTTAAAATCTGACAAAAAAAAATGTTCAGTCTTCCCTGCGTTCAGTCCATAAACCATGAAAGGGGGAGTTGGGAAGCCAGATATCAGTTTGATATGCAACAATTGACCAATCATGTCGATATCGAGCTCCCAATCCAGCTGCACCAATTCTCAACTTGGGTTGATTTACTGGCACACGTTCCCCTTTTTTCTTAAACTCGTGAACAAATGATTTTTTGGTCTTCCAAAGGTACGACATTCTACAAAAATTACCAAAACCCTGTTACTGTCCACGGATCAACTTAAGCTCTATCAAATTTGAATTAAAATATTATCTCTTAGCATGATCTAGTCTGCATTTTTAAACGAAAATCTATTAAGCTGTAGTAAGAGTATTTTAATTTTAAAAAAATATTAATATACTAAATATTGGATTCAAATGTTCTAACTTGAAATTGAGGGAACAAAAATATTAAAATGAACTTCCAGCACCAATCTCCCATAGCACTTGCCATACATTTAAGTAAAGGACCATTTGTACTTACTAATATACTAATATTTAACTATTTATAATTTTTTGAATATGCCAAAATAAATTTTAATTAATTTTGTATATAAAAATGTATGTAGAACTATGTAATAAAACAATTCACTCCTCATCGGGCACAAGTAGATTCAGATTCGCACTGCTGGCCACACTGCCCAGAAAGCATTCCTCATCGCCACGCACCGACAACGATTCCCGTCCAGTTAATACCTTACGTTCCCTGATCATGGCCGCGCGCTCCCAGCGTGAACCCTTGCAGCTCTTGCAACTCTGTTTGGGTAGTTTGAAGACGGTGGTGGTGCGATTACCACAATCTTTGCACTGGAAGAAACGCTTCTCGGCGTCAATCACTTTAAGCGGATGTTTCTCCTCTTTGCAACGCTCGGCTGCCGAGAAGGCGGTGTATTTGCAACGCTGACAGATGACCGCCTTGCAGGGCATTTTAAAGGTGCCCAACATTTTCTCCTCCATGGCCTCTTTGCGCTCGAGTTTATTGAAATACTCCTCCTGGGCCTCTAGTTCCCGCATTTCGACCAGATTCGTGTGCGAAGAGGTGGCAGCCATGATGCGTTCAATGCGAGATTTGCGCATTAGTTCGCGTTCCTCTTCTTCGATTTTCTGTCGCTTGGCTTCGCTGGAGAACTTGTCGTTGAGCTCGTCAATGGCTCGCCGTTTGCCCGACTCAGTGCCGCGTGTCGAGTTGGGATTGATTTTCTCCAAGGGTTGTTTTTTAAGCAAAGCAGAGGCTCTAGACTTGGCACTTTGTGCCTGACGTGCACCAACTTTGATCTCGAAACTGAAATTCTCGCTGCCTGCTAGCTTGGGCGTGAGATTGGCATCGAAGGAGAAGCCACGATTCTTAAATTTCTCTGGTACACTTTGTGGAGTGAGGGGTGTGCTAGGTGTGCTGGGAGCGGAGGGCTGGGGAGAAGAAAATCTTTCTTTTTCAGCTTTTAGCAATCTCAAACGTTCCAAATCCTGTTTCCTTTGCTTGGTCGAAGCCTCTACAGCTCCAGCTAAACGGGAAACGGGTCCTCCACGCTCAGCATAGGGAATGTCCGTAAACTGGGTCTTGGGTGTGGCCGCATGATCGGCACTATGGGCAAAGGGTGAAACATCATAGCCTGCCAGTTTGCTCAGGCGGTCACGTTCCTTGGAAATCAGTTTAGAGCTCTTGCGGGCAGGCACAGCCGAGAAGGATTGTCCACCATAGAACACCTCAGTTTTGCCTGAAAATAAACAAAAAAAACTTGAAGAATTGTTTAATGATTGAAGAATTTTACTTACCCAGCACCTTATTCCTTAGCTCATTCAATCCTCGTCCCGATGTGGCCGATTGCAATTCCGAGCGTCGCGACATTTTACCATATTCCTGCTTCACATGGAACACACAATAGTCACAATCGGTTAGATTCACCACCGCAGTGCATTTATCTCCATTCTTCTTTTGGGCACGACAAGTACCCAAATCCTTCGATTGACCCAATACCATCACCTTCTGTGAGCTATCTATGGAGACGCAGGCCACATCTGAGCTACCTGCACGCCTCTCGAAAATGCTGGGATTGAGTACAGCCAAGCACATGCCCTCCGCTGTCTTCCAGAGGGTTTTGTGTGCCTCCTTGAACAGAAATAATGAGGCCGTCTTGACCTCACCACGTAAATCGGATAATTTCCAAATGGAATACGCATCACCCTTCTTGGTGTGACGTACGGGCTGCTTGGAAACCAAAGCGCCGGCTATAACCCAATCCTTGCTAAGATCGCCACGTTCTATGTGAAAAGCCATGCCTGAAAAGGGCACAGCTTTGCGTGCTGCCATGCGTTCCTGCAGCAGCGAGCTGGATATCAAAGGATTAATCATACGCAAGCCAAAAACGGGATCCGTATAGACAGAAGAGTGGGTGGCCTGGGTGGCGGCTGCTGCTGGTGTGGCTGCAGCGGCTGGAACAGGTCGCTGAAATGAGCTGCTAACCTGGGCCTGCCTGTGGATGGGATTATGTGGATTCTTAAGACGCAGTGGCTGCTCTGGTGTGGGCTCAAATTGGGTGGTCTTCTTTTTAAGAGTTTGCTCCACTTCACGTGTTACTTTGGCTTCATGTGCCAGCTCCCTTTGCTGTTTGAGCTGCTGATTGATATCACTGCCATATTCATTGTATTTACGCTCCAGGAAATTCTTGACCTCCTCGTCGTCTGAAGAATCGAGTTCCGGCTCGTTCGTAGAGGGTTTGACTGTGGTAGCCGTGGGAGTAGGTTTTACTGTCACCTCATAGCTAAAGGCATTGGCAAAACTGGTGTCTTCGCGTAGACGCGGCACTCCCAAAGTGGGTTTCTGTTGGGGGGCAGTTGCTTTTGCTGATTCAGCAGCACTCTGACTTTCAGCTTCGCCCAGTAGTTTTTCCAATGCCAAAATTTCATCCTCATCGTCAATGCTTAGATCTGGTTGTGAGGCGTTGGTGGGACTCATTTGTGTGGGTTGTATTTATATAAATTAAACGATTTTTATGTATTTAACGTTTCCCACCAAATTTTCCCGCAAATTTAACAAACTACTATCGATTGTTGTTATCGATTACGATTACATCGCTGCAGAAACAGCTGACCGTTGGGTAAGGGGATTCATGCAATAGTTAATGAAAGGAGAGAGAAATTCACCAGCTCCACTGGAACATGAACAAGAGGACGCTTGATATACATACATATATATATAAATATCATTTTGCATGGTATAACTAAGGCCCTCCGCACACGGCTCGTATCGTCATCGTAGCGATTTCACGCACAATTGAATTGGAAGGGAGAACAACATGCTTGCAGCCTGACGAGAATCGTCAGTCGCCGTGCAGAGCTGCCACTTTAGCAATTTAGTAGCTAAATCTAGCAACTTTTAAAAAAATTTTCAACTTTTTTTTTAAATGCTATTAGCAACAAATCTAGCAATTTTTAATTTTTCTCTAGCATTTTAGCAACTTTATTACAAAACTAGCAATTTTTTAATTTTCTTTAGAATTTTCTACTTTTTTTTATACCTTTGTGCAATTGACACAAATTACGATTAATAGTGGTTCACAAAGATAGTGGTTCAGTGGTTCGATTATTTGAACAACTTAAAAGTGTTCGCTCACTCTTTTGCTGTGTTTTGTGATTGGGTTAAGTTGCCAACAATTTATAAGCAAAATTTTTCGTGATCCCTGGCTGCAAGATAAGGAGTTCGTACGGATTGCGCTGATCCAACGAGAGCATATTGTGCGTTTGGCAAATCCGCAATAGCCGCAAAGCTTTTTGATACCCGCCACCACGACGCCTCAAAAAAACATGTGGCTGCGATGGGCGCATATACCCAAAAAATAAGTTGCCTTTCGTTCCAAACTCAACAAAAACGGAGGAACAGGAAGCGGCACTATGCCTACACATTGCCAAACACACGGCGATTGCGACAAGTGATCATATTTTTATCAATACATACATATGTATATTTGTCGAAAACGAAAACTTTAATGGCTTATCAATTTTTTTTGGCCATTTTCACATAATTTTAAGCAACTTTTTTCCCAAATCTAGCAATTTTTGCTTTGGAGATTCTGGCAGCACTGTCGCCGTGTGCGGACGGTCTGTCATCAAAAATTCACCATGCGAGAGGGGTACCAGTTGATATGAATATGGGAGAGCATGGTATAATGAACAAGGTTGTCATCAGAAATTCACCATGCGAGAGAGGTACCTGTTGATATGAATATGTGAGAGCACGTTAACATCCCCTTTGCTACTGAGTGATTTTCACCATTCAACTGGTACCCCAAAAAGAGGCAGGCTACTTTAATTACTTCACCTTATATAATTACACCATGTCTGTCATTATGCATTTTGTTCTTGTCGCCAGGGTGAAATAATTTAAGGTGAGTTTAATCAAGCGAACGCTCTCATTTTTGCGGCGCCAGTTGTCAGACCGGTCTGTTGTATATTTTGCTCTAAAGATGCCTTCGTGCGCAGTTTGCCATAAAAGTCTTATACCCGGTGCAAATAAATTATATCGGGTGCCAATAGACCCGGAAAGGAGAGGACTTTGGGAAAAGGCTTTGAATGTTTCGTTTCAAACTGACAGCAGATTATGCGAAAAACATTTTAAGGACAACGACTGGAAATTGGCAACAAGTAAAAACAAGGCCCTGAAGCGACGCTTGCTCTTGCCAAATGCTATACCGCAAAAGATACCTTGTGGTTGTGTTGTGGACACTGTGGATGAGGGCGTAGATGGCACCCATAGAAGTTCGAGTTCTCAAACAGAGTAAGTAGAGCGGGAATAGAATGATACAATTAATAAAGGTATGGGCTGCTGCCTAGAATTGTAACCTAAAGCTTTAGTATACACCTCAACTGCTAAAACCAAAATAACAAAACTGACAATACTTTTGTGTTGTGACAGTGTGACCAGATTGTAAGATGTATGCGTATAATAAAGTCACATTACTTGGTCTAATTTTAAATTACAAGTTTTATAGGTTCAAATTGAACATATTAAAATAAATAACATGCGACATTCAGGTCCCACCCTGTCACCACTGACTGGTCGGGATCGGGGCAGGAAGGGAACGAATTTTCTTCCCACGCCCGTCTCTCGTTACGTACGCCATTGTGGTGTGCGGCTCTCTCATTTAGTACCTTATTGTCAGTGCTTTGCTGTCTGTCGATAGAGTAGGTTCGAATGCACTTATTTCGGTTTGTTTTTCGTTCATTGCTTTAACCCTTATGTGAGCAGAAAAAAAATGACATTTTGCAATTATTGTCGTGTGTGTGTTAAAACAGAGGGAGTGAATTTTATTCATGTTCCCAAAGATGAAAATAAAAGAAAATTGTGGGAAGAATCCTTAGGATGCAGTTTTGGTCGACATGGAAAAATCTGCCATACTCATTTTAAAGCTACCGATTGGAAGACTTTAACAAACGAAGGCCAGTTACCGAAAAGAAGACGCCTAATGCCAGATGCAATACCGGAGCCGGAACGTGAACCGGAAATCAATCTAACTGGCTACACAAATTCGAGCGTGCAAACAGAGTAAGCTCACAGTTTATAATTTCGTTTTTTTTTTTAAGTATAAGTTGCTACAGTAGGCTGTAAATATACCCCACTGCCATACTAAGGGTTTAACACAGAAAATGTTTGGCATTTCACTCACACTCATGATGCAATCAAGGCGTATTTAACAAGGTGGCAGCGACGTCGACGTCGCCGTCTTTGCTGTTGCCTTACGGTTTCAGTCTCGATTCGAACGTTGCGAGCGACGCACGACTACGGACGAATTTTTTGCGTTCTGATTTGTGATTTTGTGCGAGACTTCAAAATGTCGCCATACTGTTTTTTGTGCAAAAAGAGATGCGAAATTGGTGTAAAATGTGTGCACGTGCCAGGCAATGAACAAAAACGAAAATTATGGAACGAGTCTGCGGGAGTGGAATTCACGCCACATAGCAGAATATGCGAAAATCATTTTAAGCGTGGTGATTTTTATGAAAATGCAACTAAGCGGCGACGTTTGCGCGAAGGTGCACTTCCCAAACAAATTGAAATTGAAAATTTCTCTTACACAGAACATATTGAGGCGGAGTTAAATACCAACAAAAAAGATTTTAGCTCCCAGACAGAGTAAGTACAGTTTTGTGTGTGTCACGCTCTCTTTCTCTCGATTGCTCCCATTTTTCGTACGGCAACGCGACGTCGACGTCGACGCTGCTGCCACCTTGTTAAATACATGATGCAATAACATAAGGTAGTCTCGTCGGCGGCAGAGGCTCGTCGTTTTTGTAGCTTATCGACAGTGCATTCTTGCTTGTCGAATGGAAAGGTTGTGCCCGGACGATTTTTGTTTGATTTTTTACGGTAAAACTAACCCTAACGCGACAAAAAAAAAATGAACTATTGCTATTATTGCCGGAAGCATGTACCGGGTGTAAAAATTATTCATGCACCGAAATGTGAAATAAAAAGAAAGATATGGGAGGAAAGCCTGAGGTGCGAACTTGGTGTCAACTCACAAATCTGCGACACACATTTTAATGTTTCCCAGTGGAAGACTGCACCCAACAGAGGGCAGACTTATAAAAGGAGGCGCTTAAATAATGATGCCGTTCCCACAAGAAATGAAGATCGTCAAACTGAATTGATTAAAGAAGGATACGCCAATTTAAGCACGCAAACAGAGTAAGTTAAGCTGGTGAAAATATGTATATATGTATATGCAAACAATAATATAACTGTGTTGTAGCGACATAACATACATATGTTATTGTATCATGGTTAAATACGCCTTGGTCCCGTCGTGTGAGCGGCTCTCTCGTTTAGTATTTTATTGTCAGTGCTCAGCTGGCTGTCGACAGTGAAAGTACGTAGCGGAAGCACTTTTCTCAGTTTTTCGTTGTTTTAACCCTCACGTGAGCAGACAAGAAATGGCATTTTGCAATTATTGTCGTGTGACTATTAAAATTGAGAGAGGGAATTTTATTAATGTTCCCAAAGATGAAAGAAAAAGAAAATTGTGGGAAGAATCCTTAGGATGTAGTTTTCTTTCAAATGGAAAAATCTGTCACAGTCATTTTAAATCTACCGATTGGAAACCTTTAACCAACAAAGGCCAGTTGCCAAAGAGAAGACGTCTAAAGCCAGATGCCATACCGGAGCCGGAACCTGAACCGGAAATAATTCAAACCGGCTATACAAATTCGAGCGTGCAAACAGAGTAAGCTCACAGTTAAAAATTTGGTTTTTGCAAGTATAAGTTGCTACAGTAGGCTGTAAATGTACCCCACTGTCATATTAAGGGTTTAACACAGAAAATGTTGGCGTTTCACTCACACTTAGGATTTCAACAAAACCTTTTTAAAAGCTTTCACTTCTCACTCGCACTTATTTGCCAACATTCAATAAGGAATAGCTTTTGCGGTCGAGATCCCCTTAAACTTAATTCATCATGGGTTATTATTATGCACCTATTTATACCATGGGAACTCACCTTATGTGCATTGTTGTTGTTGTAATAATGTAAGGTGAGGTAAATCGAGCAAGCGCTCTCATTTTTGCGGAGCCAGTCGCAAACCGGTTGTCCGAAGATAGGCCATATATTTGTTCATTTATTTCTAAAAATGCCTTCTTGCGCAATTTGCCACAAAAGATTTATAACCGGTGCAAATAAATTATATCGGGTGCCAATAGACCCGGAAAGGAGAGGACTATGGGAAAAGGCTTTGAATGTTTCGTTTCAAACTGACAGCAGATTATGCGAAAAACATTTTAAAGACAGCGACTGGAAATTGACAACAAGTACAAACAAGGAACTCAAGCGACGATTTCTTTTGCCAAATGCAATACCATGTCTTTGTGATGTGGACACTGCAGATGTGGATGAGGGCGTAAATGGCACACATAGAAGTTCGATTTCGCAAACAGAGTAAGTTGAGAGTAAGCAGAGTAAGTAGGGAGTGACACAATGCGACTTACTGTGGGCTATAGACTCGTTTGAATATAACTCGATCTTAAGCTGTATTTACAAGATCTGATTTCTCAGCTGAGTTTTCATCACACCTAAGGGCGCGCGCACACATGCGGCTGAAAGATGAACTGACGCCTGACCATGATATTTTAGTACGTCAGTAATCCGAAATAAACAAACATGCTTGATTGATTCCGCAAAGCTGAACTTACAATCGAATTTTAAAGACCAAACCAGTGCTTGTTGTGCATACTAGCATGCACCGAGAGTAGTTATTTGTCAAGATCAGCCTTAAGTTCTGACGTCAGTTCATCTTTCAAATTTCGAAAAACTCAGCTAAGCCACTTAGTTTTACACGTGCCTGAAAAGCTCAGTTGATTCAGTCACAAAAACATTGGTCCATGGGAATCATCTGGTTTCTACGAACGTTGTGACGTTAATGTTTGTTTCATTTTACTGGTTAAAAATATCGGTTGCTGTTCGGTTGCATACCCTGTTCAAAACTGAGGGACTAGTTTACGTAGAAAGATACAGACGGACAATGATCAATCGACCCAGCTCGTTATGCTGATCAAGATAACTTCTGGGCAAAATTATAGAACACTTTTCAAACTTCTTACTTGGTTGGGGCCTGGCGATCTAATCTAATCTTTAAATTGTAATAAAAATTGATTTGATATTCAGCCAAATCCAAACCAAGAGTAAACGAGAAGGCCAAGCTAACTTCGTCTGTGCCGAAGTTTTTATACCCTTGCAAATGCTGTTTTTGAAATGTCAGAGTTTAAGAACGCTTACATAAAAATCAAAAATGTTTCTAGCTAAAATCCATTTGCCGACAGAAAAACACCTGATTCCAAACATATCAAATTAACAATCGCCGAGATTAAGAACGATAAAATTGAAAACAAAAAAGTTTTTCTCACTAAGACTGATTTTCCGACCGATCGGTTCTATGGCAGCCTTAAGATATAGTCATCCGATTTATATCAAATTTGCGAATCTATTTGAAAACATATAAAAAAAGGAATCAGCGAGTTTAAGGACACTAACATTAAAACAAAAAAATTTTCTTACTAAGACCCATTTTCGACCGATCAGTTCTATGGCAACGATAAGATATAGTCACCCGATGTTGATCAAAAATCACCGACCTTAAGAACGTTTTTCTTAAAAATAAAAAAGTTCTTTTTTTTTACTAAGACCCATTTGCCGACCGATGGTTCCTATGGCAGCTATAAGAGCTATAGTCATCCGATCCGGTCGGTTCCGACATATCAGCAGCGTGCAGTAAAAAGAAGACTTTGTGCAAAATTTTAGCTCGATAGCTTTAAAACTGAGAGACTAGTTGGCGTAGAAACAGACAGACAGACGGACGGACAAAGCTCAATCGACTCAGCTCGTCGCCCTGATCAAGAATATATATAGTTTATGGGATCGGAAATGAATATTTCTATGCGTTGCAAACTTCTGGGCAAAATTATAATACCTTTTGCAAGGGTATAAAAATTGGTAACAAATGTATATCGATTGTACGAAAAGACAATGGCAAAAATGGTAGCTAAAATAATGGTCTGTTAGTACAAAAGTGATGGTGCTGCAAACAGACACAAAGAAGCCTCCTGTTACAGAAGTGAATATTATTGTCCTGTTATGAAATCGAAATCAAAAATTTTCCTTATTCTCGTTTTTAACCACCAGCAATTTTTTAATTAGCCAATGATTTGAATTTTGTGCGGTTCCAAAAATCAAGCTTGTTACTCTGCTGTAAACTTAAGATTTATCTGTATTCGACAGCATCGATGGCAAAACATTTTAACCAAATTCTTTCATCGTTTTTTGAAACATAAAACTTTTACCAATTCGAATATATAAATATGAATCAGAAAACAAATAAATCATTCAGCAAACTTCAATTGAATATAAAATTAACTCATAAAGGCCTATTCTCAGATGAGATTAAAATTTAGTTCGGCACTATATTTCATATAAATAGGACTGCCGTTCAAAAACAATTAGATTTCAAACATGATCAATTTCATTTTATTTATGTCTATTTCAAATAATAAAATGAAAATTTTGAAGTTATGTGTCACCCAAACTCTTTTTAAGATGTAGCATTCAGTGCCGATGCACGTTTTCAAAAACTGTTTGTAATATTGGGCTTTTAACTTGAAATCAGCATTCATCTTAAATTAATTTTCTAGTTAACAAAATGTTGCAATTAAATTTTTCAATCCTTTCTTGGAATTTAGAGCGTATAACAATGGCGATCAGCAGAATATTGAAACGAAAACGAACATGAATAATTTAAAATACACAAAGAAAGTGATGATATATGAGCGAGATTTCAAGATTTATAATTTTCAATGGGTATGTTTATACGTATCAATTGTGTTGTTACACGCCTAAAATTCCAAAAAAAATTCAGATTTATTATAAAAAAGCTGTTAGAGTTATTGAAATAGCTGGAAAATGGTAATTACTTGTGTATACTGAATAGTATCCGGCTTACAAGTTGCAACCTTACAAAATAGCTAGAAGTTGCGGGAAAATGGCTAAATTGGCAGCACTGTACCTCTTTCGAGGGGACATAACAATGTGACGCACTCGCTCTCTCGCTCTCTTTGCTTACTTCTTAATTGTCAGTCTGTAAACAACCCCTGTGAGCGACGGAATCTCCGCGGACGAATTTTTTGTGTTTTGCTTCTTAGTTTTGATTTTTGCTATGCCTCCATACTGCTTTATATGCAAGAAAAGTTGTGAAATAAATATGAAATGTGTGCATGTGCCGAAAAATGATTTAAAAAGGAAATTGTGGATTCAATCTGTGGGAGTAGATTTAAAACCAAATCATACAATTTGTGAAAATCATTTTAAACAAAATGATTTTTATTATGAAAAAGACAACAAACGAAGACGGCTGCGAGCAGGTGCAACACCTCAAAAAATTGAGCATGTTCCCGAAAATGTTTTTCATTATACAGAACATTTTAATTCGGGTTTAAATACTAATCAAAAAGATTTTAACTCTCAAACTGAGTAAGTATAGTTTTTTGTTTGTGTGCAAGCACGCGTATATGAAAATAATATATAATAATACAAAAAATTAAGCTTCAACAAGAAATTGTTAAAAATTTTAATATAAAAGCAAACAAAATAAACATAAATTAAAATATATGATTTCTGCTGTTATATTTTTTTAATCATGCTGGTTTTCGTTGCAGCAAAAAAACTTGCATATGTATGTATGCATGCACGTACAAATTTCTTTGTTTTGACACAAGCGAGTACAGAAATTCATTACTCTCTCGCTCTCGCTCTCTTTTGTTCTCATTTTGACACTTATACAAGAAGTTGTGAGAGAGCGAGTTAAGTATATCTTGGTGGTGGAATAAATAAGGCCACTGCGTTGTGAATGCTAGAAGCGAAGCGCAATACACAAACATATGCAAACAAATGCTTTGCTGTCTCTTTTTATGTTACAGGCATACATGTACTGGCCCAAGGCGTATTTAACAAGGTGGCAGGGACGTCGACGTCGCCCTCTTTGCTGTTGCCTTACGGCATATGTGTGTGTGTATACATGTGCATACGAGAACAAATTTTCAGTTTATTACTCTCTTGCTCTCTCTCTCTCTTTCTCTCGATTGCTCTCATTTTTCGTAAGGCAACGCGACGTCGACGCTGCTGCCAGCTTGTTAAATTCGCCTTGTCCCTCACCCTCAGCAGACGCTGACAGCTTCACCTTGTTAACTCCACCATCTGTGGAATTAATAAGGTGAAGCACCATGGATGGAATTAAAAAGGTGAAGCCGAGCGAGACATAGCTCTCTCTGTTTGTAGGGCCAAAGGGCCAGTGCGTTGTGAATGCTTGAAGCGAAAGGTTGGTCGCGTACAATTTTATCAGTGCTTTTGTATATGTATGCGTAACTGTCTTGTGTGTGTGGTTGGTGTGAAAAATGTCAAGTTATTGCGTTATTTGTCGTAAATCGTTTGCGCGAAGCAACGTTAAACTTATACGTGTTCCCAAAGACTTGGAAAGAAAAACCATTTGGGAAGAGTCTATAGGGATGAGTATTAGGGAAAATACTAGAGTTTGCGAAAATCATTTTGAATCGGTCGACTGGAAGACGACTACATCTAAATACAAAGCAGCTAAACGCCGGCAGCTAATGCCAAATGCGGTACCCAAAAAAATTATAGTTTGTGAAACAGAATCATCATCTGACAGCAAATATAAGGACTGCGGTTCACAAACAGAGTACGTACGTAGAGTAATACGGTGTGTAAATAAAAAATTGTGGTACTTTTCAATTTATGCCATTAAACTAACATACAAAATAAACAAACACAAAGCAAAGCAAGCCATCTGCTAACCCTATTGCACATTTAAAGAATTTCAATACACAAGCAGAGGCAAACAAATGTTCTGCTGTCTCTTTCTATCTCACAGGCATACATCTACTGGCCCTTAGCAGATGCAGACGTCCAAGGTGAATTTACTAATGTATTCATAATAATATTAGTAAATTCACCTTTATGACGTCTTCACTTTGTGGTGAGGGGCCATAATTTTTTCAACTCGCTCTCTGAGGCAGATGAACAGCGTTTGCCAATTTAGCTATTTTTTTGCCGAAGCAATTTTAGCTAGTAATTTGATTTTTGTTACTACAATAACAAAAATAAAAATAACAAATACAAATAATTGACGGCTAAAAATTGCAAACATTTGTAAAAACAACAATTTCACATATTAAATTTAAAAATTATTGAGATATATAATCGTCCATTACATCTCCCGAGATCCCCTCACATTAAAACTATGGGTCACAAGTGAAATCAATAATAAAGTAATATAATATTTTAGGATACCAAAACATCTTAAATTGACCAAAGAACTGTGATGCAATTTATTTTTAATTTTACTAGACAAAAAGCAAAACGTTTGAACCCGCAAAAGTGTTTCGGCTTACTTTCCCAGAACACAAATCAATTCCACTTTCGATAAACTTTTGAGGAAGTATAATTCAGAACAAGGTTGATTCTTTAGCTATTTTAAATTAACGCAATGTGACTGTTTTAGTGACCTCTTTGAATGTCAATCATTGAACCTTTAGCAAGCTGCAGGTCAATAAGTAATGATTTTTTTCAATTAACCTTTGCCAATTTTTAGCATATTTAACAGTCGACATCTGGTGGGGAAAAATAGCTAAATTGGTAACGCTGCAGATGACAGCTGCTCTGAGAGACATCTGCTAGAAAGAGATAGCAAACAAATATGGCCCCTCGAGAGAGAGCAGCTGTGGTGAGTACGTCACCTTGTGAGTAAATTCACCTTGGGCCATATTTGTCAGTGTCAGTCGTCGAGAGAGATTGTGCAGCGCTTGAATAAACTCGCAAAAACAAAATCAATGAAATGAATATGTTTATAATTAATTGAATATCTACAAGTATTTAATAAACTGAGTGTGTTGTTGGTTCATATGTGTGATTCCTAATTAGATATCAACATGACCACAAAATATTGCAAGCTATGCAAGTCGCGAACTTCTGAAAGGAATGTTGCTGTACCGAAAGATGAAAGCAGAAGGGAGCTGTGGTCAAGGACCACAGGCGTTGTACTAACGAGTTCCAGTAAAATTTGTGCTAAACATTTCAAAGAGTCTGATTTTTATTATATATCCGAAAATGCAACGAAACGCAGGCGATTGATGCCAAATGCTGTGCCGCTAAAACCAAATGCTGAACAAGTGTTCACAGAACACATGCCATCAGCTTGTGGTGATAATGTTTTTGATTTTAGCTCACAAACCGAGTATGTTTACTTTTCATTTAATATTTTAATGTTATTAATAAATTATAAGTAAATTAAACTTGAGCTGAGCGGTAGGGTCAAATAGAACCGGTTCTTTTTCACCTGATGGCTCAGCTGAGCAGTCAGATGTCTACTAGGGATACCGGAACTAATATCATTATATCGAAATATCCATATTTTTATTAAAAAAATACGGAAATATTTATTATCGAATATTTTTCTAAGGCTATATATCGTATATCGAATATATGGCTCACTTACTTCAAGACTGGCATAACTCAATAAATACGATTTTTGACTTAAGAAAATATCCATATCGATATTTTGTTCGACGTTGAAAAAGCATCATTTCGATAATGATATTTTGTTGTAAAAAAACATAGATATTATCGATATTTTCAATAATTAATCAAGTAATCAAGGTAATTAAGATGTTATACATTCTGATTTCGTTCAAAATCTAGAGATCGGATCTCTAAAAGACGGGAAAATATAAGTTTAGGAACGATTTCTCTTCTTCCATATAAGTAGCTGCTATGTATCAGATAAACTATGTCGAAATTAGTCCGATAAAGCAAACTTCATGAAGTTTTCATAGTAGGCTTGAAAATCAAGGGAATGCTACTTGATTAACTTGTTATACAAATTGTATAGAATCACACTTGAGTCTCTAGCCTACTGAGAAAACTTCATGAAGTTTCCCGTCTTACAATTTACTCTAGTTTTTGTGAGAGATAGGTCTATGTAGTAGATGTAAAATCGGCCATAAATGTATTTTTTTAAGTTTAACAAAAGATACACCACAAAGAAGGCTGGACAACTTGGCGTAGTCTTTTTGTTTTACTATCGGTTTTTCCTTTTCTGCTGACTTGGAATTCCCTAGCAGTCATAGTCACGCTGTCTACTGATTTACAGTCGATGGGCAAATACTACTGAAGATAAAACCGGGACGTTCTTGAAACAACTGTATAGTCGACCAGCCTTCTTTGTGGTGTTGTGTGTTTCTAGTTAAAGGCTAAAACTTGCTAGTTTGATTAATACAAAGGTCATAAAAGATCATTCAGATCAAAAGAAGTTGTGGAAACTCATTCATGAATTTAACAGAAATGTTCTAAATTCCATTTCCACAAAAACTTTGTGATTTCAAACCGGCTATAGTACTAGATTTCGACTCTAAATTACAAATCTTTTGTGGCAGTGGAATGTATCTTAATGGGATTGAGAAAAGATAGTTGACTTGAATAGAAAACATATTTTTGTGTATAAAACGTAGAGCTAAAATTGTTTAGGTTGAGGTAATTTGGAGCACATAGTATCCTCACTATTTAAAACGGACAAATCAACAGAAATATCGACGCAAAGTATCACAAACATATAGCTCACTTACTTCAAGACTGGCATACCTCAAAAAATTCGATTTTGTGAAAAACGCGTTTAAAGTTCTCAATCGATTTAAGCAGGAGAAAATAGTTCTTTTTGTTTCGAGTTAGTCTAGTAAAATATTAAAAATTAAACATCCTCATGTTGAAAATTTGTAAATATGATGTTTTAACAGCAAGCCGAAGGATCTTTTAGCCATATCGACTGCAGGACAACTGAGATATGAAGCTCTTGCACTAACATAAAAATTAACCTGTAAAATGAAATAGCGACATATTCTCATCTTACATCGAAAGTCAAAAAGATATCAATATGAAAATTTTACACAATATAGAACACGATACAGCGAATATTTGTGCATCATTAATATCCGGCAACCCTAATGTCTACTCAGAGGCCTGTTTACTAACAGAAACTCGAACGAAAACTCAGCTGAGACATTACAAGACAAGAAGATTTGCTCGAACATTGAATTGAGACCCAATTATTTATTTGTTTCTGTTTTTTCCACTAAAATCTTAACTGAAAATTGTCTACACTGTGTTTAAAACAATTCCTCTTTTCTTTTAGATCAGAAGTAATACAATCTGGCGTTCTTTTAGAAAACTTCAGAATGAAAAGAGAAATGATTGAACTGAAAAAAGAAACTGCCACTCTTCGTAAGGAATTGGAAAAAATGAACACATTTATGGCATCAGTAAGAGGAATTTTCACCGAAACCCAGTTGGAGAAATTAAAAAATGGGGATAAAAGAATGAATTGGAAATGGCCCGATATTTCGTATGGAATATGTCTTCATAACGCTAGTACTCAAGTGTACCGGCATCTTTATAACAAAGGTTTTCCCTTGCCAAGCGTTTCAACATTGAAGCGGGGTTTTCGAAATATGCCCTTAGACACTGGAATCCTGGACGTTGTGATTGAGCTGATGGAAAGAAGTTTTGAATTGAGCGACGACGAGAAAGTTTGCGTGCTGCTTTTCGACAAAATGAAAGTGGCGCCCAGTCATGTTGACGAATCATCTACAGATGCGGAACAGGTGTCACACAATTATGTGCAGGTGGTAATGGCCACTGGATTGAAGAAGCCGTGGAAACAGCCTGTGTTTTTCGATTTTGACCGCCAGATGGATATGACAATCTTAAATGAAATTATCTGCAAACTTCAGATGGCAGGATATCCAGTTGCTGGGGTCATTTGCAATTTGAGTCCAGCCAACCTAAAACTGTGGAGAGAGCTGGGTATTTCGGAGGGTAAGTGTGCAAATTATTTAAATAATTATATCCTTACATTCTTTATGCATTTCAGACAAGACCTGGTTTGACAACCCTGCGAATCCCGAATTGAAAATTTTCGTTTTTGCCAATGTGCCTGATCTAATCGCATTGGTACGAAGCCATTTTGTTGATACCGGATTGGTAATAAATGGAAGTTTCCTTAAACCACAGTCAGTGAAACAAGTCATAAATTTGGCATCCTCGTCCGACTTGTCCATTTCGTTACCAGTGACTGAGGAACATCTAAACGCTCGCTGCACCGGGAGAGAGAATTTAAAACTTGTAACGCAATTGTTTTCCGACGAAACTGTTGCTGCCATCCGACACTGCATCTCGCTCGGCCTTGATATAAAAAATCCATGCAATATCGCAGATTTTTTCCAAACTGTGCACGAGTGGTTCGATGTGTTCAACACCAAATTGTCCACGGCCGGAGTTCTAGCGTGTACTCAACCATTTGGTAAACAACTGGCTGAACAGCAAAGTATTTTGTCAAATATGTCCAGCATAATGCGTGATAATATATTACCTGATGCTGAAAAATGTGCTCCATTCCAAGAAGCCATCATCATTTGTAATAACTCCCTTATTGGATTGTACAACCATTTAAGCGAAAAATATGATATGGAGCACATTTTAACATACAGATTGAATCAGGACGTACTAGATAACTGGTTTGGTTCGATGAGGGGTGAAAATGGACACGACGACCATCCCAACCCATCAGAATTTATTGAGAGATTACGTAAAAATTTATTAAGTATTCAGTTTACGTAATGGCATCTGTTTCCTATCAAAATTATACATCTTTAAATAAGAAATAAATATAAAAATTGGTTGACTTTATGAAAATAAAAATAAGAAGGAACGCTAATAAATGTTCAAATAAAACTACCTTCAAAATTTAATTTTTCTAAACCTGCCTTAACACTAGTCTTATATCTCTAAAAAAAACTCTCTGACGATAATGTAATTGCAAAGCAAATAACTCTATATATATAGAAAATTTAGCCTTCTTTGATGAAATAGGAGAGGTTCTATTTGATAAAAGATTCTCTTAAGAAAAGTTTGACAACCGACAATTTAGAGATATATGACAAGTGTAAAGGCAGCTCTACTCTTTTTATGCCAGCGCTTAGGTATGTGAGTATGTCCGTAGCATACATAAGCTTTGACCAAAATGTCGGGTCGCAGTGTAAACTTGCACTGTTACCTCAAAAAGAGGCAGCTTATTCACTGGATGATCTAAATATAATCATTTATTCTGTGTATGCAGATGCTTGGTTGTAGTGAATAGTAAGATTAAGTGCATGCCAAAGTAAAGAGGACTTTTGTTCGTTCGAACGCGTGTTTTAGTCCGTCGACCGGCATATCCTTAAGCGTTTCAAATGGCTTCAGCATTCTTATTGCGCTTTCTTTTCATAGACAAATTAAATTTTCCCAAAATTAGGAAACTAAAATGAGGAAGCCAATTAAATTAAGGAATGGAAATTAAAATTGGAAAAAATAAGGAAATTAAAAATTGTGAAAAAAAATTTAGAAAGGCAAAAATCAGGAAAATCCAAAAACAAAAATATTTTATAAAAAGTCGCTTTATTTTTATAGCCTTGGAGAAGGTATATGAAAATAAAATTGTCCAGATGTTTGTAGCACATCGAAAGAAGCATCTCCAACCACATAGAGTATACATATTCTTGATCAGCATGACGAGCTAAGTTGATATAGCCATGTCCGTCTATTTCAATGCTATCTCCCCCGTCAGTTTAAAAGCTATCTCAACCATACTTTGCACGAAGTCTTTAGGTACAAATACGCAGCACATTTGTCGAAACGGGCCGGATCGGACGACTAAAGCATTTAGCTGCCGTAAGAACGATCGGTCGAAAAAGAACTTTCAGTGAAAAAAACTTTTCTGTTTTCAGTGGTAGCGTATTTAAGCTTTCCAGCTACAGTGCCGCTCAACTGAATAGGTTTGACTTTTTTTTGAGTTTTGAAACGTTGTATCTCTGTAACAAGCACTCCGATTTAAGCAAAATATATTTTGTTGTATAAAGAAATCACTCATTTTTGAAATAGCAAAGTTTTTGTTCTGTTAGTTTTGTTTTTATATAATTTTTATTATTTTTTGTAAAAACATAACAAAAAAACCTCAATTTTTTTGGCTCAACTGAATAGGTTTGACACTTTTGACTTCACTTTTTGATTGACTGCGTGATTGAAAAGAGTTGAATTCTTTTGTATTCCAAAATTTACAGCAACTGCTATCAGTTTTTTGTAAAATGGGCCGCGGAAAAAATTTAACCGATTTTGAAAAAGGTCAAATAAAAGGGCTATATTGATACTGGCTTAAAACACTATGAAATAGCCAAGAAAATCGGTTGAAGTCAAAACGTTGTGAGTAATTTTCTCCGTAATGAAGCAAACTATGGAAAAAAAATGAATGGAGGAAAAAAATATGCAACAACAGAAACCGATAGGCGACTTATCCTACGAACTTCCTTAAACTCCCACCTTTCTGCTGGTAAAATTAGGGAAGAGTGCGGCGTAATTGCTATTGTGGCCACTGTAACACGAATTATTCGAAGCGCCAACCACTTGAAGAGATTGAATATAAAAAAAAAACACCTCTCAATGATGCTCGAACACATGACGTGGAACAAGGAGTGGAAGACGGTGGTCTTCTCCGACGAAACGAAGTTCAACCTCGATGGACCGGGTGGCTATAATTACAATTTCCACGATATACGAAAGGAAGAATGTTTTTTAAGTCTTCATCACTCTTGTGCAGGTGGAGTAATGGTGTGGGGAGCCATATCGTTTTATGGAACATGCGATTAAGGACCAAAACGTCAAATTGCTCGAGTGGCCGCCTTACTCCCCTGACATTAACATTATCGATAACATTTGGGGACTTTTGTCCAGAAGAGTATACGAAGGAGGAAGACAATTTAGTGACTCTGGGACCCCAGTTGAAGCAATTAAAAAAGTCTGGTCAACAATTTCACTAAATGAAATAGGACAAGAAAGAAAGTCGGTCAAGCCCGACTATAACATACTCTGTACCCTTAACGTCGCAGCTCGCATTTGCTCACGAGTTAAACGCGCTCATCTCTAAGTTTCACTCTCTCTCTTTGGTTGGGGGGTGTTTACTGGCCGTTTTTTGCTCATAACTTGAGTATCGTTCATCCGATCTTTATCATTCCTTCCGCAGATCAGATAAATAATTTTGTTGACAAGGTATCTCTAGAAGGTACGAACGATCTATCTTTAAAACTGTAGGAGATATGACGTTTTTTTCAAATTGCGGGGGCGGGAGGGGGTGTGTCAAAAATTGAAAATAAACTTGATCTGCCTGCAAGTATAAGAAATATATGTCCCATACATGTCAAACCTCTATCTCTTACCATCTCTGAGATCTCTTCGTTCATACGGACGGACAGACAGACAGACTGACATGGCTATATCGAATCGGCTGTTGATGCTGATCAAGAATAAATATTTTTATAGGGTCGGAAACGATTCCTTCTCCCTGTTACATACTTTTGCACAAACTTAATATACTCTATGTACCTTCGGTACAGAGTATAAAAATATGATGATTCCTTACCAAACCGTATATTTAAAATAATTAAGAACAAGGGTGGGCATACCAAATACTAAATAATGCTAAAACAGTGTTCTTTATTATTTAAGTTACCCAGTTTCTTGAAATTTTGCTTTAAATACTTTTGTTTAATAGTTTTAGTGGTCAAACCTATTCAGTTGAGCCAAAAAAAAAGAGATTTTTTGCTGTTTTTGAAAAAATAATAAAAATTATATAAAACTAACAGAACAGAAACTTTGCTATTTCACAAATGATTGATTTCTTTATATAAAAAAAATTTATTTCGCTGAAATCGGAGTGCTTGTTACAGAGATACAACGTTTCAAACCTAAAAAACCTATTCAGTTGAGCGGTGTATGACAATTTTGATGATTTTAATCAAATTCGGAAGAATATATCAAATAGCTGCCATATAAACAACTGGCCACACGAAAGTGGCGCCATCTATTGGTGAGCTTGAAAAATCCCTCCACCAACATTGATCAAAGCGAAAATGTATTATGAAAATCATTCAAAACCTATATTTAAAGGGTGATTTTTTAGCAACTTTATTTTTGGTCACTCTGCTTATGGCAGCTCAGCTCTTTTTGTGTCACATGTTACTGTCAAATATGTTCAGTTTGGTCTATAATGTAACCATGAATCGACCTGCAAACGAACAACATTTGTAGATTATTGAATTTTATTATCAAAATTAATGCTCGGTTAAGAAAGTGCATCGTGCACTTCTTCCATTTTTTGGTCAGTTTGGGCGACTTTCTGAGGCGGCTATTTGGAATCTTGTGACTAAATTTCGCACCAAATTTACATTATAGAACATTAAAACACCAACACGCATACGTAGAAAGCGCACAGAGGAAAATATCGCAGCTGTATCCGCCAGTGTTGTTAATGACCGTGAATTATCGATTCGGCGCCGTTCCACAGTGTTTCATCTAGAACAAGCTAGCTGGACAAAATTATTTTGGTTCCTTTTTGCATTAATTGGCTTTAGACTAAAAAAAAATTGTCGGAATGGTCGGAAATGTCCCGTTAAGTCGTTATGGGTTAATTTATGGTGAAGTCTTTCGATTATTCAACGTATAACTTCTAAAGTAATAAAGCTACAAACTCAACTAAATACATCCTGAATAGAGAAATTAACGTCAAATAATAAAATATGCAGATTTTTAAGTTTTTGGAAAGAATAAAAAAGTAATCGGGCCCCAAAATAAGAAAATTTACGACTTTTGACATTTTTTGTACAAATTATACTTTTTCTCAAAAAAATTGAAACTTGTATTTCATTGTCCATTCTGAAAAATTTGTAAATTGCCAATCGAATCTTTGTAGTGTCCTGATCAACATTTGTAATATAAGAAATACAGAAACAAGAAGTATAAAGAAAGTATGATAAAAGTAAAAATTAAAAAAAGAGTAGTTGAACACTTTTGAACACAACCAAATTTATAACACACAATGCCAACAAACAGCACTAGCATATACCAAAAATTTTGCCGGTGCATATGAGTGCATAAAAAGTTAAACTCTATCAAAGATTGAAAACAAAGAGAATTAACATCAAAAATTAATCACAACTTTAAAACGGCATAAAAAAACAAGTGAGAAAGTCAGTCAAGCACGACTATAACATACTCTGTACCAGTTCATTTGATCCCGACTTTAATATTATACATCCAAGGAGTCACGCGGTTATAGTGCAATATTTTTATTATACGCTCATCTTTAAGGTTCTCTCTCGCTCTCTTTCTCTCTCTCTCTCTCTCACTATGATTGCCTTTGCTCAATGGAAAGCTGTGGTGATGGGTGCGGGGGTGCGGGGTGTTAACTGACCGTTTTTTGCTCATAACTTGTGTATCGTTCATCCGATCTTTATTATTCCTTTAGCAAATCGATAAATAATTTTGATTACTAGATACATATCTCTAGAAGTTACAAAGCATCTATCATCAAAACTGTAAGAGATATTAAGTTTTTTCCGAATTGCGGAGGCGGGAGAGGACGTGGCAAAAATTGAAAATAAAGTTGATCTGCCTGCAAGTATAAGAAATATATGTCCCATACATGTGAAACCTCTATCTCTCACCATCTCTGAGATCTGTGCGTTCATACAGACGGAGAGACAGACGGACGGACAGACGGACATGGCTATATCGACTTGGCTGTTGGTGCTGATCAAGAATATATATACTTTATAGGGTCGGAAATGGTTCCTTCTCCCAGTTACATACTTTTACACAAACTTAATACACTCTGTGTACCTTTGGTACAGAGTATAAAAGCGTCACATATTTAATCCCAAATTTTATCTCCAAGAGAAGCACTGACCTTTAACTGAATCACCCACATTCACTTGAAATAAATCTAGTTGTGTTTACTCCGAATATAATGCTTTTTAAAACACGTGCAAATTTTGAATGTTAAATCCATTTGGCAGCAACATAACAAGTTCGCACCTAGGAAGTCTATTTCTAGAAATTAACGGTTCTTTTCCATGAAATTTTTTTGGTTTGCTATTTTTACATATTTGTTTACGATTTTGAATTGTTGTTTTTGCCAATTCTGAGAATCAATTTTGTCCAGCTAGCTTGTACTAATTTTGGGGAAGGATTTGGGTATAAAACCTTTTAAAATACAGCTGTACAAGAATTGAAGCCACACGACCTACCACAACGGCTAACTTTTGGTGAATGGACGCTAGCAAAGTTGGATGAAGATCCACTTTTTTATCGGAAAACTGTGTTCAGCGAAGAAGCTCATTTCTGGTTGAATGAAAACGTGAACATACAAAATTACCGTATTTGGTGTGAAGAGCAGCCAGAAGCATTGCTAGAACTGCCAATGCATCCCAAAAAATGCACTGTTTGGTGTGGATTATGGGCCGTTGGCATCATTGGACCGTAATTTTATAAAGATGACGAAGGCAGGAACGTTGGACTTGGCTGACATGTGGTTTCAACAAGACGGTGCCACGTGCCACATAGCACTCGAAACAATGTGAGGTGAGTTCGGTGAACAGGTTTTTCACGTTTGGGGCTGGTCAATTGGCCGCCTAGATCGTGCGATATAACGCATTTAGACTATTTTTTGTGGGGCTATGTTAAGGCTCATGTCTATAGCGACAAGCCCGCAACAGTTGACGAACTGGAAGCCAATATTGAAGAATTTATTCGTAACATACCGGTACCGATATGTTGGAGAGAGTATGCCAAAATTGGACCCAGCGTATGAACCATTTGAGGCGCAGCCGCGGTCAACATTTACATGAAATCATCTTTAGACATTAAATAAACTAAATAAAATTTTTAGTGTTCCACTTTGTTATTAATGTTGAGTATATGATAGAAGTTAACCTTTTTATATCACCGCTATATATCGGACAGATTACCCAATAAGCGATTAAAAATCGAACTTGGGTTTTCAGATAGATTTGGGACTAGACATTGCGAAAAACCTGAAAATCCTGAAATTTGAGTGAATAATTTCGAAGTTGCTATCCACCTTTGTACTTGGTATTCACTTCAATAAATCGGGTTCTGCAATATTCTCATTTGTGTTGAAGTAAATGCTGACACACTATCATCAACACAGTATCCTTTGGTTGAGTCTATTTGTTATCCATATCCGTTTCAATATGACTTGTTGATGTTCCAATCCTGCCGCAAAAAGCAACAACAAAATATTCAATGAAAGTAAAAAAGCTTTTTGCAAAAAAGCACTCTCCTTCTTTGGCTCTCTGGATTTTTTGTTGTTGTTTTTGGGGATACGACGACTCTTGACTCCGACTTCGGTCGGCTCCGGCTGCGGCTCGCTGTAAGTTGGTTTGGCCAAAAATTTTCAGTGGCACAGTCTTCCGCCGTTGTCCTTTCGTGTAATGTGCGCCGTTGAAGAATTTTTGCACTCGGCACTTTGAGTTTTTTTTATTTTAGTTTATTTTTCCCCACCAACACTAACAACACACACACACACACACACACGCACACACCCACTCTACACGCGCACATAAAAAAACTTCAGAAATGTAAAAAGCACAAAAAACGCGCGTAACATTTTTTAAACAATTTTATAACAAAATACAAAAAAAAAAATATTTGCTAAAAGTGTATTTGATAAAAAAAATAAACGAAAAAACAAATCTTACGGCGCCTGGCAGACACTAATAACAACAACAACAAAAATCATCAACAAAATAGTTCTAACTGTAAATTACAGTGCCTTCGATAAAGTAAATAGCAGCAGCAGTCGCTACACCAAAAGCAAAACACAACAACTGAATTTCGTTTAACATATAACGGTAGGTTATTACGTATCCGCAGTGTGAGACTTTCCATGTATGTGTGTGTGTGTGGGTGTGTGTGTGGGTGCGTTAGTGTTGCCGCCTTCTGATGCTACACTAATTGGTATGCAGCATTCTCGCTTTTCTTCTTCCTTTTCTGTCATGCCACGCATTTTTATGGTTAGTAATTATGGTGTCGTTTTTTACATGGCCAATGTGATGATGAGTAGTTGTGTGTGTGTGTGTGTGTATGTGTGTATGGGTATGCTCCTTTCCCGGGCCCAACCCACGCAGTTCTTCATTGTTCGGCAGAAAGTTGCCGAAAAAGGCTCGCTTTTTTGTGTGTTGGCTTTAAGCTGAACAGCAAACGAAGACAACGAGCGGTACGCACTTACACACACACATTTTCCCAGATACAAATTAGAGATGGAAGCGTGGGTGGAAATTGTGATTGATTAATCGTGAGAGAAAACTATTAAAATGGGACAGGCTGAGTTGATGGGCTACAGTCAACAATGGGATGATATTTGTTGGTTTCTCTTTTGAGTTTTATAAATAAAATGGTAATAAGATGCAGTTTATGCTCAGACAGTGTGGAAGCTGATGTAGATTTGACCAAAATAAGCCTAGTGATTTCTTTTAAAATTAGACTTTATCCTAAATTATAAAAAAGGAGAAGGCTAAGCTAACTTCGTCTGTGTTGAAGTCTTTATACCCTTGCAGAAACTGATTTTGAATTATTAGAGGTTTAGAACGCTGAAACTAAAATCAAAAATTTTTAAAATTAACAATCAACGAGTTTAAGAACGATAAAATGAAAAAAAAAGTTTTTCCTTACGAAGACCCACTTTCCGACCGATCGTTCCTTAGGCAGCCATAAGATATAGTCATCCGATTTCGACCAAATTTTGCGAATCTGTTTGAAAGCATATCAAATTAATAATCAGCGAGTTTAGGGATGCTAACATTAAAAACAAAAAAGTTTTTCTCACTAGAACTACTTTTTCGATCGATCGTTCCTATGGCAGCTATATGCTATAGTCATCCGATTTGGATCAAACTTATCAGAATTATGTGGAAACATATAATATTATAATAAATATTAAGTTTGAGAGCGATAGCATTGAAAAAAAAAAAGTTTTTCTTACTGACTTTTTTCAGACCTATCTTTTCTATGGCAGCTATACTATATAGTTTTCCGATTTTCATTAAACTTGGTGAAATTATGAAAAGGCTTAGAAAACTAGTAAAACAGAAGTTTGGGGACGTTTGCAGCGAAAACAAAAAAGTTTTTCTTATTAAAACTAGTTTTTCGACAAATCGTTCCTATGGCAGCTATACGCTATAGTCATCCGATACGGCCGGTTCCGACAAATAACAGCGTATTTGTACTAAAAGAATTCGTGCAAAGTTGGGTCACGATAGAACTAAAACTGACGGAGGCTATATGGCTATATCAACTCAGCTCGTCATGCTGATCAAGAATATATATACTTTATGCGGTCGGAGATGCTTCCTTGCATGCGTGACAAACATCCGGACAGTTTTAATATAGAGGGTATATAAATACCCTAGATTGCACCTAAGTTATTACCTATTATTTTCCGACATATTTTAAAAGCAGGCTTCCAAAATTAAGTTTCTAAATATTCCACCCGGAAAAAATTCGATTTTGCATCAAATCCTTGGTCTAGTTATCATGCTGACTTCTATTACTAAGAACAGGCCCAGCACTCGATCGGTAACGCAGCTACGAATTATTCTTGGAACAGACTAATAGCCTTTTCACACTGGGTGCAGCATTGTCGAAGCTGCAAAAACCAGCAGCATGCGTTTACACCAAACCTGCAGCTTCAAAAACAGATGTCAGCTACTACTACTTAGTACGATTACAAAGTATCGCCAAAAGAACTTGGAAACGATAACCATTTACGAGCTATATGGTTACATCAATGAAAGCTGCGCTGGAGCTTGAATGTTGCGACTTTTGAGTGAACACCCAGCCTACATAACTTTTTCTTATAAAACACAAATTTCGCAAACTGGACTTTGATAGTTTTTTCGAAGCTGCGGCCAGTGTGAATTGACTACAACACAGTTCTAGAGCTGAAGTTCAGCCGATAGCGTTGCAGCTTCGGTTCCTGGAATGGGCTAACAAATGCAACGACAGCTGGCGTCGGATCAATCGGATCTGCTTTCCATCCAAAAGTACTTTGAAGCCTTGCCAAAAATAATTCAAAAACTTGAGAGCTCCTCGAATTCACTTCAGAAGGGAATGGAATTACTGAAAGAATCCCATTCGGTCTTCAACAGGGTTCCAAATATGTAGTATGGGAACGAAATGCGCAGTAAGCTGGAACAAGTTTAGAAAAAGAGCCCAGATTTCAAATCTATTGCTAATGGGAACGAAACAATTAACAGTGTCAATTGTTGATGTTGTTTCTGCCGACTTTATTTTAAGTATAAATATCCTCCGATCACTTCCTGCGATGTTGAGAGAAGCTTTTCGGCATTCAAAATGATTCTCACAGACACATAACAGTAGAAAACCTACAAATGATAATGGTAACATATTTTCACTTAAATTCGCATTGCGGGAGATAATACTTGATTCAAGTATGAGTTTTTAAATGCAGAAATACTTCATTTAAGACTGTTT
Source organism: Lordiphosa magnipectinata (assembly GCA_037044535.1). Taxonomy (NCBI): domain Eukaryota; kingdom Metazoa; phylum Arthropoda; class Insecta; order Diptera; family Drosophilidae; genus Lordiphosa; species Lordiphosa magnipectinata. The sequence goes on from JBAMBO010000469.1 coordinate 68,919, forward strand.
CAGAATATATTAAGTACATTTCGAACTATTTTAAAATCTTTTTTAACATACTGTTAGATTGTAAAGGTCTTAAGCACAACCGGATTTATTCTTAAAATAAGTGCAAAATATTCTTTTGCAGCCTTCTAAATACTAAAGTCAACCTTAATGGATGCTTGAATCAACACAAAAGTTCATAAAATAGGTACAAAATGTTCTTGGTTTAAGCCCATAAATTTCAAAGGCTATTCCCAATTTGTTCTTGAAAAATTCAAAGGAAATGAATTAACCAAAGACCAAGATAGTATAACTGTAGATCAGATATCTACCCACACTCCATAACAAAAGTGTTACAACAGATTCGAATTTCCCGCTGCACACTTTTTGGAGCTTGCATTGTAAGTCTAATTTGTACTCAATCCAAGATATTTTGTACTTGAACTAATAACGCGTTTTTATTAAATTTTTCGAGTACAAAAAGTTCTTGATTCAAGAACGTTTGTCATCATTTTAATAACATTAACAGTCGTTTTTCATTTAAGGAAGAACATTTGGAATAGTATTAGTTGAAAAGGCTTGGGCCAAGCATAAAAGTCTTCAATTGAGTACAATATCCTGTAAGGCGGGATTGAATTTGTAAGCTCAGGAATCATAAGATTGAATTTATCCCGCCTATTTTTCTCTATAGAGAAAGTTGTGTGTAAAAAATGACAAGACTTAAATCTTTATTTTAAAATTTATTGACCTCATTTGGGGAGTCAAAAAATGTAGTTTTTCGCAACTTGGATATTTTGGGTTTTCCAAAACTTGTGACTCACGTACCCATCGCACCCACTCCAGAAACAGACAAAAAAATTGCTTGTTTTGTTTGCCATTGTGGCAGTCACGAAGAAGCTAACAGACGCTTGGACATACCCAACACGCGTACTGCTCCCAAGCTCCCTCACTCCGCACCACTCCTCTGTTTCACCACCCACCGTAATACATATATATATATAAGCTGCCGAAATCAATAAGGACAGACAAAAAGCAGCGGGCAAGCCCCAAAAGCCGACCATGGCGACGATGTCAGCCCGCTCCGCTGTGTATATTCTGGCCAGGGCCTTTGTGGAGTGTATCCGGTATCTGTGCTTGTGTGTTTGTGTGTGTGTGTGTGTTATATTAACTCACCTGTGGCTGACACTTTTCATATTAGCAGCAATAACAACAAGAACAAGCACAGAAACAGGAGAGCAAATCTCATCATCATCGTTGTGCTCTCTCCCTGCCTCTGGCCTTTCGGCCTGTTTATTCCTTTTTATCTCATTGGCTTTTCTTATGGCCATTCTTTGGGAGGCTGCCTGCTTCTTTTGTCACCTTTTGTGCTTGTTGCTGACGTTTGAGTGACGTAAATTAATACATACATATTCAATAGGCATCCCGCCACGTAATCAAGTTGCCGCCTAACAAGAAGGTATACGGGATATTGATGGATTTCACAAAATATTCATGACTATTCAATAACACTTAAATTTTATGCGACTATGAAGACTCATAAATTCTGATACTCATACACAATTTTTTTTTAATAAAGTCTTGCTTCGCATTTTATGCGTTCAGCCACATTTTTAATTTCTTTTGAATTACACAAGGCAACAAAATTAGACTTTTTTCAGTATATTGATGTATATCACCACCAATCCTTCAGTATACTAGTTTTATATTAGGCAGATTTTGGAAAAATTGTGCCGGGAAATGTGAAAAATTCACAAAAAATTTAACTGATCAGGTTCAAACTCATTTTCAAAGATTTATTTGGAAATTCAATAATGGCTGCTTACCAATCTTATGGAAAATTTTATTGGCAAAGCTTAGTCTCCGAGCGATTAGCTCCAAACTCATATTCAAAACTATACATACAAAAATGTGGAATACGTGACTTTCAATTTTAGGAAAATCGACCACAAAAGTCGGAGAATGGGCGGAAAACTATGGAAAGTAATTTTGTTGATTTTATCCGATTAGCTTCATTTTTAAAGTTTTACTTAACATAATATTACCTACGTGATGTTAAGAGTTTGGAACAACCGGAAAATTGTCTTCTTTCAATATTCGCACGATTAGCTTGCAGCTCATTTTGAAAGCTTTACATACAAAAAAGAAGAGTGGGTGTCATGGGACCGCTGTCACTGTTAAGTCACTTATAAGTCACTGTTTGGTCACTGTCAAGTCACTGTCAAGTCACTGTCAAGTCGCTGTCAAGTCACTGTCAAGTCACTGTCAAGTCACTGTCAAGTCACTGTCAAGTCACTGTCAAATCACTGTCAAGTCTCTGTTAAGTCACTGCTAATGTCACTGTTGGGTTACTGTCAAGTCACTGTAAACTCACTATTGACCCACTGTTAACCCCTCTTCCCACGCTCGCACCCTCCCACTCCCACACCCACAAACACTTAACCGTTTTAACCTGCTGCTGCGGCAAATGGTAAAAGCCGTTGACTTTGCAAATACCAAATGCAAAGACAAGTCGTACCCAAAAGAATCTGTCGCAAAGACAAAATTTTTCTAGTTTTAGTCCCCCAGTCTAACGTACGTAAAAGAGCTTCGCTCTAATATGGAGGAAACTCTAAAGTTTTTTGTATCACTCATACACAGTGTTGCTTTTTGATAATACAGGTTGTCCCAGTGCACCATTTGCAGAGCCCATAATTTGTGCTTTGCAGTTTAAAGCTCCCACATTTGTCAGCTATCATTAACGATTGTTCCGATTATTAAAAATGGATCGCTACACAAAAGCATTACAAAAATGTTAAGTCGGGCACTATTAGTTGGACACCCTTTATGTTCATTTCGTTAATAAAGAGCTGATGCTAATTTGAATTTCAATTGACCATTGAAATTAGAATGTTGACTCCACAAGTACCAGTTCCAGCCGCAGCGATGAACAGCATCACACACAGTTGATGTGACGCATATTTTAATTATCAGTTATCTAGAAAGTTAATCGGTTCAGCCCGTCTATAATAAACTCTTAACCTGGGAAAGTGTATATACACAGAAAACAAACTGGGGAGCTAAAATCAATCTAAGAAAAACATTGATTGGATCTCGACCTTTCGATTGAAATTTCAAGTACGAGTCGCACTTGATGCTACTTGAAACAAGTTCGAAAGGATTGGAGCAGTACTAGAATTTCAAGTACGGATCCTACTTGAAAATGAAATAATCCTGCATCGAGATTTAAGAAAGTACGACATGAAAAGCGTAAGAGGCCATTGAAACAGATAGCAAGCTCGAAACTAAACTACCAGCTATAACTCTCCTGACGGAAAGCCAGCTGCTGACTTGAAAACGATGGGCAAAGTTCACTGAAGATAGAACCGGGTGGTTTGAAATCAAAACATCGACATGACCCCAACTAACTACTAACTAACTTATGACCTCAAGCGGTCTAAGACTTTCTAGTTTGAAACACGTTAAGCCCAGAGTAATCTCGGGTATTCTTACACCAAGCCGATTTTGAGATCAAATAAAGTACGAATATCGAGCTAAAATCAATCTTGAACCTTCGTGATTGAATCGTACTGAGTGGGCAAGTCGAGCTCGAATAACAAGACAAAATCAATAACGTAGGTTGTTTATATAAGGCTATATCAAGCTCCTCCGAGCTAAAATCGGGATCAACACAAGAATTTCGCAATTGAAAAATTCGTACTCAAGTCAATCGTTAGGTAACTGGTTTGAGAAAATGAGGGATCGACCGAATTCCGACATCGTTTGTGATTGACATAATAATAATAGGACTTTTTTTGTTGTTAAGATATCGAGCTTGATTACTTAAGAACATTTTGGGTTCGTTTTACATTTTACCTTTTTAGATTGTTCATAGGATATCTACAAAAATCTAGTAACAAATGTTCTTTATTAAAAACAAATGGTAGATTAGTATTATTATTTATAGCTTCTGAAGTAAACGTAGCAATTAGGACCCCAAATAGCAACTGAATTTAACCTCACGATTATTTATGGACAAACGAAACTAGCTCATTAAAGTACTGTAATTTAGTTGAAATAATCATGAATAATTATGTCACTCTTATGCTGTTAAAAGTAGGGACTCTTTTGAATTCCTTTGGTATATTTAACTTGCCTAAAGATTTTGCTTAGTTCTTACCTAAGTATATACACATTTTTTAACTTTTATATTTAAAAGCTTTTCAAATTAAAATCGATGTACAGTTACTTGTATCTCTTTATTAATAATGCGAGCAAAAGCTTAACTTAAAGAATCAAAGAAAAAAGACAACCGCAACTTGAGAAAACTCAACAGGTTATTGACATTTGGCAGGCAGACCAAAAATAACACATGCCAAATCAAGGGCCAAGCGTTGAAAGGACCATAACAACAATAGCAACGCACGCTCACATGCACACGATTAAATTAAGGCAAATTAAGCAGATTAAGCAAACGTCAGTCACATCATCGCAGGCCGCAGAACAATGAGCAGGAAAAAACCACAGCAAAAGGCAAAAAACCGTTGACATCACACGCACACACGTGCACATACACATAGACAGTGCGCAGGACAATGGCTGCAACCTTGCTCCGAGCCCCCAACCCCCCCAAGCTAAATTGATACACACCATACTACTTTGAGCGCACAAAGGCTGACGCAGGCAGCAACAATGCTGACGCCAACGCCACCCACACTCACAAAGCACGCTGTCTGCCAAAGCTTTTTGTTGACAGCGCTGCTTTTGCCGTTTAATCATAGTAGTACACAGAGGGAAAAAACCTAATCAGAAAATAAGTAAGAAAATTAGTTATTTTTTAAGCATTTTGAACACAAAAAGTCTAAAAGTGATTACAATGAACTGAATTCAACTCAAAAAATATATCACAATACCACAAAATAGCATCCTAGGTTAGCTTATAACCCAATGGTTGCTGTTAGCTAAATCAAGGAAACTTATTTTTTCCAGTTGAGCATAAATTCTTCTTGAAAATGTTTTGAAATCATTCAAAAAGAAAAACATTCTCATCTTGATACCGAAGTTTTCGACTTTTTCCCTCTGTGCAGCTGCCTCGCTGTAGCAACATCCATGCGATACACACATCCTACGTCATTAGGGTGACTCAGAAGTGCATAAAACGGGAATTTCGTTTTAATGGTTTTGCAAGTTTGTGTCGCTGAAAAAGATATAATTTTAATTGATTTTGCTGGTTAAAAACTGAAAGCTTTAATGACCCCAAAAAAGTATGCTATAAAATTTTGTGAACAATAAAGAAGAGTTTCGACCACATCTTGATTATCCGACGAGGTCTTATTTAGAATTTTATTACTGTCTTATGTCATATGATAGTTACGAAATTTTTAAGATATTTTGTGTTTACAACTTGGCGATGGGATGGTAGATTGAATTCTTTAAAAACTTTTGCCTTACACATTGAGCACTTCTAACATTCAACATTCTAAGTCATAAAAATTTACTAATCATAAATAATTGCTTTTGGGGTGTACATAATCAATTAAAAAATCAAAAAATTGTAATTTGAGTTTTATCCTCTGCGAAAAGCCTTCAAATCCTTCCACATATATTACGTATACGACACGTACACCTAATCGAAATTTCATCAACGAATTCTTTGTATCATTTTAAAAGTGGTCAAATTTAAACTGAATTAAGCAACACACAATTATGAAGCAGGAATCGGAATTAATGCACAAAACTAGAAATGCTTTACAATTTTTCCACCACTGCTAAGAAATTAATGAAATCATACCTAACCGGCCGAAGTCAGGAGGCAGTCGTAACCTCTTTGCAGACCTCGACATTCTTAGAAACTAATCGTGGGGTTCCCCAAGGCTCAGTCCTTGGGCCATTATTATTTTCAATCTATGTAAATGACCTACCAAATGTATTGTCCAAATGTAATTTCCAAATGTATGCTGACGATCTACAAATCTATATGAGTCGTCCGGTTAGTGAAGTACCTGAGTGTATAACTGTTTTCAATAGTGAACTAGAATTAGTTGGTGAATGGGCTAGGCAAAATGGACTTCACATCAATACGTCTAAGTCCAAGTGCATTGTTATTTTTAAAAATAAGTTTAACACTAGCACTAGCAACTTGCCAAAACTTCAAATAAATAATTCCCTAATTGAATATGTAGATCGTGCTAAGAACCTAGGAACTATTTTTAATTACAAACTCTCATGGAACGATCCCATTAATTGTGCAGTCGGTAAAACTTACAGTCAGCTCCGCCAACTCTGATTTGTTAGTAGTTTCATGCCAATAAAGACGAAGCACACAATTGCAAAATCATTTCTAACTCCAGCGTGGTTTTATGGGATTGATGTTTTTGCTGTAAGCAGGCAAAAACTTAACGTGGCTTTTACTAATATTGCCAGATTTATATTTAACAAGAAACCTACTGACCATATCTCGGCATATGCAGCACAAGTCTTTGAATTAGACTTAGATTCGTGGATAAAATTAAGAACATTAATAGCAATTCACAAAATAATAACAACCAGGAAACCAACTTATCTCTACGAATTGTTATTGTTATGCGGGCTCTAGAAGAACAAATAACCTTATTACAGTCCGGAATAGGCTCTCTTGTTGTGATAACCACTTCTTTGCATGCGCCGTTCGACTCTGGAATATGATGCCGCACAATATAAAAACAATTAGGAGTGTACCGCTTTTTAAACAAACCTTAACAACCCATTTAAAACAAACATAATATAGACCTATCACATTTAATAAAAAAAAAAATTTAATAAATATTCAATTTCTAAAATAATAGTTTATATGTAACGGTTTCAATAACTATATACACACCTGATCATATTAATAGGTACACACCGGAATTTTTTAATTATAGATGGTTTTTTTGGTACTTTTGGTGTTGACAACTTTTTAATTTTTGGTTTTTTGTTGTTGTCAATGTCTGGCCACACTGTGACAAAGAGTTGAAAGAGGGGCTGCCCAGTATATCAAAGCTTTTCTATAAATTGCGAGTCCACCACACATTTCGCCTGATCATAATAATAGGTACAGTCTCCGTTTCTCACAAGTATCAAGTGAATAATTTTGTAATCTGTGATCTTTTGGTATTTAAAGGTAAATTAAGTATGTATATGTATATGTAAGTATATAAATGTCAATACAGAGAATTAAATAATTATTTTTTTTAGAAAAAATGTGTCGGAATTCTCATTGTACTAAAGAAGAAGCTCGATTGGTTCTTAGTCTGAGAAAAGAAGGCAAATCTTTACGAGCCATCGCCAAATTAATGAACAGGTCTCATAATTTTGTTAAAAATGCATTAGAAAGAAATCCAAGACAGGAAACCCGTGGAAGGCCACAAAAAACAACAGAAACCCTTGACCACTACATAGTAACTTTGAGCAAACAGGACCCATTTAAGTCATCGATGGCTATTGCAGCCGAAATTGAGAATTCAGTTAGTGCTCCAACTATCCGAAGACGACTACAAGATGCCAACCTACCAGGAAGAATTGCCAGAAAAGTCCCACTTATGCGCAAAAAACATATCACCATGAGGCAAACTTTTGCAATGGACCACAAAGACTGGGTAGGATGCACCGGGGAGAAAAATTGGAGAAACATATTATGGAGCGATGAAACCAAGATTAATTTGTTTGGGAATGACTGTGACGCCCTAATGGAAAGGAATTCCATCCACGGCTTACAAAAAAAACAGTCAAACATGGAGGTGGCAATATAATGGTATGGGGTTGCTTCTCCTGGTACGGCGTAGGTCCAATTTATCAGACTACGAACAAAACGAATGCTGAAGAGTACAAATCCATATTGGAAACAGTTATGGTACCGTATGCTGAGGAAAATATGCCATTACGTTGGGTATTTCAGCAAGAAAATGATCCTAAACACACATCAAGGCAGTTATCTAAATTTTTCGAGGACCAAAAAGTTGACGTTCTGAAGTGGCCAAGCCAATCCCCCGACCTTAACCCCATTGAAAACTTATGGGGAGACTTAAAAAAGAAATTGGCAAAGCATTCATTTTCAAATAAACAAAAATTATGGGAAGGTGTCCAAAAACTGTGGTATGAGACACCAGTAAAGACCTGACAGGCTCTTATTAAAAGTATGCCAAAAAGAATAGCAGTAGTGGCCAAAAATAGAGGTGGATACACTGGATACTAAGTTAGGAAATACTAATTTACCTAAAAAAAGAACACAAAATGGAAATAAAATTTTTTTCCTACCAACACATGAAGTATACCAATTATTATGATCACACTGAAAACGTATCTGAAACACAAAATGATCTCTTTTATGTTATATTATTATTCTATGTTACAATTAAGTTTATTTTATTAAAAACAAATAGTTTAAGAACCAATGAGAACAAATTTTAAGTTTGAAACAATGAATAAAACTGTTTTCTGTTACCTTAAAGTTAGAGTTGATGTGTGTACCTATTAATATGATTAGGTGTGTATATATAAGGTTGTCAAAAAAGTCTTGCGGTATTTTTATTGAATTTTCAATTGTTCATAAAATTGGTTATAATAATGCGATTTAAGTCAAATATGCGCCGTTTTGTTCGATGACGAGTTCCCAACGAGATGCCAACTTCATAATGCCCCTCTTATAGAAGCTCGCTTCCCTATTGGCAAAAAACTCGGAGAGCCAATTTTCACAGGACTCTCTTGTGGCCAACTTCCGACTACCAAGCTCGTTCGCCATGGACAGATATAGGTGGTAATCACTTGGTGCGAGATCCGGACTATACGGTGGATGCAAAAGAACCTCCCATCCGAGCTCCCGGAGCTTCTGGCGCGCCACCAAAGATGTGTGTGGCCTGTCGTTGTCCTGATGGAAGACAATTCGGCCTCTGTTGATCAAAGATGGCCTCTTCTGCATGAGTGCTGCATTCAAGCGGTTCAGTTGTTGGTAGTACAGGTCCGAATTGAGCGTTTGGCCATAGGGGAGCAGCTCATAGTGGATGATTCCCTGCCAATCCCACCAAACACACAGAAGAACCTTCCTGGCCGTCAATCCAGGCTTGGCCACCGTCTGGGCAGCTTCACCGCTTTTCGACCACGACCGTTTGCGCTTCACGTTGTCGTAAGTGACCCACTTTTCATCGCCAGTCACCATCCGCTTCAAAAACGGGTCGATTTTGTTGCGATTCAGAAGCGATTCGCATGCATCCATACGGGCAAAAATGTTTTTTTTGCGTCAAGTCGTGTGGCACCCATACATCGAGCTTCTTTTTGAATCCAAGCTTCTTCAAATTGTTTTTTAACGGTTTGATGACTCATGCCCAGCTCTTGGCCGATGCTACGGCTGCTACTATGTCTCTTTCGATCAATTCAGCGATTTTATCGCAATTTTCGACGACAGGCCTTCCGGACCGTGGCGCATCTTTGATCACCTCTACACCAGAACGAAAACGTTGAAACCATCGTTGTGCGGTGGAAATGGAAACTGTATCGGGTCCATAAACTGCACAAATTTTATTGGCACCATGAGATGCATTTTTGCCTTTATCGTAGTAGTACTGTAAAATATGCCGTATTTTCTCTTTATTTTGCTCCATGTTTGCGACGCTATAACTCACGAACGACTAAAAACAAACAACAATATATCAAACACGTGTTAGCGCGTGAAAAGAGCTTTCCAAAAAGCTCTAGCGTGAACCGATGCGACGAATACAACTAGAACTACGCGCTTGCAAAGACAAGCTTGCGGAAATACCGCAAGACTTTTTTGACAACCTAATATAATATTTGAAAATTTGTATTCGTTTGATAAAATGTTAATTTTTAACTTAGGTCCAACAACGTCTGTGTTAATATATAATATTGTGTTTTTGTGACTAATGCTAGTATTTTAAGTAACTATGTTTACTTAAGCATTAGGTAGAAGTTTAATAAATAATAAATAATAATAATCGAATCTAATTTTGGTTGGTAAACTAAAACCTAATTTTGGCGAAACGAGCCCATTGCCAAAGAAGAGATGCATTTTATCCACGCTCTTATATGGGACTAAATTTGTAAGCCTGTCCTTTTCGGAAAACTTTGTTAGATACGGAAGCTGCTCCTGAACCAGAAAATCCCTGTATTAAAACGGAAGCTACAGACGTCTCTACGAGCGACAGTCCATCTTAATAAGAGCTGCTCGCCTGAGACCGAGATCACCGAAAGGCCTTATGGCCAATTGCGATGCCTAATAGTGGATTAAAAAAAGGGATGGGGGAAGAGAAGAGGAGTTGGTGTGTTCGAACCACAGTAAAATGTATCCAACTTGATTTTCAAACAATCACTTTCTTGCACAATTAAACAAAAGAAAGCACAATTAATAAAAAAGTACCATTTTTAACTTCTCACACAAAAAGGGATGTCTTTTTATACTCTTTACCAAAGGTACAAAGAGTATAATGGGTTTGGGGCAAATGTATGTAACAACGTAGAGAATCAGCATCACTGATTCTATAGAGTAGATATATTCTTGATCTGACAAGTCGATAGAGCCATGTCCATCAGTTCGCATAAACACACGGACCTTCTATATGTCGTAGTCCGTATTATTTATTGATCCTCAATGTTTGGAAATGATCATGGTGATAAGGTATTGTTGAAGAAAATCTATGGATAATAGAAGTGAGGACGAATTTGCTGCCCCTATCTTAATAAAACAAAGTCAGCTTAGTTAAATTATTTATCACTTGTTGTATTCGTCTCCGCCCCGAATAGCAGAATACCCTTTAAAATATATTTAAATGGAACAATAGACCGCGAAATTTGCAAATTTTTCATACGAGTTTATATTATTAAGAAGATTTGATGGCAATTGTAGACGGGTAAATAGGATGTGTGAAAAAAAATGTTTAAATGAGTCTAGATTATCGTGAAATTTAATTGTTGGCAATTGAAGAAAGGTAAATAGGAGGTACGAAATTTTCTAAATTTTTTATAGAGTTTGATCAAAAGTTGTAAAAAATTGTCAAATATTACTCAATTTTTGTATTAGTTTAGATTATTATGATCAAGGGTAAATATATACATGATGGAGATCCAAGGGTCCACCAATTCGCGAAATTCGCTAAATTTTAAAATGAGTTTAGATTATAATGACGATTTCACTTCTTCGTTTTGTGTTTAAAATACTAAAGGGGGCGGTAGCGACCCCCTTCGGGTACCTATTAGTAGATAAATAAGTCGAATTTTCAGCGCCCAACTTATCATAGATACATAAGTAGGGGGCGGCAAATTCGTCTACCGCCCCGTGCGTAAGAACATCACGCTAGGCCACTGAATTGACTGCACCATATTGCTTAAAGAAACCATTAATATTTTATTTCTCGAACTTCCTTTTAAGCATTACTTTGCAATCAGAAAGAGAAGTTTCGAATGCCCTCAGTACTAAGTCAGCGTTTTTTTTATATTGACCTTGACAGCATAATAAAAACTAATGTTATTTATTTCTTGTAAAAGGAAATAAAATAGTTCAAACATTGGGCAAAACTTACTTACAAGTACAACATAAATATTAAGTATACAATAAAGATTTAAAGATGGCGTCAATAGTTTTAAATCGAATCGGACCATGTTGCAACCAAATTCATTTTGAAGCCTCATCATTAGGATTTATTTTTCAGAATGTGTCGTTTCGTTGAAGTGTAAGCCACATAGTTTTTGTGTGCTCCGAAAATGTCAACTTAAAACGCAATTTGTGGGAAAGTTTACTTTTTTGTTTTCATTTGAAGACAAAATACAGTTGAAGGCCATCGAATGCTGCAGGAAGCTTACAGGGGAACAGGCTCCAAGAGCAAAAAATCATACAAACAATTGTGCATGGTCTACTATGAGCTGCTACAACTGGGTGAAACCATCACAGGGCAACTCTACCGAACTCAATTGATGCGTTTGAGCCAATCATTGAAGAAAAAACGGCCAGATTACTAGGTAATTTTGCAACATGACAACGCCTTGAAACGCGGACATCCCAGACATTGCCACTTCCGACTACTATTGGTTTTCCTTTCGCTCTTTTGAAGAACTCCACAATTGAATCGATGAGTGGATCGCATCAAAAACCGCATCGTTTTTTCGCGATGGTATCCGGCACAACACCACAGAGGAGGCTGGTTGATCGTATAGCTATTTCACGAATTTCCTCAATTCAATAAATTGTACAGGTAATATGTAACTAAGATTTTATCTTATTTGGAAAGTGGGTATTGCTCTTTACCACTTCACCACAGCAACCACTTTTATCAAAGTCAGTTGGTGTAAAGAAAAGTTATATAATTTAATATTGACAACATATACATTTACTCATATAGTCAAGCAGCTCTAAGGGCCCTTGACTCGTACACCAATAACGCCAAGACGCTCACGGAATGCCCTCTTTCGCTCAGCATCTTTGTATCCACCTCATCTGGGTACCTGGACACCGTAATATTGAGGGTAACGAGTCAGCCGACAAGCTGGCAAGAGTGGCAAGGGTACTACCATTCAGCTCTTCCCGGAGAAGAGCTTGCAAGGGATGCCCTTAGCCTCATACAAGCTAATCACAAGGAATGAAACCTGGCGCCTGGCTGCGGAACGATGGAATAACCTTCCGGCTTGCGCTGCAGCTAGGGTGACGTGGCCCTCGTTTAACCTGAAACGAACCAATAGTCTTTTGCGCCAAAGTAGGGAAAACATCTCATTTTTGGTTGGGGTCCTAACGGGTCACTGCCTCATCGGCAGGCATGCAGCACGCTTGGGCGTCGCTCACAACGACATCTGTAGAAGCTGCAAGTGTGAAGAAGAGGAGGAGAAGGAGACTCAAAATTCTTGGCCACCCCTTTCTTCTCAATCTCTCGGAAGTGTCCGAGATAGAGATTCTGTCTCTACTAAAATTCTTAACGTTGTCACAATGGTTCAGTCGGGAGGAACGCCCCCTGGCTTAATTAGGGAATTATATAATTATTAGACATCGGATTTTATGTACTTTTTTAAATGAAGGTTGATTGAGGTGAAAATTTGGATTTATACTAATTAAATAACCCACTTTCCATTGGAAACTGCATATTCAATATATGCAAATTTTGCATATTTTACATATGTAAAATATGTAAACAAATATGCAAAATATGCACTAAATATGTAAAATATGTAATAAATATGTAAAATATGTAAATGTATAAAAAATGTATAAAAATTGAAAAATTTGCAAAAATTCTTATTCTTGAGCTTAGATTATTGTTAAAAATATAAAGATGGCATATATAGACGGTTAAATGGGAGTTGTAGACCGAGCAAATGAAAGGTGTGCCTTGGAAGTTCTAAAATATGGGGAAATTTCTAAATTGTTCATTAATTTCAGATTTTTATGATGATTTTCTGGACGGCTAAAGTACACGGATAAATAAAGAAAATGTCGAATAAATGGTCAAAAAATCGCGAAATTTCAAAAATTCACATTTGAATTTAGATTATCCTAAAGAAGGGTAAGCCGGCTGGTAAATAGGAGGAGTATATCAAATGGTCAAGGAAATCGCGAAATTTGCAAAATTTTCTAACGAACTAAGATAACTATGAAGGTTGGATAGATGGCAATTGAAGATGCATATATTAGAGGCTCAGACCAAAAACCGCGAAATTTGTCAAATTTTCATTTGACTATTTACGAAAGCGCAGCAAATTTTATAGGCGCTCGGAAACTCCAGAATTATATATTAATCCCTTCCTGCCATGTGAATGCAGAGAATATACCTCTCCCGCACAACATTGTAAACTTAGAACGAAAATTTTATTTTTCAAAAATGTTTTTATTATAATTGTTGTAGCAGTATACAATTAAGCATTTTTCTAAATTTTCCATTGTAAATTTTTGGCGTTTCTCAGAAAAAATTAGCTTGTAGGCCGAAAAACTGCGTTCCACATCGCGAGATGTAAGCGGTGCATATTTGAATTTAAATATGTCAGACATATTAATTTTCCCCGCGTCAGTTATTTCCGAATCAGAATTGGAAAATATTTGATTAAGGTTATCAAATGAACCATAGTCCGGACTCCGATCCAATACGTCCTTTAGTTTTTTTTGCAGTTTTATACCGAATTCTCCTTTCACACCATTTAGAATGTCCTTTACTTCAGATAAAAGCTTGAAAGTTTTTGCAAGTAAGACAGACTACGTTGTCTTCCTGTATTTCAAAACAGTTTGATTCCAATTCTTTTAGCCATTTTTGAATCAAACGTGTTTTTTTATCGCTTATTTTCGGCATTTTAATTAATTAAAAGTTGAATTGATGAAGTTGATTTACAAAGTGAAACGGATTTGCAACAAAATCAGAAAATGGTGAGCACAGAATCACAAAAAGAACACATTAACCATGGCCTACTAGGAAAGGAAAAATATGTTTTTTACATATTTTACATATTCTGCATATTTTGCATATTTTTTTATGCAAAATGGTTTTTAGCGGAATTAGATCGTTTTTTAATAAAAATAAGATGTGTGCAATCAGAACTTAAATCGCACATGCGGTTCAAAATATGTAAAATCCGATGTCTAATAATTATATATCTTGGCCTAAGTGTAGCGACAGTCTTACTGTCCCTAGCCATCTCAACCTAACCTAACCAAACCTAATATGTTATCACACGACAAGTGAAGTTTACTTCTGCTGCTTTAACTATACATAAAACTAGTCCAGGAAGTTATCTGCGTTTCGGTTCACCCTAAGACCCAACTTTCGAATAATGAGTTTTTGGCTTGTTTTTGATAACAATTTCAATTAAAGTTTTTAATAGCCGAGCGCTTAGCTGAGACTTACCAGCAGTTTTTGCTCTGGCATCTGCTATGCCATTTAAATTTCTTGCTCTCTTGTGCTGTGCTTTAACATGCAATTAAGTGCCACAGGTCCGCCCGCACATTTCCTTGATGGGGCTTAAACGTCAACGAATCAGATGGAATGCAGCGGCAGCAGCAGCCCGAGACGGCGACAGGAGACAGGGAGGCGGCAAAGGCAAACCTTGTGGTTGTTTGTCGAGGGCACAAAGTGCAAGGTTGCCATATTCATTTGGCCCAGCGAACAGAGACGGATGAAAGGAAGGAAGAGCAGCACTAATCTCTGAGTGCGAGCCGTGTGTTTTCATT
Source organism: Lordiphosa magnipectinata (assembly GCA_037044535.1). Lineage (NCBI taxonomy): Eukaryota > Metazoa > Arthropoda > Insecta > Diptera > Drosophilidae > Lordiphosa > Lordiphosa magnipectinata. Next base: position 84,040 of record JBAMBO010000469.1, read on the forward strand.
GCATAAGTGTCAGTGTCAGCAGCCACTGCAAAAAAAACTAGTTGGTATATCAACAAATTAAGATTAAAGGAAAATTATCTTTTATTATTGTAATATAGAACATATTGGGCCATATCTTAATCGAGTCAGGGTCGTATGCCCTCCATTCAAAATTTTGTTGTACAAACTGTACCAAAAACACAAAGGTTATAATGAATTAAAGAAAAACTTTAAATGTTTACATGTATATCAGTGGTGTTCAAAATGCCAAATGCCTATCCCATGGGATAGGAACTCATAGGTCTGCCGGCACACGTAAAGAGAGAGAGAAAATGGCCGTATTCAGCAGAACAACTTGCTCCCTGATCAAGTATAAATTTGCAAAAATGTTCCTAGTGAACTCGAGTGAAGCGGCATTATAATAGCCAATTTGAAATATCATGATGCAGGAGCATGTATCTAAGAAATAGTATGCTACTTTAAAGTGATACTGCTCCCTCCAACAGCGGAATCTATTCGATGCATAATTTTTTTCTGATACCTGCTCAGGGGTCAATTATTCTGCTGAACACGCCTAATATCACGCGCGGCGGCTTGCTCTCTTACGATGCGCGTGTTCGGCTCATGTTGAAATGTCAGCATGTTTACTTCGTGTTTTGCTGCTACGCACACAAGCGCAATGCTGAGTGTTTGGACACCACTGATATATATATATTCTTAATCAGCGGGATTCTAGCTAGGCCTTTAGCAAAATAATCACCTATTTCCTCCTTGAATCAAGTTCAAAATTCTCCCTTCTGATTTTAAATATTTAGTACATTTCGGAATATATGAAAATCTATTAGAAATTTAGATCGAAATAGTCCCGATTAATTTGGAATATATGCTCCCCAAAGCATTTCCTCAGTGTCTCCGTGTGGTGGTGTGGGTGTGAGTGTGCGTGTGTCTGTCTCTGTCCTGTCTAAGTGAATGCATTCATACAAACATTTGTGCAAGTCCTTGCTGAAAGAGGAAAACAAAAAAGACTGATGATGATGGCATTTTGTGTCACTTTGGGCTACCTTTTTTTATCCCCAGCACCTTTAGTATGAAATGAGGCGGCCAGACCAACGCACCATCAAAGACATCGACATCGGAGATCGTCAAATACGGTTGTTAGCGGTGGAGGAGCAACAGCATCATCAGCAGCAGCAGGAAGAGCAATGAATAGCAACAATCTGCAGCAATGGTGGGAAAACACTTACCGGCGCCATCAGCCCAGCGATAGCGATACCACCGAATTGTATTACTCACTCCTCGAACAGAACAATTATGGCGGTCATGGTGCGGCCGTGTCTGCCAATGCTGCAGATGGAGCTGGTGGCTATGACTATGACAGCTATGGCAATTTCACGTTAATCAATCCATATGATCTGGACGCTGCTGGCGGCGATTCAGAGCATGCTGCCATATCCTCACTTACCCTTCTGTTGCTGGCCATTAGCTATGGCCTGGTGGTCTTTGGCGGTGTCGTCGGCAATTCCACGCTGGTTCTAACACTCTGTTCGGCTTCATCGGTACGTTTGCGTAATCCATTGCTGCTGGCGGTGTGCATTGCAGACTTACTGGTTACGGGTATATCAGCGCCGGTTACGCTTTTGAACTTGGCCATGAATCGCAGGACGAGATCGCTGCCGTTGTTGCTCTGCAAATTTATACACTATATACAGGTGAGTAAATTTTACAGTGCTAAAGTGACAAAAAAGAAACATGGGAAATTACCCATCGTACGCTGTAGACTTCCTCATAATTTAACCCAAAATCTGAAGAACAAAGTACAACGAGTAATTTGTACTTAACAAACGCTCTTGAATAAATCTTTTTTGAGTTCTGGAATTTTCAAAACAAAAAGTAGTTAAGCGGAGAAAGCAAGTAAAGTTGAAAAGAGAGGATCAAAAAATTCGACATAAAAATTTATACTTGGAACAGAAAATTCATCCTTGGATGCATTCTTGCCGTACTTCTAATATCGAACATTCTTGATCTTAGTATGAAATGCTCGATTTTTTCTCAACTGTATATCCCAAAAACCGTTTAGTGTTAATTTTTCTCACTTAATTTGAAATAACTCGTGAATTAACCTTCTGATTTTTGATAACCTTGTTAATTTCGATCCACTTAGAAAAAAAACAAGAACTTTGTACTTGAATCAAGTAAAAACGGTGTCAATACGGTGAGAACGAAAATAATTGATTCAAGTACATAGAAAATTCTTATTTCAAGTACGATTTTTCAGACCCAAAATACTTAATTTTACTCTGTTTCGGTATATATTAAGTACATTTCGGACTATTTTCAAATCCTTTTGATCAAAATACTTAATTTTACTCTGTTTCGGTATATATTAAGTACATTTCAAACTATTTTCAAATCCTCCAAATGATCAAAAATCATACTTTTAGGTTGTAATGGTATTAAGTTCAACCCGATTTACTCTTAAAATAGTTGCAAAATAATTAATGAGTTTAGCTGGCTCTAGGTCCGAAAAAGTGGCGTTTGTTCACAATCGTAAACAACTTATGTATTGTACACCAAAAAGGAGCTGGTTGCCTATACAGTACTGTGTCATCATTCTTCCGAATGAATCTTCAGTAGTCTTTTCGCTGAAGAATGCACGTTGGCCAACTGTTTCTCCTTACAATCATTGCTTAGATCAGTTGGGAACTGCAAAAAGCAATGGAAACAAAAATATACAAGCAATGAGTGCGAAGCATTCAAAAAAGCGTTTTTGTGTTGTTTCTGGAAAATTTTGTTAGTTTCGTTTTCAAAACAAGAGAGTGTGCCGTCTCTTATATAGGTTTGTAATTTATTTGTGATGTTCATATGTTTGTCGATGATGTCCAACTACATATCATGTGTCCTAGTATGTAACAGTGATATTTTTAAAGTCAATCGGATGTGTTTTAGGAATCTCTAGATCTCGAAGTGCCACAAATATGCCCGGCTACTAGATTAGATGACAAAAGTTGGGCGATTTAAAACTGACTGTTCAAGGCCAAGTAGATTTAATGCGTACGGTTTTACCGACCTATGATCTAGTAGCCGACCTTATTCTTATCATTTCACATATAAAGTTCTCCTAGTTTAATTCCAAATCAAATCGATTGTACAAAAATCTCTAGAGATTTCTGGAACACACCCGATTGATTGGTCTTATTGAAATGGCCTTTACCTGAATCCAACCAAATCAAAATGCCTTGTAGTAGGTAACAAAATTATGAATACTAATGCCTTGCCAATACATGAAATTGACAATTCGGCAATCAATTATGTAGCTCGGGCAAGCAACTTAGGTTTCATTTTTAACCAAACGTTGACTTGGAACGAACACATACTGCCGCTGTCCGAAAAATGTACGAACTTCTCAGACAATTATATATTACACAAAACTTCATTCCATCTAAATTAAGATTCCAGATGGCCAGAACCTACTCGACATCTGGACTTTTTTATGGCATTGAGGTCATAGGTAACTGTGGCGTAAGAAGCCAACACAAACTCAAAATAGCGTTTAATAATATTGCAAGATACATATAAGGTTGTCAAAAAAGTCTTGCGGTATTTTTATTGAATTTTCAATTGTTCATAAAATTGGTTATAATAATGCGATTTAAGTCAAATATGCGCCGTTTTGTTCGATGACGAGTTCCCAACGAGATGCCAACTTCATAATGCCCCTCTTATAGAAGCTCGCTTCCCTATTGGCAAAAAACTCGGAGAGCCAATTTTCACAGGGCTCTCTTGTGGCCAACTTCAGACTACCAAGCTCGTTCGCCATGGACAGAAATAGGTGGTAATCACTTGGTGCGAGATCCGGACTATACGATGGATGCAAAAGAACCTCCCATCCGAGCTCCCGGAGCTTCTGGCGCGTCACCAAAGATGTGTGTGGCCTGGCGTTGTCCTGATGGAAGACAATTCGGTGATCAAAGATGGCCTCTTCTGCATGAGTGCTGCATTCAAGCGGTCCAGCTGTTGGCAGTACAGGTCCGAATTGAGCGTTTGGCCATAGGGGAGCAGCTCATCGTGGATGATTCCCTGCCAATCCCACCAAACACACAGAAGAACCTTCCTGGCCGTCAATCCAGGCTTGGCCACCGTCTGGGCAGCTTCACCGCTTTTCGACCACGACCGTTTGCGCTTCACGTTGTCGTAAGTGACCCACTTTTCATCGCCAGTCACCATCCGCTTCAAAAACGGGTCGATTTTGTTGCGATTCAGAAGCGATTCGCATGCATCCATACGGGCAAAAATGTTTCTTTGCGTCAAGTCGTGTGGCACCCATACATCGAGCTTCTTTTTGAATCCAAGCTTCTTCAAATGGTTTATAACGGTTTGATGACTCATGCCCAGCTCTTGGCCGATGCTACGGCTGCTACTATGCCGGTCTCTTTGATCAATTCAGCGATTTTATCGCAATTTTCGACGACAGGCCTTCCGGACCGTGGCGCATCTTCGATCACCTCTGCACCAGAAGGAAAACGTTGAAACCATCGTTGTGCGGTGGAAATGGAAACTGTATCGGGTTCATAAACTGCACAAATTTTATTGGCAGCATGAGATGCATTTTTGCCTTTATCGTAGTAGTACTGTAAAATATGCCGTATTTTCTCTTTATTTTGCTCCATGTTTGCGACGCTATAACTCACGAACGACTAAAAACAAACAATAAATCAAACACGTGTTAGCGCGTGAAAAGAGCTTTCCAAAAAGCCTTAGCGTGAACCGATGCGACGAATACAACTAGAACTACGCGCTTGCAAAGACAAGCTTGCGGAAATACCGCAAGACTTTTTTTATATTTTATCGTACCCGCTTTGACAGATTATCTGACGTTGCAATAAAAATCTTCAATCTTTCTTTTCAATCCTGGACAACCCTTCGAGCTTTGATGCTTCAAAAAATTGTTTTCTCAAACGAACCTTCATATCTTTATGAGACTTTTGTGCGTCGAGAAGAATATAATCTGCCCGAGAAACAAGCTAGCTAGATCTGAAAGACATTTTCTTATAAATGCTGACCAAAGTGTTAGAACCAGGAGGGAATTTTAAGAAAAGATTCGATTTCAAATAATTCGCACTTTCCGTTGCACACTTTTTGGAGCTAGCAGCGTTAGTCTATTTTGTCCTCAATCCAAGATATTATGTACTTCAACATTTCATTTTTTGACTTACTTAGGTACGAAAAGTATTTGATTCAAGTGCGTACATCCAAGTACATCCAAGGACAAATCATACTTGAAATTTTTAATGCAAACAGTGTAAATTCTATCCCGATCCCCCTCGAACTCTGTCAGTCGTTGTTTTCTGAGTGTAGCCACGACAAATCTAATATATTATGGTCCTTGGCTTTATAGATTCAAGGCGTGTTTACAGAATAACCTTTCCAATGTTTCAGAATATCTAGACCAAGATTAACATTTACCGAACACTAATAATTTTGTATTCTAACCGTTATTCCCAATTCCAGGTCATGCCTGTGGCAGCGAGCACCATTTCATTTTTCATGCTTTCACTGGATCGCTATGCCACCGTTAAGCATCCTCGATTGGCACAACTTCGTCAGCGTCGCTATCTTCATGTCTCGTTGGCCATGCTCTCTTGGCTGGCCTCGGCGGCCATAAGTACACCATTTCTGTTCGCCTACAAGATCATAGCCAAGTCGGTAATCATCAAAGGTTCGTCATCAGGTGTCAGTACCACACCACCGAATCTAGTTAGCATTAGTTGTACCTCGGATTTGGGTGCCAATGCCACGTTCATGTCGTTCATCATCTTTCACACAATTGCTGTGTTCGTGCTGCCTGGACTGGGAGTGCTACTCAATCACTATGGGGTGCGACGCAAGTTATGCGCCTTGTCGCTAACAGCACGAGCGGCACACGGTGAACTGCCACTCCCGATGCCCATACTGCGACGTCAGACGCACATGGTCATTGTGACGGGGTGTGCCAATGCACAGCAGGTGGGCTGTGGTGGGGCCACGACTGCGGATGATACCTCAAATGGAAATGGTAATGGAGACGGTGGCCCGATGGCTGTTAGTCCCGGGGATATACAATTACACAATCTACAGCCACGAATGCCAAGCACTGGAGCAGCTCTCGAACCGGGCTCCTATCGCTCCAGCAATCCCATTTCGCCAAGGTAAGCGGGGAGTGATAAAAATTCCAATAATTTTGTATCTTTATTCATTTCTTTCATTAAATTTTCCAGAGCCATGCGAGAGATTCGTGCCCACTCGCAGCGCCAACGTATTCGTGCTGGTCGTGGTCCTGCCACACCCGGTATACCCCTACCCCAGACATCGACTCTGCGCTCGCGTCGTCATTTGGCCAACATGCTAATAGCCTCCGCCTTAATCTTCATCGTGTGCTGGGCACCACATGTCTTTTGCATATTCTATAAGAATTTCGGTTATAAGCAATATTGCAGCAAAACGTCTGTCTATTTCAGTCTATTGTTGGGTAAGTAATAGAACTTATACAAATTCAATTATTAAGACAGATCCGCTTATTCTAATAAACTACAAACATTTCACCACAACATTTTGTGAAGCTGTTTTTACGCAAAACGGCAAATGGATATTAATAATACAGAGTTGTGATAATGATATATGTTTATGACCGGTTTCAAAGTGGTAGACAGAGGCAATTGCCGCAATTGCTTAAGCGACTCAAAGTTTTTTTTGACGCCTACACTGGATAAAGCTGTGGCGAGTGATGTGGCTCTGTATATTATATATAGCATATTGATGTTAGATTATGAGCAAATAAAGAAAACCATCAAAAACTAAAAAGTTTTTGATACACTCTGAATTAGAAAGAAATCCGCATTAAGGTATGACCGTGGATGAATTAAGATAATTTTGTTTTTGAATTTTTAAGATTGTTTTACGTTTCCTGAAAGAGCGTTCATTGTTTTTGAGTCCATTTTGCTGCACCAGCAAGAAGAACTTTTGACAGTTCATACAATTTTCTGACCACTATTCAAGTATCTCTTCTTTATTTTGTAAAAGTGCTAAGCTCAAAAAAACCTGGATTGATGCTAACTGTTTGCGAAAATACTGAACCTTTTGTATTGTCCTGTTTCTTTTTATACAAATCAAATACATACATATTTGTGTCAGAGCTGCTTTTCTGATTTAGTGAAATTGAACTGAAAAAGATAAAATTCTTGAACCTTCAAGTTTTTGCTGGCTCGAGGTCACCTTATGCTTGCACATAACTTTAAAACAGGAACACACCACACCACAAAGTAGCATCCTTTGGATTATTATAATGGTCATTAAAACATACACATATGTAAAAAAAAACGCTAGGCACGGCGATGTTGTTGAAAATAAACAAAAATACTTATTGGTCACTGTGTTGGAAGTGAGTAGGAAATCTCTCTCACTAACATAGTAATAGCCTTTTCACAATGGGCGCAGCATTGTCGAAGCTGCAAAACCTGCAGCATGCGTTCACACCAAACCCGTAGCTCCAAAATGACAACTACTACTACCTATTATGTTTGCAAAGTAGGTGGAGTAGAGAGAAGTTGGAAGGAAATCTCTCTCACTAACATTGTAGGGGATTGGAATTGGAATGGCAGCGCTGGCATAAGGAGGCAACTGCTAGCTAGCAGTAGATCAGGCAAAGACCGCTGATAATTGGACAGAGATGCTCATGAAACAGCTGTTCTGTCATCTAGCCTCCTTTGCGGTGTGTTCCTGTTTTAAAGTTATGTGCAAGCATAACGTGACCTCGAGCCAACAAAAAACTGAAGGTTTGATTATTATAAAGGTGGTATAAACATAAAATTCTTAAATATATATCAGCTAAAACAAATTTGTTTACAAGAAGTCTTCTGTTGTTAGATGTGTACTATTTTTAAAGAGACTAGTCTCGTCGTTTTTCTATTTTGGAATTGAGTAAAAGTGCTCTAAAACTAAGATAGCGGTATACCAAAAATTGCAAATATAGGTTCCAGTCCCGGTTTAGGTTCTGAGTTTTAATCGGTTCTTTTCGGTATAGGTTCTGATTACGGTTTGATTCCCTGATTAGAAAATAATAAATAAATAAATTATGTATTTGGAAAAAATCTTTTGAAAGCTTAGCGGGATTACAAAAACTAACTTAAAATAGAGAATTTATTCTGTAGCTTAAAATTATTGAACTTAGTCGGGTTTTGAGATCGTTTGAACTTGTGTACAGAATTCGGATCAAACAAGTCAGAGTTATAAAAAAGCACAAATATTAATAAATATTGACGGGCTGTGGGTTGACCGGTGGTAGTGAGTGCGCCTACTGGGCTTAATCGCGTCCCAGGAAATCCAATAAAAAAGTTTTTCATTTGAAACTTTTACACATCCGGTCACCTTCATCAGATATTGGCATCAGCTATGTCGTAAGTAGCCATAGAAAAGCTTCTCCAACTTATTTATAATACATATTACTCTTTATTAAGTAAAGAAATATAAAAACATCAAACCATTTACAGACCGGTCCGATTTTGATCGAATTTGGTCGAGATATTTGAATGCATATATTATGGGTATTGGCTGAGTGTTGCTAACATTGAAAACCAACAAAGTTTTTCCCACTAAAACTCATTTCAGCCCGATCTTTCGTTTTGGTTAGTCCGGCTGGTAAAAAGGAGACTGGGCACGAATGCTTAAAAACTGATAGACTAGTTTGCGTAGAATTAGACAGACTGATGGAGTTAGAGCCAAGAAGGACATAATTTGGACAAAAGTTGTTTTTTTAAGGAAGCCTTTTATTTTTTACTTATAAAATATTTTTCTATGTGACAATATTTTTCATCACAACAATTCTTAAGATCGTCAATGCTTACAGATTTTAATAAACTCCGAAATTCTCAAATAGAGTTATTGTTTGGCAGACATTGGGCGTATTCAGCAGAATAATTGATCCTTGAGCAGGTATCAGGAAAAAACTATGCATCGAATAGTTTCTCCTGTGGGAGGGAACATTATCACTTTAAAGTAGCGTACTATTTCTTTGATACATGCTGCTGTATCATGATACCTCAAATTGGCTATCATGATGGCGCATCACTCGAGTTCAGTAGAAAGATTATTGCAAATTTATACTTGATCAGGGAGTGACCGATTTATTAGATGATCTGTCATTTCAGTAGTTATTATTATTCATAGTTTAGTGCTCAGAGCTGGACTACCAGACACATTTGTAGAAAGTATTTGCTTTGTTTTTGATACTGGTAGGATGGATAGCTTTCACAAGTAGGGAAATTTCCAGCTAATTCAAAAATTTAACTAAAATTTGCTATTGTTTTAAGCAATTGTCCCTAACTAATCATTTTACTTTTCTTCTAGGCTATTTCTATTCGGCCATCAGTCCGGTCATCTATTGGGCGCTCAATCACAATTCGCTTCGACAATCGCCCTGTGCGCCCATTATACGCCTACGCTCCATGCAAAATTTCCTGCGATCGCGCTTTCGCTCGCATACCGTACCGCCGCCGCCCTCATCGACGAACGAGGCGGCGCTGGGTGCTTTCAATCCCAAATTGATAAAGCTAACACCGAAACAGTATAGAGCTCAGGCTTCTTCGCATTATCTCTACTAGTGTGTGATACTAAACTAAACATAAAACAAAACTTGATATACATATATATATATACATACATGCATATATTTTTTACTTACTGACCTCCCTCCCTGAAAGAACACTCTCTCACTTCCCCTATACCCTCTCAAAGAAAACTATCTAGATGTCTTTTACTTCTAAAAAAAAAATAACAGATAAACATACTAACAATATACATACATACATAGAACATAGCAGTGTTAGTTAACGCTTATTTACACTACCATGTTATGCGCCTAAAGCTATGCAATAAAAACCGAAAAAAACTCATCTAGTGACTTGTTCGAAATGTTGTTTAGTCTTTTAAGCTAACAAAACAAAAAACCAAAAATAAGAAGAATTAATATTGTACTATGTTCCTTCTCATAGATAAGCAATAAAAGAACGCTTTAAGCCGGAAAACTAATCAAACTAAACTCTAAAAAAACAAAAAAAACGAAAACAATTAAATCAACTTAATAACTGTATATAAATGTGTGGTAAAAATTGATCAAACGATAACAAAAAAATTAGTATTGTATACATATTTCTATGACTTATTTCTTTATACAACAAGCAACTTTTTCTAAACCAATTTTTTAACATACGGTTCAGTAAACTGAACACCCTGTATAGTGCAATTCCAAGGCAGAGCGTTTCAAGTTATGCATTTTCATTTTAGCCACCAAAAAAATAGACTAACCAAGTCAGAAACACTTCCCGAATTTCATGTTATTAAAATGGTAGCCTTAAAACTGTTTTCACTTTTCCATAATCATCTAACTATCTCTCTCTCTCTCTGTCACTCTCTCAGTTAAACTGCATAACTGTTAACCTTTTTCTGTTTTATGTTAAGTGGCTTAAATTCTATAACTAACTTTAAATAGTATTATTTTGTACTTTAACTATAAATCTTCATCGAAAAAACAACTATAAATATGCTACATACTAAAAAGAAAAGAAAAATTGTTGTTTTATTTGCATATGTGAGTAAGTAGCTAATATATTTTCATGTTTATTCCCAATGTCAGCTATCAACAGTCTGCTACAGAATCGAGGAAAACACATAGCAATCAAATCAATCCCAATCGGTTATAAATTCAACGTAATCCCGGATATTCTTGACCCGATCCGAAGAAGGATTGAGTTGATTCGATTTTTTTAATCCTAAAAAGGATTAAATTTATCCCGGGGAAATCTTAAAAAAGATTGAATTAAGCAAAAAACTCTTGAAAAATTTAATCCCAATACAGGATAATTTTCAGCATGTTCGAGATTATTTTTGAGCTCGATATGTAATATTGATTTGATTCCAGGAAAGATACCTCTCTTCTTCTTTCCTCCGCCATATTCCATAGGACATTCTTTTACACTTCAAGACCCACACTAGCTTTGGTTTATTTAAAACTTCTGAAAAACAAAGAAATATAAACATTTTTTGGGCTCTCCTGAGATTCGAACCCACTACCACTGCACTGAACACGAGTGGAATGGCATCTCATCGCTCACGACCATCGCCTTCGCTTGTTGCCGCATGTCAAAAATGCTACTTAAATTTAGTCGCTCTCGCACTCTAATCAAAAATGCTACTTAAATTCTCGCTCTCTTATTAATGAACATGTGATCTCGAAGGGGATTGAAGTAAGCACATTTGGAATGATACAAGTTCGAAAGGCTTGGGTCAATCCCTGAAAGCTTGATTGTGTAGAATATCCTGTAAGTCGAGATTGTTTTTTCAAACTCACGTATTGAACACACTCGTTCTCGAAAACCAACGCATTCACTTCAACTTGACGGCTATTTGACAAGTGACATTTATGCTATATTACTGCATCAAAAGTTTTTGGCGTCAGTTTTTGTTGTAACGGGTTGGAAGTTTTGTATGTTTGGAGAGGGAAAAAAAAGAGAAAGAAAAGGCTAAATAAGTTAGTGTTATGTAGAGAAACTATCCCCTGCCCAGGTAGAGCAGAACACAAGTCTAAAGGCGTAAGGTCAGTGGGATTTAGGGAACACTCGAAGAGGTGTCTGGCATCATGGGGTCTGAGACCCCATTTGTAACACGCGTCGACGACTTCGGAGTTGAAGCGAGTTAAGTAGCTGTTGAGATGCCTACTCTTCCCCGAGCGAAGTTGGGCCAGTGTCGCTCCGACGTTTCATTCCAACGTCTGCTCTGCAGGATCTATGGGTAGTAACCTGCCTCCTAGAACAACTTTATCTTGGTATGCTTCTATGGTATGGGCAATCATGTCTGCGCTCCAATGCCATTTCCCAAAAGCTGTTGAACTTTAGGGAGTTCCGTCCTTAGGTCGAAGCGCACTGCTTTTGGTCTCCTGGACATGCTATCCTTGGTGCAGTCATTGTTTGGGTGAACTCGCATCATCCAGTAAGGAGTTGGTTGTGGTTTCGGACTGGAAGGATCTTCGTCTCCTGGTGGAGGTTGTTCCGATGGGTCATTATGTGACAGCCCGTGGTTACTCTCAGGACAGGGTTTTGTGCTAACTGGAGGTTTCGCCATTGGGTGTCACTTAATGACAGAGACCATATCGGGGCTGCGTAGTTCAGCATAGATCTGCCTATGGTCTTGCAGGTGGTGGATACGTCTCCTTCCGTGCTCCTCCAGTGCGCGAACAATGCACAAAGACGAATTCTGTTTACTGACGAGAAAATTTTCACCATAGACGAATCGTTCAACAAACAGAACGATATGATTTTATGACCGAAATGATTTGGTATGCGGTGTCATCAAAACAAGCGTCCGAACTCATTCCGAGAGTTCACCATCCGGCTTATGTGATGATTTGGTGGGATCACCACGATCCATTCTTGTGAAAAAGGAGTCAAAACATCGGCGAAAGTGTATCAATCCGACGTTTTAGAAAAGATTGTGAAGCCTCTCAACACAACATTATTTGCAAACAAGCCGTGGATTTTCAACAAGACTCCGCTCCAGCTCACAAGGCAAAATCGACTTAAAAATGGCTTAAAAAACCATGTACCAAACTTCATTTCTACGAATGATTGTCCTACTGGTAGCCCAAACCTGAATCCATTTTACTACAAACTGTGGTCCGAGCAGTGGACAATTTCTGCGCACTGCGATCGATGAGTGGCCAGAGAGACTTCGGCGTTCCTGGAAGGCACAAGGCTGCCATTTCAAATAAGTTGCTCTTCGAATTGTAGCCATTGAGTGACTGAATAAAAAAAAGAAAAAAGTCTTGAAAAATATTCATTCGTTTTCATTTTATGACCAAAAAATGGCCACAAACAACGCTGCTCTGGCTCGTTGTGCCTGTTTTTGCTGTTGAGTCGCATTGGAGTTCCCAAGCCATAATGGCTTTGCAGGCATGAGAAGGGATTTGTTTTTCTTGTTGTGGACCAGGTAAACACCGCTGATGATTTGGTAGAGATTCCAATGAAGCAGCTGTTCGGTCCACTAGCCTCCTTTGTATGTACAAACATAACGAGACCTCGAGCCAGCAAAAACTTGAAGGTTTCAAAAAACCGTGTACCAAAACAATTGCGAGTACTAGGTACATGGCAGACGTTGAGTTTTACAATTCGAGTGTCTCGTGTGTTGGTTAAAATGAAGCAAAATCTATAATTCATTTTATTCTTAATTTCTTTGTTGTCCAGTGTAATCGAGAGAAAGAAATTAAAATGATGACAATGGAATTTTGCTGCATTAATAATTCATAAGTTCTAAAAGCCGTTATTTAAAATGCCTGTACAACAACAAAAAATTCCAGGTATTGCATAAGATTTGCATAGACAATTAGCCGGCGTTTGGAGGAACAACAGTGTTCTTAAAAATTATTAATTTTACACCAATCCCACAGTCGTTGTTCAGACGTTAAAGGCAAAGCAAGCAAGCAAGCCAGCAAAAAAAAAAAAAATTATTCAACATGTTTATCAAAAGTTTATTGATTTGTTTTATTGCGCTGATGATGTTGCTTCTCCAACCCAGCCTAGCCAGACAGTAAGTTAGCTTATGGCATTTGCATTGGCTTATTAACAGCTTTTGTTTATACAGATATCAATTCATACCCGCTCGCTGTGAGGATCATCCTGGTGCGGAGCAACAAATTGGCGGACCATTAAGCCTGTGCAGTTTTCCTCCCAAATATCAAACAGCCGATGCCGAGGATATTCAGGCAGTGATTAACCATATCAAAAGTTTAAATTTAAATTGATAGAGTTTTGGACTTTATTATTGTATCGTAAACAAGCAAATAAAATTAGCTATAACATCATCTTTAATTGCTGGCGCGCTTTGTTGTCAGCTGAGCAGCATGCAGTTGCATACGTTTCTCGATTTCGGGCCTAAAGTGACGAATAAGTCCTTGTACGGGCCAGGCGGCACCATCACCCAACGCACAAATAGTATGACCCTCAATTTGTTTGGAAATCTCCCACAGCATATCAATCTCAGCGGGTTGGGCATCACCCTTGACAAAGCTAGGGAAACGGAAACGAAAGGAAAAGATTATAGATTAATTTTTAGTTTGACGAGTAAAAACCAATACAAAATTTCTGAGCAGTGTATAGTCGCGATACCCAAAATGCTTGTTCCAGTTACAAGGTTTATTTAGGTTCTCAATTTATATAAGTTTTTGATTTCAGTACGGTATAAGGAATGTTATATCGATTAAGTATCGGTTCAAAAATGAGTTTTATTAATATTGGAGAAATTGAACCAACAATCATGGCAATTTCGAAACTGAGTAAAGCTTGGCGAAGAAGGTTCCCTTTTGAATGATTCGACCGTTTCTGTCTCATTTTGTCATCAGCGGGATAGATGGCCGACTTTTTATTCCGCTTACACTTGTGCGAAGTGTCCAAATATCAAGTCATTCTATGAGGTTATTCACAGCTTACTAAAAAATCATGTTGAGACTGACGGACAAAGCTTAATCGACTCAGCTCGTCGTGCTGATCGAGAATATATATACTTTATGTGGTCGGAGATGACTCCTTCTATGCGTTGCACACTTTTCAAGTGTATAATAAAGTCTTGTCTTTATAAGAAATTAAAAAAGTCTGGTTCTCAGCTTGATTTCTCTAGATATTCGTTAGCTAGTTCAAAATTTCTGCTGCATAATACAAATGCTACAAAAATGATTTGCTTAGCTGTTAAGGTTTCAGCAAAACTCTAAAAAGATGTAAAACATTGTTGACTCCAAGCGATCCAAATCTTTTCACATACCACCATCGCTTTTGCTTAATAATGTGACTGCTAATAATGATGCCTACATCGCCAGTTTATTTGCAGCATATTTTCAACGTTTCTATTTGATATCAACGACTAGTTTTGGTACTTCGAATCCCTATCCTTATCCTATTACCCACTCCAATAGCATTCCTCAGCCTGTTCTGTATTTAGATGGTCCGCATCATTTATTCCCGGACCCTAAAATTTTGCTAGTTCTTAATGCTGCCCGGTTTTAAAGCTGTTTAACTTATGTATATGGGGTTTAGTGACCTGTTTTGATTTTAGTCTAAGTTTACATCTGGCTGGCTCAAGATCAATGGTTAAGTATAATTCTATATAAACAACACAAATCAACAGATATTAATTACAACAAATTGGTAAATAAACACCTAACTGGTATGTTTGTTTGAAGTGTGAACAGCAAAACAAGTCCGCTGATGAGAGAATTTGGTTGTTCTCGAAACAGCGATCGTTGAACAGACATACCCAATTGCTCTTCCAAACTGTTGTAATTAGTATCTGTTGATTTGCGTTGTTAATATAGAATTATACACAACCATAGACCTTGAGCTGTTTAACTTATCTATTGAACTGGGTGAGTTACCCAACGATTGAAAGAAATCTTTTATCATTCCTATCCACAAAAAGGGATCTAAGTCTACAGTTACAAATTACAGGTGTATCTCTTAATAATCGGACATTTGTCGCTTTATGAAAAAGCGTTCCGTTTCTACAACTGATATAATTTATACATATTTTGACTCAGTCAATCATGATCCCCTCCTACACAATTAGTATTTGCTTGGATTTCCTTAGAACCTTCATAGTTGAATAAAGGCTTATTTGACAAACCATTTCCAGCGAGTCCAATTTTAATATTTTCATTAACGACATCACTTATGACTTGGTTCACTCGCATGCTTTAATGTACGCTGATGAAAACCAGAGGTCGCCAAAATCGGTCCCCCCGTTTGCCTTTGTCAGAAAACGACAGCTTTCGGGCGACCATATTGAAAAGAGGTACCGAAACAACCTTTAACTACGCTCTCTGCTTCCATATGGTTTTGAGAGGAGAAAATCAAATTTTTTGTTGTTTTTTTTCCTCTTAGGTCTTTTTGGGTTCTTCTTATGTATGCATCGGTGTGTAGGGCTCGGCTAACGATATAGGTAGGTAGGTAGGTAGTTCCGGCTGGCCCTTTGTAGGGACCACACATAGACCTTACGGTCCTTAGTGAGGCCGGGTGGCTTTTTCTGGGTACCATTAGAAATCCAAGAGGATGTTTGACGTTTTGGCAAATGCCAATAGTTGTTTGGGAGACCTCCTTGCCGCCTCTTCAAGAGAGTTGAGACTTGGGGAGTGCAGATGTTTTAGTCTCGTCTTAGCGATCGCTGGGCAGCTGCAGATGAGGTGTTCCAGAGTTTCAACGACTCCAGGTTCCTTACATTTCCTGCAGATGTCCGTTGTCGTGATGCCTAGCTTTTTCGCGTGAGCGGCTGCTAGGCAGTGACCAGTTAGTATGCCTATAAGCAGTCTACAGTCTCTTCTTTGGAGCTGTAGCATATAGTGCGTGAGTTTTTTGTCTCTTGTCTTGCACATGATTTTTGAGATTCTGCAGCCGGTTGTGTTCTTCCACTTTTCCTCTGCTTCTTTCTCCGCTATCTCCTCCAGTTTGCTGTGTAGCGTCTGTACGGAGATAGATATGTTTAGAGTTGCTTCTTGGCTTAGAGCGGTTCCGGCTTTTGCAAGACTGTCAGCCATTTCGTTTCCATCAATGCCCCGGTGGCTGGGAATCCAATAGATTTGCACCTTTCTAGAGATGCTGAGGGAATCTATTGCCTCCCTGCTTGCCAGAACATTTTTGGAATTAATGGTGTGTCTTTGCATTGCTTTGATTGCCGCTTGGCTGTCAACGTATATGTTTATTTGGTTGTTTGGTGCGTATTGTTCTGCCAATTCCGCTGCTTTCCTTATTGCGAAGACCTCCGCCTGGAATATGGTGCAGTGGTCTGGCAGTTTATAGGAGAGCCTCAATTCCGGCTCATCGCAGTATACAGCGGCTCCGACTCCTGAGGTCATCTTGGAGCCGTCTGTAAATAGGTGCATTGCTTCCTGGGCCAGTCCTATACGCCAGTCTTCTGGTCCCATTAATGCTGATGCACCTGTGAAGTTGGTTTTTGGGATCATGTAGTCCGTGCTACTGCTGATCACTCTACCCACCGTGCTGTGTCCATAGCTTTGTAGCGCCATGGTGCCTGCCGCACAAAGACGTTGGGCCGTCTTTTGTGCAAGGAGGCGTGCTTGGATGTCCAGGGGGTTGACTCCTAGGATGTGTTCGAGTGCTTTTGTTGGAGTGGACCTCAGCGCCCCCGTTATGCAGACTAATGCCTGCCGCTGGGCCTTTTTCATCAGCTTTAGATATGTGGACTTCTCCGTGGCTTGCCACCATACCAATATGCCATGTAGTAGTATCGGTCGTATTATTGAGATGAAGAGCCAGTGCGTTAGACTTGGTGATAGGCCCCAAGTGCTGCTTAGCATCTTCTGGGATGCATATAGCGCATTGGTTGCCTTTTTCACCCTTTCCTCCACATTGAGTCTCCATGACAGTTTACTGTCGATAACTACTCCAAGGTATTTTACGTTGTTCTTTGGCGTTAGCTGTATTCCATTTATCGTAGGTGGAGTCCATTGCGGTACCTTGTATCTCTTGGTGAAGAGAATCAGGTCCGTCTTCTCCGCGTTGATACTGAGTCCGGCTTCTGTGGCCCACTTTAGTATCTCTTTGAGAGTAGAGTCCATGATTGAGCTAAGAGTCGATGGACATTTCCCCATGATAATTATGCTTATGTCGTCAGCATATGCGGTTATCTTGGGTGCTTTCCTGCGGAATTTTCGTAGTAGTTCGTTGACCACAAGGTTCCATAGAAGGGGCGACAGGACTCCGCCCTGAGGCGTTCCTCCATGTGCCTCTTTCGTCATGGTTGTGGTACCCCACTCGGCTTGTACTCTTCTGCAGCTCAGCAGGTTGTATATCCAGGAGTACAATGTCTTGTGGATTGCTAGTGCCCTTAGGCTTCGCATTATCGCTTCTGTGGTGACGTTGTTAAATGCACCAGATATATCTAGGAATGCTCCCAGGGCAAATTCCTGATGGTACAGTGCCTTCTCGATGGTGGCTACTAGGGAGTGTAGCGCCGTTTCCACCGATTTCCCTTTCGTGTACGCGTGCTGATTGTTCTCCAAGGTCAGGTTCAAGCCTTCTCTTATGTGGAGATCTAGCAGTTTTTCCATTGTTTTGAGCAAGAATGATGTGAGGCTTATGGGTCTGTAGTCCTTTGGTTGCACATGACTGCATTTTCCCGCTTTTGGCAGGAATACAACGCGTGCTGTCCTCCAGACCACAGGTACACAGCTCCATCTCAAGCAAGCTTCAAAAATCGATTGCAGCCATGGGACGATTGCGCATTTGATCGTCTTTAGCATGGCTGGGAATATTCCATCCAGTCCTGGGGATTTGTAACTCGCGAACGAGTCGATCGCCCAACGGATTTTCTCTGGAGTGATGATATTAGTTGGGATGTTGCTTTGATGCGTGTGTAGGTCAAGAGGCTTATCTGACTCAGTGACTACAGTACAGCCTGGGAAGTGCGCATCAAGAAGAGCGCATGTCGCTTCCCTGCTGCTTTCCGTCCAGTGGCCGTCGTTCGTTTTCAGCTGACTCTGCATAGGTGGCTGCTTTGACAGCAGTTTCCTGAGTCTAGCTGTTTCGGAGACCTTCTCTATGCTGGAGCAGAAGGTTCTCCACGCGTTTTGCTTTGCCTTTCGTACTTCTTTTTTGAAGAAGCGAAGTCTTATCTTGTATTCTTCCCAAATTATTTGCTCCTCCGCTTCTTTGGCGAGGCTAACGATATAGTTTCATTCAAAAATTGAGGGAAGTAGAAGCAGCAGTTCAACCAGCAACTTCGCCATTTGAACTTTTTGCAAGTACGGAGATACGAATTTGAATGTCACCCTTAACAGTCAATGTTACGCTTAACAGCACATTTGTGGAAACTTTCCAAATTGGCTTTGGGCCTTATTGTGCTTTAAGCAGCTGACGCAGCATTGAGATTGTACCATGTTAAGTCACTCTGCGCATCGATCAGCTGGAATGCATAAGCTAAAGTGAACTAAAAAAAAAAAAATTAAAAAGAACTTGGCAAAAAACCAAAAACGAAAGAGTCGTTTGGAAATGTTTTCGCATGAAGAAAAAATTTCTTTAATTTTGGCGGTGAAAGAGCGGGATGTCATTTGGGATCTTTCCCACTCCAAGCATTCGGACTTTAATTTTGTGAACAAAGTTTGGGGAGAAGTGGCGAGCATTTACAAAAAAAAAATCTTGGCATCAAAACAAAATACAGTTGATCGAGCAGTATGACCCGCCGTCAGTTAAACTAAAGATATCAGAAACTTAAATTTTCGGCGTTATTTTTTCTTAATTCTGGTCACACTACTCTTACGTTCCACGGTGACGAAATATATGACGAAGTTAGCTAAATTACGAACGTCGGATGTCCGTATAGGGCTTATGAATGTATGCGACGAACTGTATGCGCTCTCTCGTTCTCTCTCGCATAGACTCTCTCTCTCTCTGCTTATGTTAAACTCTTGAGTCTGCAACCTTTTCAAATAACATTTTGACAGTTTGGTCTTCGAGAGGCAAGCAATTTAAGACCAATTGACTGAGTTGGGCCTGTTATTCGGTTGCTGTTAGACCGATCAGTGCTGTGTGGTCAACCACACTTAACAGTAAGCGCGATAACAGAACACACTCGGTTGAGGGAAGCCCGAGCCCGTTTTTTCTTTGATTTTTCGGTCAGTGACGTGAGCAGAGCGAACTGAAAAAAGGGTTAAGAGTTATTCACCAGCTATGCTTAAAACTCTGTTTCTCTTATAATGACACGATGTCAGCTCTCCTTCTATAATGGGAATTAAATTCTCTTTTGGTGTTCGTTTCTGAGGGAAAATAAAGGCTCGTGTGCCGAAAAACTACGATCGCGGTGCTTCCAAAGACGTTTATAAGATCGTCACAGGTGACGAATCATGGATATATGCGTATGAGCCGGAAACAAAACAGCAATCGACCGTGTGGGTGTTCGTAGACAAGCCAAATCCCACAATAGTTATTGCCCACAAAACACTACGAAGCAAATGGTCGCCTGTGCCTTCGGGCAAATGGGTCAGGTGGCCACTGTTCCGCTTGAGCAACGTAGGACGGTCAATTCTGAGTGACACACGAACATTTGTTTGACGAAAGTCTTCGGAGAAATTTGCAAACCCATCCGCCGAAGACTAATCATTGTCCATTATGAAAATGCGAGATCTCACACATTACATCACACAAGCGACTTTTTGACCGGTCAAAATGTCGAATTGATGGGTCATCCGCCCTACAGCCCTAATCTAGCACATAATGATTTCTTTTTATTCCCAAACATCAAAAATAATCTGCGTGCAGAACGTTTTTCTACGCGGTACGAAGCTTTTGATGCGATTAAAACCCATGTTTTGGAGGTGCCTCAATCGGAGTGGAAAAAGTGCTGCGAAAATTGTTTGAGCGCATGCATAAATTTTCATGGAGAATATTTTGAAAAACAATAAAGCCATTTTCATTTAAAAATGTTTGTTATTATTTGCTATTCTCGAAATATAAGATACTTCTGTAATGAAGTTACTGTGATCAATTATTTCGCAATAAATACTTGTTATTATTGCCATTCGAAAGTACTCTTAAATCCAACTAAACACTTTCTAAATGTTGAAGGTATCTCCCTTTTGAAAGAACAACATTTTTGTACGTTTTAATCCGAATGCAGCTTTCGACACTCAGCATTTGCCCCATATGTGCTATCTCTAACAAAGCTATGGGTGTTTTAGGATTTATCCAACAATTTTCCGTTATATCTACAGTCTTGCCTGACAATTTATGCTCGTTATGAACCTTTTCGTAACTCTCTCTACTCACCGCGTCATAATCTTATTCATCCAGCCAATACCCTCACGGCATGGCGTGCACTGTCCACAGCTCTCGTGCTTGTAGAATGAAATCAATCGTGCAATAGCTTTGATCACATCTGTAGACTTATCCATTACAATGATGGCCGCTGTGCCCAATGAAGTTTGTGCCGCAATTAGGCCATCAAAATCCATAATCACATCATCGCATACATTTTTGGGTATAATGGGTGTCGACGAACCGCCTGGAATGACACCCAATAGATTGTCCCAACCGCCAATAACACCGCCGCAATGACGTTCAATCAGCTCCTTTAGCGGAATGGACATTTCTTCCTCCACAGTGCAAGGGGTGTTGACATGACCCGAAATGTTAAACAATTTCGTGCCCGAATTACGTGTTCGACCAAAGCTGGCAAACCAGGGGCCACCACGACGACAGATGCTGGGGGCCACCGCCACAGTTTCCACATTAGTGACAGTTGTGGG